>VZTF01007679.1:860120-1108024 GCA_013397755.1 Cnemophilus loriae
GGGCGCGGGGCTGGGGCGCCCGCCCGCCGGAGCCCCCGCGGAGCCGGGGGGGCCGCGCTCCGCCTGGCCGGCAGCTCGGCTCCCTGCGTGCACGCCCCCGAAGCGCGGAGCAGCCTGGTGTTTATCACGAGCGCTGCAGCTTGCAGGCGCACATGCTGACAGTGTGCATAAAGCCCTAAATGTCCTTCTGCCTTCTGTGACTGCCAGAGTATCTGTGCACAGCGTGTCGTATGAAGTCTTCCGTCCTTTCTCTTAATAGCAAACCTCAGTAATATAGTACAGCTTAATTTATTTTGTTGCAAAAACTATAAATATTTTGCTTGATCTCTTAATTCTTATGTCCTCTGAAGCCTTATGTCACAAACTTCTATATGTTTAACTAGAGGAGGTGAAAGGCAGTGCTTCATTCTGAGGCATGGAAGTACATAATGAACGAGGGAGTTACAGGGAAGTTCTTTGCCATGGATGCCTTAATTCTCTGTGAGAAAAAATATGGGGATAGTGTCTGCCTCTCTGGGCTCACTTATCTGCTTGAGGTGGACCTGGAGGTATTTTGAGAGAGCAGTCAAGTCTGCAAAGACAGAACTTGGGGTGAATTCAGAGGTGATAAGTTAACAGAGAGGATGAGGCATAACACTGACATCACTGGAAGTTTGTTGTGAAAGCAGTGATAGCTTTACATGTTTAGATGGTGAAGAAAACTGCATGATTCAGCTCTATAGAAATACAAATAAAAGAGGAAAAGCCTGAGTCGAGAAAAGAATTTAAGAATAAATGGGTAGTAGATAACATATGCATTGGCCTTAAGAACAACTGAGTGGTGATCCTGACACTGGTGTTATGCTAACTAAAAATAAACATGAGTGAAAAGATAGAAGGTATGTTTAGTTTCAGGACATACATCATTGAGTGATAGACTGTGAACTAGTTAGAGATCGCTTCAAGCAAAGGCAAGTATGTTTTTGCTGTCTAGTTGGGAAGCACGATTGTCATAGTTTCAAGATGTACTTAGGTATTTCAGGCAGGGAGAGCTAGGCAGGAGATGTTATTGACAGTTTGACTTAAATTTCTCTAACCTGTGTAGTTTTTACCTAGCTGAAGCATATCAGAGAAGATTATGCAATCTGCATAAATTTACACTTCAGTGGTTTTCCTATGAAGGCATCTTCTAGATTCTGTAACAGTCAAAAGACAAATTATTGATGGATTTCCTGATCTTTAAAACATGGCAAAGTATCATATGCAGATTTTATCTCTTTTTCACAGCACATGAATGATTAAGTCAATGTGCATGACTTCCAAGTGTGGCTAACTGAGAATGTAAACAGTAAGTTAAGTGATTATATGAGACTCTTCTTCTGTATTGGAGTAACAGAGGAGGAGAGTAATTTATTTAATGAAATACCTTTACCTGCTGTTGAGAGTGTCTGAAACTGGAAGTTTGTGTTCCAGATCCAGGTGTACCTAACAGTTTGCAGGCCAAGGTTATCAGGTAGTGAGACTACCAAGGAGAGGCAGTGCCTCTGTTCCACCCATGAAGAGAGGTGTGAACTGAAAGGCACTCTGGTGCATATCCCTGTTGTTACTTAATCTGAAGCAATTAACTGAAGAAACAGTACTCTGAACTTCACTGCATCCTTCAGTACTGATGTTCAGTTTTGACTTGGGACTGAATAACAAAAATCTGTTTTTTGGCTGAATGTGTAACAATATGTCATAGGAATGATTTAAAAGCTTGGGGAAGAGGGAAAGGGAAGGGGATTTTCATTCTGACCATGTATTCCTGTGTGGGGAATTGGCTTCAACTGTTGAATGCTGGAGCATTTTAATGGAGGATATCAACATTGCTAGGAAGAGTTTTTATTGCTCTTTGAACACAGATGGGAGTGAATCCTTTGGGGAAGCTCTCTTGTAATCTCTTCAATCTTGCACTATTGCATAAGAATAGACTGTTACTTTACTAGGACTGCTTTATAGCTCCTTTTTGGAATTTGGATTAGACAATTTGACAAAAAGTTTAATGGTCCAAGTTATTGTTTGGGCTATTTTGCATTAGTAAATTCCCATCTCTTGAAGCTTGCAGCCTACATAAGGTGAAGGAAGAAATAGCAATGACAGCTTCCAGGATGAAGGTCTGTGTGGATACATAATGCAATAGTATGTACTTCTGATGAAATGCAGCACTTGAGAGGTGCAGTATTTTGAGTGCACTTGATTATTGTATTGTTTATTCGGTTTAGTTCTGCTGATGGATCCTATCTACTCCCTAATAGAAGTCTGTGTATAAAACCAGACAGCGGATCAAATATTTGACAGTAGGTAGGACAGTTTAGGTAGGATTTTGGATGCATAAAAATGACACTAGAACAAATTTCTGTGTCTGATGTAGTGCATTTGAAAGGCTTTCTGAGCTTGCTGAGCTTTAAGAAAAAGAGAGAAGAGAAACATTGATGAATTGGTCACTACTTTTGCTATTCTGTATGTAATAGTCACAACTTGGATTATAGAAAATGTGTATTCTGTGTCAAGCCTGTGACTTGTATTGCTTTTCACAATGGATAAATAGATAGATGAAAAAAGGTTCTTTATCCTGACTCAGATTTATTAGCCACTTAGCCTGTTTGTATTATATTTCTCTACTTCAGAACCAGGACTCAGCAGCAGAAATGGGATTCATGCCATGTAACACAAATCTTGGTTTGAGTGCTTGCTTCATAAGCATTCTGCTAAAAGATTGGGTTAAAACTGTTATGTGCAGTGTGCTGAGTTAGCCTTGGCTAACAGCACATGCCCACCCAGCTGCTCACTCTCTCCCCTTCCTTAGAGGGGCAGGGGCAAAAGATAGCATAAAATTGTAGCTTCAGATAAAGACAGGGAGATCACTTACTATTCTAGGGAAAATAGGCTTGATTTGGAGCAACTGAATTTAATTTGTTGCCAGTTAAAATGGAGTCAGATGCTAAGACAGAAAGACAGACGGGAAAGTAACACTTTTTCTCCCCCCTTTCCCAGGCTGAACTTCGCTCCTCTGTCCCAGGCTCCTGCGCTCCTGTGGTGTGGGAGGCAAAGGAGTCTCTGTGCAAGATAGTTTCTTTCTGCTGCTCCTTCCTTCTCACGTTTTTCCTCTGCTCTGGCATAAGCTCCCCACTGACAGCGGTTCTGCTTTTGAACAGGCTCTCCGCCTGGTACAGTTCCTTCAGGGCATATCCACCTGGCTTGGGTCCTCCCTGGCACGTCCCTTGGGTACCTTTTCTGGCTCCGTGGAGCACCTCCTCCCTCTCCTTCTCTCACCTTGATGTTGTTTTCTTGCTGTTTTTCACTCCTTTTGTTCTCTTTTATTTTGTTTTGTGGCATTTCCTGCCCTTTCTTAAATACATTTTCACAGAGGTGCTGTCAGTTTTGCTGAGAGGCTCAGCTGTGTCTGGCTGTGGTACTGCTGGAACCAGCTGGGCCTGGGGCAGGGCAACCCCTGGCCTTTTCCAACTGGAGCTACTCCTGCAGCACCTCTGCCGCCGGCACCTTGGTTATAACCAGTACAGCAGGATTTTCAAAAGCTGTAGCAGCTGGTATAAAAATCATCATGCTGCCCTGAAGGTCACAAAGATTTGGTCCCTGGATAGTCTGTAGCCTGTTTGGTGCCGTCTTCAAGTGTTCAGTATTCACATCCTGAGTATCACTTCTCAAATGGAACTGAGAAAAACCCCAAGTTGCTAGAAAAAAAATCTTAGAGCGGTTTTCACTAATGAAACTGTGAGTGTTCCTGGCTGGTTTAACTAACTTTAAAACATTTCTTCTAAGAAAGTGAATTGAATACATTTTCGTTGCTGGTTGAATTTTGTCTGACATTGCAAATGAACAGCATTGGTGGTGAAGCATGGACATGGCAATTAATGGATGCTTTGAGTACATAATTACTTGCTCACAGAAGATTGGAAGAGGTTAAAATACCAAATGCTGAATATCTGAAACTAATCTGAATGTATTTTAAAGTGCTCCTCAAACTGAAAAACACAATCAGAAGCTAGTAATCTCATTGCAAACCTGATTGCAAGGCCATCATGTATTTTTGATGAAACAATAGTGTCTCATAGGAAGTGTCTACAATGGACTTCGGTATGAAGGTTGTGTCTGTTCAGGGCATTTTCAGGACATCAGTACCCTTGTGTTTTCTTTCCTTCCTTTGAAAACAAAATGAGGAAACCTTAGGCTGGTTCAGTAGCAAGCTGAATGGTTAAAATAAAGGATCCATGAATTTCCATGGATGTTTCCGGCCATTCATTGTTGCTGCAATTGGAACATGACCTTGCTCAAGTTCAGTGAGATGTATGGCTCTGTCTGGAAAAGCACTGAGGGGGCGAATTTTTATAGTTCAAATGAGGTAGAATGATGCAGTTCTGTAGAAACCTTAGCCAGTGTGAAATATTGCATTACTGTGGGGAGAGAATGCATGCCCAGGAAGTTCACGGATCTATATGCTACCAAGAGCATTGTGACATTGCCATGAAAATAGAACATTACCTACAGGTATCAAGTTTGCTCGTGGAACTACACCAACATTGTAACACAATGTTCTTTTACCTGAATTTCTTACTACTTTTGCTAACCCATTTATATTTGATTTGTCTTGTCTGGGATCTCTTCTCTGACTGCCTTTCCTTTCAACACCTTGTTTCTATAGTCTTCTATCAGACCTATCCTCACATTTAGCCTGGCAGAATAATAGAACAGGGAGGTGTTAGGAGCAGAGTAGCAAACTCAAAGGATTATGAATTATTTCATGTGTCTAATTTTATTTGTCACCTTCTATGCTGTTCCCTAATCTTGATATAAGTGGACCTAAAAATAGAAACATCTTATCAGTTTTCATCTGTTTTGCAGCCTTGCGAAATACAAGACCTCAGATGTATGGTTAAAGCTTATCCTCAGAGTAAACAAGGGATTTCTAAACCTCTTAGGACTCATGCCCTACTTAGAAGGTGTTTACCAAATTTTTTTGTTTTTATACATAGGGTTTGTAGTGTGATTTATATATGCAAAGCTTTCCTAAGAGATTGACATCTCTACCAGAAAAGTTGGCAGACCATGTGACATGCCTTTTTGCATGGCCACAAAAGTAGCAGTGAAGGACTCTCTTCATTTGTTATCTTCTTTGTTTTCCTCCTGTTGCGTTCACTGTCACATTCACAGAACAAGCTTACCAAGGACAGACATTTTTCTGAATGAAGAGCAAAGGTGGTGACAGTACTTAGATGTGTTGTCTTATTTTTGACTGACAGCTTTGTTTCTTCAGATAGCTAGGGGTGTTATAACAGTGTAAGTGATGATGTGGATCATCTGCTTGTACTCCAACTGCGTTGTCATCTGGAATAGAAAATGCCAGTGTGTGATTTCACAAGTAACCAAGCTGGTCTAACGCCTCGCTGCTATTATGTAGAGGAGTTCTTTCTTCCTGCCTTTAATCAAGCTGCTTCTTCACTATGCAGCTTCTCCTGGTTGTGTGTTCCTGGCCTCTCCCTTGCCTTGATGAACACCAGAGGTGGGAATTACTGTTCTTGGCCAGCAGAAAACTCTGTGCTGCTTGTTCTGGGCCCTGCTGTGTCTGCTGGCTTGCCAAACTCGTTTGCCTCCCACAGGGGTCTGAGTAGTGTAACAGCTGGTGGAAAATGAACAGTAGCAGCAGCCAGTGGAGGGTAAAGGTGAGGGGAACTGTGAGGAAGCATGTAGTTGGTCTTAGTGGAATGAACTAAGTATTTTGGATATTTGGGGCATATGACTGCTTACATTTATAAGGATATTTCTATATATTGTAAATGTAATTATTTTAGAAATTGGATGTCTCATGTAGTAATGTTGAGTTGATTGCACTTTTGCCTTGTTTTAATGTTACAAGAAGAAGTGGTAGCCAGATTTATCAGTGAATAGATACTGGTATATATCTGTATTATAGCTGCTTTCGGTTCCTTTAAACTAACTTCAAGAGTTAAAGGTTAGGATTAACTTTTCTATGGGGAAATAAATTCATTAGCATAAACTCGGGATCGTTGGTACCACTTCTGTTTGAATTTGATTTGCATGGTAGTAAAGAAGGGGGCAGAAGGTCCTTAACTGTACCAAATATGAGCCGTTCTCCTCCCCTACCACATCTGGGCCATTCCTCCTCCCCACAAATCTGTCTTATAAAGAATAAAATCTTAGAATTTAATGGTTCGGTTCTTCAGAGTTTTCTCTGCACTAAACACTGTTTAATTTGTGAGCTGTGAAGGAGTGACTGAAGATAATAACTTTGTAAAAAGCAAAGTGGGAGGATGCTGAGATAAATTGGAGGAAGTGAGGATGTCTGGCTAATAGTGTGAGGTGGGTAGCCAGACCTTTAATAATTGGAGAGCATTTATCTCTGCTCCAGGCTGTGGAGGGAGAGTGCTGTATCTGGGCATTTCTCTGGTGTCAGCAAATGTGTGGCAGAATGCATAGTGGCAGCTTTTAGTAGCTGCTCTGAGCAGCGATGTTATCAGTTGCTCAGGAGTTACTTCAGGAGGTGTTGCGTGAGTTTCTGCAAGTTCCCACCCCACTGATGACCTGTGTGTGATTGGTATGATTGCACTCAGAATTTGTATGCATAAGCTGAAATCCTTTACTATAATCTCATATTATCTAGAGTTGTAAACTGTGCTTCTTTAACAAAAAGTGGGTGGGAAATCACTTTTATTTCTAGAATTTTGAATGCAGCTCACCTGAGACCAATAACTTGGTTTATCTCCATAAAAGTTTTGCAAAGGCAACCAAGATATGAAAACACCAACAGCTTACAGGCCCTCACATATTTTTCTGCAGTTAATTATGTGAGCAAGTTGTAGCTCATCTTTTAAGTGTGCCTCATCTCAAACTCAGATTTGCATGGGCATAGTTTGCAGCTACACTTCTGTTTTTCTTTTTACTATTTAATAGCAGACTCTTTACCTTAATGGGAAGAAAATGGTGTGCATTAATCAAGGTTTTAATGGGACTGCATTAGAGCTGGGTTTAAGGAAAAGCAGAATAGGCACCTATTGTCTTTAGAACAGCTGGTAGAAGAAAAACAAAACAAACAAACAAACAAACCACCACAGAAAATGAACCCCACCAAAACACCAACCAACCAAGTTGCCAAAAGTTACTTTCTGTCTTAACACTGGTAGTTACTACCTGAGACAATTGTCTCTGAGATTGACAGATGTAGGGTACTATCTATCAAGAATTTACTTGAGGCTTCCCAGGTGGACCTGGAAAGCGAGGAGGAGAAAATTTGAAATGGTAGAGAACCGCAAGATCTTGCCTTCTGGGGAACAGAGGCTCATCTATGTGCTTTCATCTGACCTTTGGGTCACCCCAGAGATAAAAAATGCCTCTCTTCTGACCTGGCAATTAATCAGTGATATCCTTTTTTGTCAATAATTTTCTTTATCTTTTTGTATCAATAAAAGTTGGATTCCATTGTCATCATCTCTCAAATTTGCACTGTGCTGCAATATAGCTGTTTGGTAGAGAAAGGACAAGAGCCACTGTCCTTATGACATGGCTTTGGTTTTTGCCTTGCATCTAAATAGTCTCTAGTATTTTGTTGTTGTTGCTGTTGTTAGTAGGAACAGAGAAACTGTTTTGTCCTTTGAGAAATAAATCATGGCAAGAAGCAAGACTGGAATGAATTCCTAGCTATCAAAGCATGTGCTTTTCCTATTCTTCCTGTCTTTCTTGGATCTTTATAACCTAAACAAAACATAGATGGGAAGAAGCTAAATTTTGATCATTCTTCCTCAATATGGTTGATAGAATTGTTTCCAGTTAAACACTCGAAGATGATGGTGGTCCTGTTTCCCACACTTTGTGCTTCCCAGTCTTGGGTATGACACGCATTCTGACTTCTTGGTTTTGCATTGCATCTGACTGAAAGGGCCAAGTTTTATTCAGTTGTAAGACTATCAGTATTCTAGATGACACATTGTGACTGCCCTGGCTTGATTATTTACTTTCCTGATGGCCTTAACATTTCACAAAATTTGTTGAGCTTGAATATAAAAAAAAATAGTTTGAAATAGTTTTCTGTTCTTAATATGTGTCATCATAAAATAAACTTCAGTAGTAGTGGTACTTTGAAAGTAAATTTGCCTATGCATAAATAGATTGGAAAGCCTATAATATTTTTCTTCAAAGCAAGTTTTGTCTGTCAAGCAGGAAAATTGTGTAGATACTATATAGTTGCACAGTAAAAAGGTGCCATGCTCACTGTGTATTTAAGAGGCAGAGAAATGAATGACTGTGTATAATTAAAGGTGTTAGTAAGTAAAATTAAATTTCTTTGAACAGCTGACTCTGTATTTTCTGCTTCTGGTTTTACATGTGTATCATCTGCATCAATTGGCAGCCTTTCTAGCAGTAGTGCTTGTTGGTCTGCACGTGTTCTCTGGATACTTTTCTGCTGTCTCCAGAGACCTGGCTGCACAAGATCCTGGGCAACCTGCTGTAGTTGATCTTGCTTGGATCAGGGGTGTTGGACTAGATTATCTCCAGAGGTGCCTTCCAACCTCAGCCATCCTCTGATGCTGTGAATTCCTGCTACTAAGTAGAGTCAGTGATGGAATCATAAGTGACATCTGTATATCTGTATATTGTTTTTCTTGTTTTTAATGTAAACCTTGTAGAAATCTAAGAATAGTTTTAGCATTCATTTTAATTTAGGTAGCTCCTGGTCCAGAGTTACTGAGTGCTGAACACAAAGTTGAGTGAATACTCGGGAGACTTGCACTGGTATTCCTCTTCAAGCCGATGCTCTTACTCACTGTTTGATACATTGTGAACAAAGCAAATGTCTCTGCTTTAAGTGCATAGTCGGTTTGTTCCTGGGTAAAAAACATGTGTTTTATGCTTTTTCTGCCAGATGACTATGAAATCGGTTCTGGATCCAGGATTTCCAGATCCTTCTCTGGAAGAAAGCTCGGTTTTTAAATGGCCTTCTTAATAAATGTTCTATGGGAGGCTACAAGATTTTTCTTGTTTTCAGCTGTTTTAGAGAAACCTCACTCTGAAATCTTTGTCTGGGTACTATATAGAGCAGTTGACCCCTTTGGGATCCTTCTTGTTGCATACCACTCCTAGATAAAATTCCTTAGTTTGTGTATTTTGGATTTTGGCATAGTGATATTCCAAAATGTTAAAGGATGTCTGAGGGAAAAATCATCATAAAATACTGCAGCATGCAGCCCTTCAGGTACTCTGAGCCTTCAGTTTCACCTTTACAGAGAGAAAGAGTTTTAGAGATTGAGTAGGAATGGTTTCTTTTCTCAGTCCCAAGCTAGTTTCCCTCTAGGAAGGCTTGAGGCACCAGAATGGAGTTTACAAAGCAAATCTCAACTTCCTGGAATTCTGCACATCAATGTATGGTCCCATTGGGATCCTGGAAATCTCATACTTGTCCTCTTTACCCCTTGTCCCTTTCCTACCCTGATTTTTTTTTTGTTTGTTTTTTGTTTTGTTTTGTTTTGTTTTTAATAGTCCTGAGTTAGGACTTGGGTTTTTCCTTTCTTTTTCTTTCTGGGCTTCTGGACAGAGCAGTTGAAGCAGCAGTGTCTTCTATTCTTATGACTCCATGCTTCATCTAATTAATCTCACCTCATGCAGTGTCTTCATTTGGAACTAATGATAACTATGATCTTTAGACTTCAGTGCATTTGGATAATTGTGCTTTTAAAGAGTCTAAAATAAGTTACCTGAAATATTGAAGATTTTGGTGAAGAGTGGGTGAAATGATACAACAAGTGATATAACATACTTCTAGATTTATCTGCTTGCTTACAAGGGGAGATTAAAGTTTGTTTGGCCAGTCAGATTCTGTAGGTATTTTGCTCTGTATTTCCTATTCCTAAATACATCCTATTCAAATTCAGATCCCCAGGGCCTGAGTCTGAGGTTGAGCCTCTTTGCTTAAAACATTGTGGTAGGAGATTTTTTCCTAATTATGAACTTTTTTCTTGCAGCTGTGTAATTCAGAGGAGGGGGAAATGAAATACTAAAAATGTTTCTTTTAATCTATGCCATTTGGCATATAAGGAAGAAAAAGTGGTTTTCTCCATACTCCTTCTTGCTGTAGATGTTGAAGGAGGCCCCATACATAACATGGGACTATTGCTGTTAGCACAGGATCATGTATGTTCTTGCTAGTGTACCACAGCAGCATGATACGGATGTTTAATTGCAGAGAAACATCTGGTGCATGGAGACTTGATAACAGAAGCAAGGTTGTTGATAGTTGTTGCCATAGTTGTGATAGCGGTTGTTATGCAAGAGGTGTGTTTTCGTTATACCTGCCAAGTATTTCCTTCTGAAAAAAATAATTATCAGACCCTTAAAAATTTTTATGCCTGAATATTAGGAGCACTTGAGGAACCACATATATAGTGGTCATGATCTAGACTAACGTCAGTGTTTTGCTTTGGTTTTTATCTCAGACTGTTGAACCACCACAGGAAACGTAATACTTTACCAAAGCAGTTATTTGGTGCTCCACAGAACAACAGGTAGCAAGCAGGTTCGTTAGTTCTATTGAGAACACATCATCATTCACTATGGACATATCTTGGTGTACTCTGGGATTGAATAAACTTTTAAAGTCGCTTCTTGGAGTGAATTCTGAAGGCAAGAGAGAGCTCCTAATCTGTATTCAGCTATGCTTTTTTTTTTGCTGTATGCAGTGTTGCCGTTTTTCTCTTTCTCTCTCCTTCTCCCTAACCTTACTTTTAGAAAGGAATTTAAAGCTAGATATTCCTCTCACCCAGCCTGCTAACAACCCTTGGGTTCTTCAACAAGTGCCTGGAGGCTGTGGTAGCATTCATCCGAAAGATGACTATTTTGCATTTTAGCATGTGATTCAGTGGATGGTTCAAGATAGACCATGGTTTAACTTAAGTAAGTATGAGTTTTGTAAGTAATCTTCATCATTCTTGGCCAAAGATAAATGAAGACTAATCCTCTATTTTAATTCTGTTTTACTGTGAGTAACTGCTTCAGATCCTGATACTGTGGTGAAGAATTTGCTTCAAAAAACAGATATTAAAAATAAAGTAGCAAAGCGGCTTTCATTATGATATTTTTAGAGACTATTTCACAAAGACACGTCATCATGTGTTTTTTCCTACCCCCTATTTATGCAAGCCTGCATTCTTATTTTGAAGATGAATTATATTGATCCATATGGCAAAGAAGGATAGCCATGTCTACACAAGGCTCTTCTCAAGCCATTTTGTACGAGTGTCTAAGCTTTCTCTAAGCTGAAAGAAAGCAGCTTACATGAAGTGTCTGTGTTTTTTGTTTTTGCTTTGAGTGCTAAGAGAAGTGGGCCTTTCACCTAAAGCATCCTTGAGTTTGTCTTGGAGTTCCAAGGTGCTTGGAGTTGTCTTTGATTATAGGCAGAGGACATCCTATTAGTCAGGTGGATTGTTTCAGTGATACTGTGATGTTGCAGAAACAGATGGGCAAGTTAGGCTGTTCTTCTCCAAAATGGTTCTGCAATGCAGTTGTGATATGTCATCAAATACCCCCTAAATCTGCCAAGTAATTGTTGTTGATAAAGTCTTCAGCGGAGAAGTAGGAGTCTTTCCTTTAATCAAGAATTTTATACTGAACCATAAGTGTGTCAATTTTCTAGAAGTGGGATACTGGTTTTCACTTTACTGAAACTGTTTTTGAACAGTTTTTCTTCTGAAACATCTATTTAGACTGTCTGAAGGAACACTAAACTTCATGTTATCAACTTTACACAGTTTAATTCTGTTTCTATAAAGTGTCTCATAGAAGAATATCATCTAGATCACTCATACTGTGCTGGAAGAAAAAGAAAAGCAATTTCTTCTCAGACACTTCTTATATTATTTTACGATGTCTTAAGGGATAGCTATAACTAATGAAAAACTCTGCTAGGGCTATGGCTTCATAAATGGTTTCCTTCAGAAATGTCCATGCAATTGGAATTTTGTTACAAGCACCATTGAATGTTGTTCTTACTGGCACAGAATGGTTGACACACATAAAGCCAATGCTTTGTTAATAAAGTACTCGCTCAGTAATAATTTGATTTAAAAGTTCGTTGCCAATATCTGGCCCTGATTGACGGACTTAGCAGAGGAGAGACTCAGTAAATAAAAAATTCTGCTTTACAGCGGCTTTTACAGTTTGCAGTCTGTGACCTGTTGTTTTCAAGTGTTAGTCAGCAGCAGCTGCACCAGTGCAGCACTTCTGTGATGAAAGCCAGTCTGACAGTAACTCTCTCTCACAATGCTACGTCTCATGATCTACAGCAGTAGTACAGGGAAAGGGTGAGTTGTGCTGTGTGTGAATGACCTAGAAGAGCAGCTTTTGTTTTGCTGCTCAGTCAGATCTGTGTGTCAGTTGCAGCTGCTGTTTTCTCCTCTCCCACCTTTCCTCTGAAGGAAAGTATGGGCAGTACGGGTGGCTGCACTGTGGCTGTCTCTAGCTACTGTGTGGATCATTAGCTTCTCTGACTTGCATCAAGGATGGGAACAAAATACCTGGGTCCTATAGACTACTTTGATTCTCATCTTAAGGTGCCTGGATAGTTTCAGAGTATGTGCCAGTTTGAAATTTAGGCTTTGTTCCTGCTTGTGTCCTGTCTTTAGAAACATCAAATTTCTAAAGTTTTCAAGTCATTATCAGCTGAAACTTATCTTAGGGTGAAGGAGGGAGGATGAGAGAAGGAAGGGAGAGAGAGGATAAATTAAATTTTCCAGAGGTAGCTTCTTGTTTCTCTCCTCTTATTTTCCCCAGTGTGAGAAATTCGGCTGTGTATAAGAGAGGAATAATCTTACAAACTTTCTGTAGAGTGCTAGATCTGTGTCTATCCCTGTCTTGTTCTGTTGTGGCCCCACAAATGGGTGAGAGTTGAGTTTTCTGAAGGTGGTCTTTCTCTTTCTGTGGTGCAGCTGATATGGCTACACTTTGCTCTTGCATGTGCCAGTGCTGTTGTTTGGTTACAGGCAAAGTGATTATTTTCCCCATTAGTAATAGAGATGATTTCAGCAGTTTGTTCTACAAATCCTCATGCCTCAAGGTATGGATTTTTGTACCTAGCAGCGGAAGGCTTATTTTGTTTTTCTTTGGTGTCTGACCTGTTCTTTGGCTCATCTGTTGTAAGAATCCAAACTAGTTGTTTCACATGCTTCCTTGACAATTTTGCAGTTCAAATAAACAAAACATATCTGGCAGCTGGTGCTGTTGTATAGCTGTTCTTACCTCAACAGTACAGTTGTTCTTACCTCTTTCTCCATAGAAATAGATCTACTGTATTTAACTTAATTAAACAAATGCTTGTTACGAGAGTGTGGACCAGAACAATTTTTGAGACCTACTTGAAGAGATGCATATCAGAGGGAAGGGTATATGTGCTACTTTCTTCTTTGGCACTTCTGAAGTTCTGCTATTTGAAGTGTTAAAGAATGTCAATGATAGACCTCACTCTTTTCATTGTAAACAGCTGTGGTGGTATTTCAGCTCCTGAACCAAAGCACTTGTTTGAGAGTATCATTTAGATTCCTTGCTATGTTTGACAATCTTGTTTCCTCAACCTTCTTTGGAAATTGAGCTTGCTCAGCGAAGCATTAAACTGAATAAAAGGAAAGAGGAATGTTACTTTTGAAATGAAATACTTTGGTTTCCAAGAGTACAGATCAGAGAGAAAGTATCCACTTGCACATCCCTTAAAACATAAAGTAACCAGTTTGACGTATTTTCACTCTTTTTTAAAGTTGCCACTTAGCTTAAAAATACAATTAGCAAAATTAATCTTCATTGTTCTTCTCCCAAGTGGGACATTACCATGCTGACCTCAAGTATTATTTTCAAGGTCCACTCCTGTTTGTTAATCCCCTTTTTAAAGAGACTCATAGACAAAAATTATGTACTCAGAACAGACACTGGAGTCTTCTGAATATTATAAGTAAAATGCCTGTCCTGAAAGGACTTCCCAGTGACCGAGTCTTTGAAAGGCAATTAATTGCATACAGTGAACTGAAGTTCGGTTTTGTAAGTTTGGAGTGGGCCTCTGATCTCTGAGAGCCTTTCGCACAGCTCATGTTAAACTCCTTGAACCAAACTAACCTGCCTTGAATTGGTGTACAAAATCAGGTGTCTTTTCTGTGCATGCAGTTTAAACTCTTTGATTTCCAGAGGGATGGAATAGTCACAGAAAGTGCAGTCCTATGGAGTGTTGTGCTAAAGCTAACTTTGAGCAGGGTAATGTTGGTCATAATATCTGATTTTACTATTTGTTTGTGATAATACTGCGGCTATGGTAATGAAATGTGGGATTTGGAGTAAGTCTGTTATGAAGGAGATGTGGTTTAAGAATCAGCAGATAGCTGGAAGTTTTAAGGAAAAAATTGTAGGTTTTTGTCTTTCTGCTTGGTAGGACACCTTACAGGACAGCAGCTTACTACAGTCCTTATAGCTTGTTGTGGAATGGCATTGTACTGAAATTTGTTACACTTAAAAGATAATGCTGATGCATTTATACTTCCTGAAATACATATATTTCATCAGGGAAAGCTTTTCCTCTGCAGTGACACTGACGTCTGCACGCTGTGGTCTTTCTGTCCCTTTCCATAACTTCTAGGGACCGTGCTAAAGGGGGTGAGCACTTTTCTGACTGTTAATCTTTTGCCTTTTCCCTTTAAAAAAATCTATTTCATTCATTGTTATTACATATTTGTATTGCATATTCAGACATTGTTTGCAAGACATGACCTGATCTTTTTCGAGTCCCAGAAGGGTGATGACTTTTACAGCACTCTTCTGACTAGAGGAAAAACTCAACACATTTCAGTAAAAGAAGTTTAGCGGTGCTGGATAAGGGTGATGTAGAGCATTACCAGTTTCTTGAATTTCGGAAGTGTGCTGGGTGCAGCTTTGCTGGGCAGCCTGGTACTCTGTTCTGCCTTCAGGTCTGAGAAGTGGTGGTAAGCCCTAAGAAACGGGGAGAGGGATGAGAAATGGACTGTTATACTGAAGACTTGGGATGGCTGGAGCCTTAAAAATGTCTGAGGGAGATCTGCAGAGAAGGTATAGATGGTGATCACAGACATCATGAGGGACATGTAACTTCAAACAAATAAATTAATCCGATATCAGTATTCATATTTGAAACCTTTTTTTTTGGTGAAGTGAGTATCAGAAGTATATCTTGTCCTGTTCAGAAAGCTACATAAAGATTTGGAATCAAGTCCTGCTTTTTGAGGAGGAAGGGGAGAATACTGACTTGAGGTTAATGTTTTAGTTTTTTTTATCTTAGAACACAGGAGACTTGATTCTACAGTGAATCAGGCAGGGAAAAGACAAATTGAAAAGTAAGAGAAAGTATCACATGACATGCGATAAACCTGAATACTTAATGTTGTGTTTGCTTTGGTTAGTTAGTGTTTAAAAGTCAAACAATGCTAGGGAAATAAAAGTATTTCTAATACTTCCTGTGTTTGTTATTTTTACAGATGACATGGCAGAGCTTCTTCTTGGCGAGTCCAAACTAGAACAATTTTTGAAGGAAAATACTCTTAAGCATAGTAATAGTCCACGAGGTCCCCAGCCAAAGCTGACTGAGGTCAGGAAACATCTCACGGCAGCACTTGATAGGGGAAATCTCAAGGTATGTAAGTCAGCCTGAGCAAGAATTAAGAAAGTTGAAATTGACTGAAGTATTGAGGAAGGGTTCCTTAAATTGTATTTGCAAGTTCTGAAGGTGAGATTAATAAAAGAGAGCATTTTCTGTCAGAACCTTCTAATGTTCATAACCATTCTGGTCCTTCTTTTACTTAACTATTGTTATAGCTGCCACATCAGCTTACCTCTTCTGACCTCAACATCCATCTTTTGAGAGATCAAAAAAAGCTTATTTTACGGTCATCTATAACATTTTGTTTTCTGTGGCTTCTGGGAGTATTAATTTCTCTTTCTTTTCTCTCTTCGTTCTATGATTAATTCTTTTTTTTAAGACATTTATTCTGCCCTGGTACTTTGAAATGGTGTGAATTAAATATGTAGGCTGTGGAACATATATCATTAAGTTTTGATGCTATGTTATTTTCAACTGTGCTTGTGGTGTTAGGAGAAGAAGTCTTTGGAGGAGTTGTAATGATAGGCTGCCTTTAAATAGTTTTATCACCTGGCAAAGCTGGTTTCCAACTGAGAGGTATTTCTGGTACACATGTAAATAAGTATGTGAATATCTAAAATGACTGGTAGTGCTTTTCAGTAGCTTGCTGGAATAAGATTTAGTGAATTCCCCCCTACTTCAAGCTTCTCAGATATTACACAAGATAGGATTTTGTTCATTTGTTGCTCTGTTAGAAGAAATACCCTGGGGGTGACAGAAAACATACCTAATAATTATCAGAAAGAATTATGTGTCTTTTCTCAGGGAAAACCCTTTCTTATTTCTCTTCCTTCTAGCCAGAATTCCTACAAGAAGCTAACCTAATAATGGCCAAATTAAACTATGTGGAAGGTGATTACAAAGAAGCTC
Source organism: Cnemophilus loriae (assembly GCA_013397755.1). NCBI lineage: Eukaryota > Metazoa > Chordata > Aves > Passeriformes > Corvidae > Cnemophilus > Cnemophilus loriae. The sequence goes on from VZTF01007679.1 coordinate 876,676, forward strand.
TGAACACATATGCCAGAGTTGGTGTTGATGACTTGCAGCTGACTGCAGTGCCACCGTATCGGCTACGGATGATTGCTGAAGCATATTCTACAAAAGGTAAGATTGCTCTTTCCAGTATCATAATGTGGAAATAGTTTTTAAAAGTTAATTTATATCTTGTCCAAAGATGAAGAATTTTTTAATGTGAATGTCATCTACACAGTAGTGGATTGCCGTATTTGTAGATATAATAAGAACATGGTTTGGGTGCTTTAAATTATTCAGAGTTTGTGATAGGTTGACAAGACTTTTACCTCAATTAATATTCTAACTGTGCTGTCACCTGATCTAATTTTTTGAGTGTGTATATTTAGAAGTCCTTCCACATATAAATGTCACAGTAACTGTGACTAGATACTAGAAGTATTGTCACTGTTGCTGAAAGTTAAGGGTTACAAAATGCAGTGCAGTTTTGTGGTGGCTGTGGGCAGAATGGAGAACCTTGATTCACAGTGATGCCTTCTTCTGGTTGTTAAAATGCTCAGCCTAAGCTAGGTTGCATAGCTAAATTGCCACTTAATTGAGAGGAGTATTAATAACGTGATAACTGACTTAAAGCAAGGTATCACTTGTGCAGTTTTATTTTTGAATTTTTCTTATATGAATATAGTTTTTTAAAAAAAAATTCAGAAAGCGAAGGTAATTAAAAACCGTTTTCTTCTTTACTACTGTAGTATAGTGAAAATTGTAATGCTGGCCTTGTGTCTTAAGGTGGCAGTGCCACTTCAGTTTAGAAAACTGTAATAGACTTGGGGCTGGTCAGTGTATTGGGCAGAACGGCAGTTTGTATGCCAGGGGTTTGTTAGAATTTACTGAATGAAGTGTTTGCTTTGGTCCGCTGTGTTTAAGCTTGGATTTGGTTGCATATGTACTTTTTGTTATGGCAAGAGGAGTGTCAAAGGCAGCAAACAATTTGTGAGAGACTTCAATAGCTTTGACTGACAACTGATCAAGGATTGTTTCTAACGTGAGTCTTGGAAGAGAGTGACTGTTTTCCACCAACACAGTCCTCTAGTAAACATTAGACAAGCATGAATCATGTCCTCTAGAGATGTCAAGGAAATAAGGGAACTAAGTGGTAGCAGAGACAAAAGGATGCTTCATAAGTCTGGTCACTATTTAGATTAAAGTGGGAAGTGGGAGTATAGAGGGAATTCTTGTATATGATGTAAATCTGCCCAGTTTTATCAAACAGCATCTCTGTGGGCTTTTGGCAGTGTCTGGTTTGGGAACACTTCCACTCAGGTTTGATAATTTTGGCAGTTCATTTTGTTTTGTTTTGTTTCTTAAAGCTATGGGGGTATCTGTTGAATTTGTCATATTCTTTCCATGGACTTGATCAACTTTAAGAACCTAAATTTACTTTTCTCTCCAAGGAATTTAATTGAATCTTTTCCCAGAGCTCAACTCTTCTGGCTCTGTTTTATTTGGCCTCATAAGGATATAAAACAGTTGAAACCACAGTGGCATAAATTTTGCAGAAAATATTAGTATTATTAATTTTACTTAATTTAAACATAATGTATTAGAAAATAGAAAAACAGGTATCTTTTCTACTCTGGAATATTTTGTAGGTTTAGAATTCTTTTAAAAAAAAGAAAACAGAAAACCAGCATATCTTCTGTCTAGATGTGTGGTTTTTTAGTTCTGATTTCAAATTTTATTCTTAAAACATTGAAATCTGTCATATGAGGCCTGATTTATCTTGATGGGACTTCATTACTTTGGTCACTTCTACTGGGTGTCTGGCTACCAGTTTACCTGAGCAAACTGAACAAACTATTGGGGCTTTTTTGTCGTTTTGTTCATGTTCAGAAACATCTTTTTGCTATTGTGTTTCCAGTTTGAATGAAATTGTAGGATGGTTTGGGTTGGAAGGGACCTTAAAGATTGTCTCGTTCCAAGTGCCCTGCCATGGTCAAGGGCACCTTCTACTAGACCAGGTTGCTCAGAGCCCCATCCAACCTGGCCTTGAACACTCCCAGGGTTGGGGCATCCGCAGCTTCTCTGGGCAACCTGTTTCAGTGCCTCACCACCCACACAGTACACAATTTCTTCCTGATATCTAATCTAAACCTGCCCCCTTTCAATTTAAAGCCTTTATCCCTTGTCCTATCCCTACATGCTCTTGTAAAAAGTTCCTCTCCAGCTTTCTTGTAGGCCCATTTAGGTACTGGAAGGTGATTTAAGGTCTGCCTAGAGCCTTCTCTTCTCCGGGCTGAGCAACCTCAACTCTCTCAGAAGATTAAAATATTTTAATTTCCCTTCTTCTTCTTATGGTAGAAGATTGCAAGAATATAGTCTTCTGTGTGTTCTAGAATGAGGTGGTAATCACAGAGCAGTCTTAAATTTAGTATTCAAAGTCTGGTCAGGTTTAGAGTAGCTGACAACTAAACAGCATATGTTTCTACCCAGTAGTGTACATATAATTCTCACTCTCTTCCCCTTTCTGGTGGGTTTTTTTCTTTTTCCTTGTAAGAGTGAGCTGTAAATTTTAGGGTCTGAATTCAGAGTCTCTTCAGAGGTGACTGAGGCTTGTGGGTATTACCCAACTAAATACAAGTTATTCTTACAGAGATTTTGTGCTTCACTGGGATTTGTATTTCTGCTTGGATGTTCAGGGATAACTAGATTATATAAAGATAAAACTCTTCAGAGTATTTAGATTTTATTTCTTTGGCAGTCGTAACACCATGTTATTAAGCAGTGAGGGACTGTCCCTGCCTGTTTGCAAGCATTGGCCCAGCAGCACCATTTTGTGCTGCAGCATGCAGGGGCAGTGAAAGATACCTGCTGAAATTACCCCATTTCAGTCCAGTTCCAGTGGATTTGCAGTCTTGTATACTGTTGTGTAGTGGTCCAATACAGCTGTTCTTGCCACTGAGAAAGGCAGAGGGCAGATAACAAATGGTAGTTTTTAATTGCTTTAAAATTTTTTCATTATTTAAGATGAGACCACCTCTGAGTACTTACCTTTTCTCTCTGAGGCTTCATTCTGTAACCTCAGAGGTGATAGTTTGAGCGGGATGCATGAGTTGACATGTTTTTTCTTCTACAGTTGTTACAGGGTACTTACATGAGCATGTTGCACTGTAACCATAGACAGTTCCACAGCTCACAAGAAGCCTTGGGAAATGACCTTCCTTCCAGATGGCTCATCTTACTCTTGCACGTGGAACATGCAAAGTATGTGTCTCTGTTCTTCACAGCAAAGGAAGAGTCCCTGTGTATGTATGGATGCAACAAAGTACAAAATGGATTCAGGGTCAAGCTAAATTTTGCTGGAGTTTTATCTACTGATAGCTAGAAAGACGGGGAAGAGGAACAGCAGTAGTGACAGTGGTGGGGAGAAAAATTGGAATTGAAACATGGAAGGGGAAGCCAGAGAACTAAGCCGTCTGCTGCCTGTGGTGCACTCATGAAAGGGGTCCTCACATTTTTATTACATAAATGAGTTAAATGCTTATATATCTATATCTTTAAAAGAATGCTTCTAATTCTTTATGCTGCTTATAGCTTTAGTTGAGGACAGAATATTTAGAGGACTATAAATGAGAAGAGGCATAATACGGAATGATAGTAAGTCAAGCCAAGGATTCAAAGACTCTCAAACCCAGCAAGGAAGATTAAATGATTGTTATTATTTTTTTGGAAATATCTAGTTAGTGAAATAGTGCTCCAGATTTTCCAAAGAAAGTTTCCTGCCAGGTTTGTCAAAATGCAACATTGTAAAATTTCAACAAAATTTTAAGAGAATCCTATCAACTTACCTTTTGAAATATTTTCTATTTCCATTACATGTGGCTCTTTGCCAGCCTATGATGTGCAGGGAATCACAGGGTCTCAGTGCCCAAGAAGTGCTGGAAAGTGGTTCCTTTCTGTTGCTCCTCATAGGGAAAGTGTTCAAAATTGTTAGTGTGGTGATAAAGGCATGGCTATGTTTAATCAGACTGAATAGCTCATGGACAAGTTGTTTGGTTTTAGTTTTTTTCCTGGCTTCTGGCAACAAAAGTCACTTCTAGTAGTGAAATCTTGTGCTTTATTCTGAATCGAAGATGATGTTGGATGATCTGATGAAAAGTTATCTGCTGCTGTGTCCATTAAAACAAACAGGGAGCAGACTAACCATGTGAATGCATGAGGCAAAGCCTCAGAAACTTGGTTAGTATAATTCCAATATTTTCTCATCTTTCTTCACACTCTTCCTCAAATTCACATGTTGTAAACAGAGTTGTAGCAGAAGGTGGTTTTCTTTTATGTAGTCAATTTCATGGACTAGCATACTTTTTTGATGACTTACACTGATGTTTTTGTGTGTGTGTGCCCATAAAATACAGTTCTGATTACACCTAGTGTTTTCTTTAAGGAAAGAGCTAATTTCGATGCTGTGCTTCTGAGTAATGATTCTGTATGGGTATGTAGAAGGTGTTATGTGGGATAGAGTGTTAGCAAAACCATAGTTTTTGTATTAAATACATAATCTTTTAAAATTCAAAGACTTACTTGAAGAAATTCAGTGGGACATTTTTAAAATATAGTATAAAACATAAATTGAAAAGGTGGAGCTTTTCAAATCAATAGCCCACTGAGTATTTGCAAAAACATGAGAATACTTATTTGGTTCTGTTGGTTAGCTTTTCCCCCATCTGCTTGTAAATTCTTTTGACACATAAGCAGAGGAGAAGCATCCAATAAAACAATTTTCTGTAGCAAAATGCCTATGGTTGGAGTTGCCAGCTTGTTTCAAGAGGGTGTGATGAGGGAGAGAAAAATAGGTGTAAAAGGATGACGTTGCTGAGGAGACAGGCAGGTTTGCATGACTGTTGTGGCAATGTGTTAGCCTGAGAGCAGGTGTATGAAATTGCTGGAGCTGGCTCCCCGAAGCTGTTGCCTGTTGCACACAGGAGCATATCATACCTTTAGTATGAAATTTTAAGGAGCAGTGGAGAAAAAATCAGACTTTTTTTTCTTCCTCCACAAATATGACTTGGCTATCAGTACCAGTTATTAGAGATGTCTTACGTGGATCGAGCAAAGCTAAGAAATGAGGTTGGGCAGGGGGAGGAGGAAGGAAAGACAGTCTTGAGATTGTGGTGACAAGTCTTGGCTCCGACTAAAATGTAGAGGTGTTTTGCACATTTCTGGCAGTATGAGATACTTGATATTGAAGTATCTTTATAGGAAGGACGACTTTCTGATAGGGAGAGAAGGTTCCCTTGTTCGAAAGGTTAAGTTTGTCTCTTTAGGGTCTATTTGTTTACTTTCTTCACTAGATCAGTTTAATTGGCAGTGCTCAATTCTGAGACTGAGGAGGATCTTGAACTCATGAAGAATTGAAATAAGACAAATTATGAATCCATGAAGAAGTAATTAAAGAGTGTGTATGTCTTTTTCTTTTCATGTTAAGCTTATGTAACTAGCTCCAACTTTTCCTACTTCCTTCTCTTACAAGACCAATCAGAAAAAAAAAGTATATGCTATTGCTGTACAGAAGCATGTATTTATAATCCATTTTAATATTGGCTGAAGCTAATAATCCCCTAGGGTTATGGCCTCTGGGAACAGAACAACTAAGTTTCTGTGAGCTTTCAGCAGTATATGAATGAGGTAATATATTGGAAAGCACACATAGGCATTATTCAAATACTGTGCAGGCAGTATCTTCTATGTTTCTAAGCAATTTTGTTTGCTTATGGAAGCAGAGGTGAAATGCATGCACAGTGGGATATTGAGGTGTTATTTTGGGGAGGAGCAACTTGTCAGGAACTCTGAAATAGCAAGTATTTATTTAACTAGAAAATAAGCTTACTGAAATTTTAGGTAACATAATTCTGATACTGCTGCCTAAGTCAAAAGACATAATTGAAAAAATGAACTTATGATACTTGGCATTACAAATTAGCAATCCTTTCTAAAAATACTTATAGAGGAACTATAAGCGTATTATAGAGGAACTATTGCAATTTACAAGTCTGACATTTCTTAAAGTCTGCAACTTTGTAAACTTGGTTTTAGTAAAGAAAATATGTTTATAATTAACACAGTGTAGAGATTCATGAACTACTTCAGGTATCTGTCAAGGTGACTGTGTTGCATTACAGTAATGAGTTCTTGTTAAGTGTGTGAGGGATGTTGTTTTATAAGTTAGATTGTGACGCTGCAGAATGTTAGCCTTATTGCTGCAGGTCATTTTACGCTTTTGTTGCCTACACCTTTATTTGAATAACTGTGTTTATATTTAGATGATGTATGTTGAGAAAGGTGAGACTGTCTTTACTGCTGCTGACCCATATTCAAATTTAATGTTGCATTTACCAAGGTAAATGATTGGCTATTAATTAGTTCTGTTTACAGAAACATGGAAATACTCATTAGTTTCAGTGGCAGTGTCAGGTGCATGTGGATTGCTACTTTGCAGTTAGGAAAAGATGCTGCACTTAACTTTAATCATATGCGATTGTAATGGGATCTTGTGCTTTGCTAGCCTGTGTCAGCAGACACCAAGCAACTCTTCATGGAAGAATGCTAAATGAAAGCTGGTTAAGTAATTATACTGGGGATCTCTCGGCTCATTAGGCAATGGGTCAAGAACTCAGGTTCTCCCCCTCTTCCTGTCTTGCTGTGCAAATGTTGCAGACTGTCAGTGAGCATTTTGCAGACCATGGCTAGGAGGCTTGTGCCATAGGGAGTTCAGATTTTCTCCAGTAAGTTTTTCTTTCCCCAGACTACATTTATGACTTCTGCCCTGCTGGAGCAAGGACTGGGAGGAACCCAGGCATTTGTCCTGCTTTCCTCAGTGCTGTTTTTAGCTCTGTTATTTGAAAGCCAAACTCTGAATGAGAATAATATGTTTCTTATTAAAATAGAATTCTTTAGGACTTGAGCAGTTTGGTATGTCTTATTCTTAGTTTCTTCCAAATCTTTAGAATTTCTTCAGAATCCTTCCTTTGGCAGAGTGAAGAGAGATTAAAAATTTTGAGCCCAAATTAAAAAGTAGTGATTCTGGCCTTTTTTTCTCATGCCACAGGAAGAACGGGTATCACAGTAGACCTTTATCTTTTTTCCTTAGAGGTGCTTGTAGGAGCAATCCTGACACTTTACAGCAGAACTGTGTAAATTCCATAGTTAAATAATTTCCTTTCTCCTGAGCAGATAGCTTCCTTGATGCCTATTCCTTATACTGGTGTGCAGCAGTTGTGCTTTGGGGGAGTGTTCCACAGAGAGATGTTCACTCACTCCAGGATGTGCAACAATAACCAGTCCTTTTTCCGGCTTTTATCTCTAGTTTGAACTTTTTCAGCCCCACCGCAAGATGCTGGCCTGTTAAAGGGCTATACTGTAGCAAGAATTACTTTGCACATGGTTATTAAGAAACAAATGTGTGCGCGGAAAAATACTGATCCCTTCTGTTTAAAAGATACTGTAAAAGTCTGCTTCTTAAGAAAATACAAAGATTGGAATACATTCCATTTAGAGGAAAAGTGTGACCAATTGTTTCCCCAACAGTTATCTCAGATGATGTTAAAAGAAATCCCGAAATATTATTATGGAGTTATTGACTGGTTGGAGTAATAAGTAGGTATTCAATTCAGAGAAAAAGGTGAGTATTTCTGGCTTTTTTCCGCTTTTTAACCCTGGGAAACTTCAAGACACTTAGAAGCACTTGCATAGCTATGGCATTAGAAAAGCCATACTAAAGAAATGACATTGCAGTATGAGCAGATGTGATAAAATGCTCTGTTCTGCCTGAAAAGTTGTGCTTATGTTCTCTGGGTTTAGTCTAGAATGGAATTTAATTCTCTGTAAGTAGTCTGTGTTTGAAAGAGTGGGTATCCAGAGGAGCTTCCCTTAAAATCTACTGTGCTGAGAGAAGGGGATATTGGCCTTTTTCCTGATGCCTTTTCTGCAAAGCACATGTATGAAACTAGCCATAAAGGAGGAGACCTTGCATTCTGACAGGTTTTGGAGACTTTTTCCCTTGAGTCTTGGCGTAATGGGATGGGCAGTACAAGGCACTTTAAAAAGCAGAGAAATTATTTTTGTATCCTTAAATTGTCTAAGGCAGTAGGCAATCCCTGCAGTGTATCTGGAGTGACTGTAAAAGTGAAAGACAGATTATTTTAAATATGTTTGCTTACTCTTCATTCTTTTTCTCTTTTCCTTTATAATTATTACTTTGCAAATATCAGTAAGGAATCGAAGACAAAAACACCCCCATGCTTTGCTTTCTGAAAAAATTCTCTGCAAGCAAGTAAAAATCTTTGATTGAGGACTTAATTAGTCCTTCCCTTCAGTAAGATTAGCAGTGTATGTTCTAAGTTCAGAAATAAACTGTGGGAGTTCCTTGATAGCAATAACAATATGCTAAACATGAAGTTTCTTTAGAAGGAGGTGAAAGGGGGCTTTTTGTGTACAGCGTTTGGAACATTTAGCATAACACATATCAACACTTTGCATATCATATATAGAAGACAAAGTGCTGTATACTCAAATACACTCGGGTTTTACATGTCCATGTAAGGAAAACAGAAAGCAAACCCAGAAATCTTTATGTATTAATGCAGCTCTCTCTCTTGAAAAAAACATGTTTCATGACTTAAGTATAAAATAGTAGTTCACTGTTTTTTCTCTGTCCTTTGATTCGTCTACTGGAAACAGTAGATAAACAATGGAGTCCGTTATTATTTGTAGTCTCTAAAATTTTTACAGACAAGGTGCTGGCTAGTATCATGGATAATCCTCAGATACTCAATGCTATAAGTGTGGTAAACCTTACCCTTATGGTTTTGTTGTTTTTTTTTTAATTATCTCAGTAGTGGTCCATGTGGTAAGAGTACTTGGTAAAGATCTGAACTGTGGTGTGGATTCCCTTTTGTATTCTACTTCCCTTAGAGTAATTTTTGGTTTACTCTATATAGTGAAATGGGAGTGGGGCTTGATTGGTTTTCCTACAGAACTGAAGTCTGGGGTTTTTTTGACATAAAAATAGTTGATGAACTACTTGTGTGGGAACTTCTCAAAAATAGTTTGTTACTTGTTCTTGCTGAGGCATCGTCTTTTTTGGGTAGTGGTCAGTTTCTGCAAATGTGGTGGTGGGGCTGGCCTGGTTTTCTATTTGTAAAAAACATTTACTGGGTGTAACCTTGGCCACTGATTTGAGACTATAGACACAAGAATGCCACTTATTCTGAGTGATAAAACTGTCTAGTGTTTACTTTCTGAATATTGTACAAAATATCTGTGACTTATAAAGTTTTTGAAAATTTAAGGAAAACCTTTGCAAGTTACCATATAATTTAAATATCAGGAATATTCTTTTCTTGTTCAAATGCTGTTTGTTGTGCTTCTGCTCTTTTGATAAGCAATTTTAGAATTACCTTGCAAAACATCTAAGCTTAATTAGTATGGACTCGTATTCGTTTCACTGCTTCTCACTTTCTTTTCCCTTAGGAGTCATCTTGCTTGATATGAGGACTAGATATGTATGAGATAAGTGTCTTCCCAAATTAAAACTGACCCAGTTTGTTGGAAGCTTTTATCCGAAGATGATTTTAACTGGAAGGGCTTAAACTTAAAAGCCTTGAATATCAAAGTCAACTTGTGATACCAGTTGTCATGATACTCTTGAATGTAGAACAAAACAAAATAATCGAAAGTTAATTAAAGCAATAGCTATGGCCTTTACAACAAATGCAGTAATGTTTTATAGCAGTAACGTTTTATAGCAGTAATCTGTACCTTATTTCCAAATATCTCTAAGCAGTGTATAAACAGTTAAAGAAATGCCTACCCTCTTTGGGGAGAACGGCAGATTCCTGCCTGGCAGGTGTGGGAAGAATCACAAAGGAGAGAACTGACTTGTCTGATTCTATGACAAGTCTTCAGCAGATAATTTAGGGTGATAAGTGTTTTTTTGAACTTCATGTGTTTCTCTATTCTATATGTTACCATGTCCTTGTTCTTGTTTTTGAGGGCCTAATATAATGATCCTTATTTTAATTAACTTCGTATCATCTCTCAGTATTCTTATGAAGAAGTGGGCAGTATATTATGTAGTTGTTATTGCTGTGTTGCTGTGTATATCTATTTGAAATTAAATAGTACTTTTATATACTTTAGTACATTATTTCTTAAATTTCATCTGTATTTAACAAAAAAATTAAATGGCTAGTCTGGAGTGACTTGTTTTAACAAAATCATAATTGCAGAAATCAAAATTTATTCAGTTTTTTCCCTAGTTGATATGTTTTCATTTTGAATACAGCATTAAATTGCAGTTTTTACTTGTGTCATCAAAACAAATACAACATGCAAACCATTCTGTTTAGCGGTCATTTCGGAAGAGATCTCCAAATAAACTTCCTTCTCCAAAGCATCCCATACTTAAAATATACATAATTTCCTGGGTTTAATAAACATACCAGAAAAGAAAAAAGGTGAATACTAGTTATATAGTAGTGTTTCTCTAAAAAGTAGTATTCTGTACTTCATCAAAAAACATTTAAAATTTAGTACTTCCCTGCTGCATTGCTTAAAATTTCTGGCTGAACATTGAGGTGTTTTCATATCGTGATGAAAATTCTCAGCTAAAATAAGAAAATGTCCTTATAGTGAGTATTTCAGATTTAAAAGATTATAGTTATGGCCTTAAACTGTAAAAATAGAAAGAGTAAATCTGAGTCAGATCTACAAATAGTCAGCTAAGTAATATGCTTCATGTAGGAGATGGTTACTCAGGGGCATTGGCTGTTCATACTATGGGAGAGAAGGAATGGGGAGGAGTGATCCACACACAAATTGCCTGATGCTTTCAGTCATTTGATGTGTTTATTGCAGCTCATTTATTGTATTCTTTAGTCACCTTTGAGTTTGAAGGTGTTCATGTAGGACACTGCAAACTTCCTATCCAGTATCAGCCTTACATTCAGATCTTCATTTCAGAGTGTCTCTTCAAACCTACTGTAGTACAAGGAGACCTCACTTCTATCTGTAGTTAAGCCTTGCTGCTTTGGGTTCTATGACTTACTGTTACTAAAAAAAATTTCTTGGATGTTTGTGATTTGATTGAAAAATTGAAAAAAAAAAAGCAGATTAGTTGGCTACTCTAGACTATTCACAAATACAGTTAACTTCTAGAGGTATGCTACGTGAAAACTATGACATGTCAGAAAAACCTAGAGTCTATTGTACTCAGGTTTAGTGGGTTTTTAAGAGACAGAGAATTTGTGTGTTTGCCATGCTTTAGGAATGTGGAGTTTTTTTGAAAAGTTACTTTGTTTTTAGCAGGGGTCTTAGTACTGGATTCAGGATTTTGTGTTAACTGGATGTATAGCACATAAAATTGTAAGATATATGTTGTTTGTAGTGGTAAAAGGGTGGATTGGAGGATAAAGGTGGCCAACAAACTGTGATACAGACTTAAGGCATCCTCTCAAGCCAGAAATCTGGCTTGATGTTTTTTTTTACAGATGAGCTACACTTTTGCAGAGATTGAAATAATCTGAAGGCCACAGATATTGCACAGTTTTGAGTTTATCAGTAAATAAACTCCAGGTTATGTAGCTGTGTGTTCCCAAGTTGTTTCTTGGGGTTTTTTTGTAGTTGTAATGAAACATACTGTACTGACCTCATAGTATTGATTGACAGAAATCCTGTGATAAACTCCAAACTGGATTTGTACTACTTGGCATTCTACAGACATCTGCCAATATATGTGTTTTGTTGCTGTTTTTGCTTTTAGTTTCTCTGGCAATGGATTCTCAAAACTTTCAATCGCGAATTGAGAACACTGTAATTTAAATTGTGCATTAAAATAATGTGGGTTTAAGATTAGCATTTACTGCTGACAAGCTGCAAGAATGACCTGAAATAAATCTTGTAACATGTGGAAAGTGCTACCTCAAATGCAATTAATTATTCAAATAAATATAAGATGAAATAGTTGGCTTGAAGAATATGAGATGGTGATCTGTTGCAGATCATAAATGGAAAATAACTTTTACTAATATGTAAGGGAGGGCACTAAAGTTCAGCTGATTTTTAATACTTTTTTTTTAAAGTATCCCTTATGAAAACCAGAAAGTCTTTAATCTTCTCTGGTCAGTGCTGTTGAGGCCTCAAGTGAAGCCATTTATCCCGTTTTGGCACAGTGAGTCAAGGTAGAGGTAACCAGTTGGAGAGTGTCCAGAGGATATAAAAATGATTAGCTGTCAAGGACGCATGGAAAGAGAAATTGGTGAGAATTGTCATTTTTGTTGCGAGCATGTCTCTCTCTCTAGATGAATCACAGAATATTCTGATTTGGAAGGGACCCAGAAGGATCATGGAGTCCAGCTTGTAAATGAATTGCCCACAGGGGGATCGAACCCGTGACCTTGGCGTTATTGGCACCATGCTAACTTGCAGTGTTTTGTGAAGAACAGAATAACCCCTCTGTGAGGATGAATTGAAGTAATTAATCTAGAGAGGGAGATTCAGGCATTAGGAAAAAATACTATTTGTGAGAATAGTTGAGCTCTATAGTAATTTGCATATGAAGGCCAACGCATCCCTATTGTCAGAAGCTTTTAAGAACAGGTTAGACAAGTGTCAGGGGTTGGTTGGTTCCTCCATCAGATAAATGGATTCATATTCTCGAGGTCCTTTCCAGCACTTTAATTATCTTGAAAATAGCTGTAATAGAAGTGACTTGTATAAGAGTTAGTATTGATTAGTAGGATTTGTTGGATTTTTATTTGAGACTAGCAAAGACCTTTTTTCTTTTTGCTTCAAAGCACCACATAATATGTTTGTTGGGTAAGTCCTGAGCAGAAGACTTACATGGCCTTGATGAGAGTGAACTACCTCTTCTAAATTTAAATACAAAAATTACACATTGTTTTTTTTAAAATGTATTTGTTTTAATAGATGCTTTTGCCTTGCACAGTAACTAGGTTGATATGACCTTGAGTGCCTTTCTTCACCGTACCTTGGTTTCTATGATCATTCTGGAAACGTCAAGACATAGTAATGTAAAACTGGTATAGAAAGACACTATATACTTTTGTGGTAGATTGTCATGTCTTTTAAATCAAAATTGTTTAAAAAATTGCTGCTTCTGGATTTATAATTATTAAAGACGAGTCACTCTTATTTATATATTTATTAGTGTCTGTTTTAGGGGATCATACCTTCATTTCCTTTGTTTCTTCTCCTTACTAAAGGGGCTCAACCTGGACTATGTTTTAGGTATAATATTATATGACATTAGTTTTTAATGCTTCGTTTGAATTTTTTTTTTGCCTCCCAAGGTCTCTGTCTTGAGAAGCTGCCAATATCTTCCTCAGCAAGCAATCTCCATGTGGACCGTGAACAAGAAATTGTTACATGCTATGAGAAGGCTGGGGATATTGCTCTCCTGTACCTTCAGGAGATAGAAAGGGTAAGCTGAGGTGATTTTCTTGATGGAAGAATCGTGTGACTCATCTTTCGTTGGTGTAGTGTTACCAACATCTTGGTAACTCAGCAAAAAGATGTGTGGTATTTCTTTTCGTAGGCATTCAATGCACATTTACAATTGGATGGTAAATTAGTCTGCCTTAGTGGATGTCTGGTATCTATCCTTCTGAATGTTCTCTCATTCTGACCTCTTGGGAAACAGTGGTAATAGTCAAAAAAGGGACAGAGCTCCTCTGAGCTACTGTACAGATTCAAGATGCTGATCTGATGCCTCTTGTTACTCTGTGTCTTTCAAAACATATGTTACAATATATATGTTGCATGTATATACTAGCTTTTCAGATAATTCTTAAAAAGAGCTTAATTCAAAATGAAGCTATGAAGATAGAAAATTAATCTTGTTGATGTTTTTTTTAAACCAATAACATGACTGCACTTAAATTCTCTTTTATAAACTACTTCAAGGTAAAACTCTGACATAACATTGTACCTGTCGGCAAGTTCAGTAATGTATCAGCCAGAATAGGAACTGAAAGTGTGTTTGCTTCAGCTGATAGGCACAGTCCTAGGGCAGTGAAAAAGTCATCAGATATCATAGCCAGATAAACATATGATTTTGAAATATAGATGAACTTCAGATAAATCTTAATACTTCTATACATTGAATCACGAAAATGTTCTTGGATTTGATAGTCCATTTGTCATTTTGTCTCATTAATATATTCCTTACTGTATGTATCTATGGAACTACAGTCACTGTCAAAATCTGGGGTACTAGATATGTAGTAGACTTGGTTTTTATTGATGGAGGCTGTTATATCTGAGCTTCTTAGTGTTAGACAAAATACAACAGAACATGGACAGTTCTGCAGAATATTAGGCAAGTTCCTGTACCTCCCTTGCTTTTATGAGTTAAGGATTATGAATTATGGAAAGTTAAATTTAGGCTTTTCATTTGGTAAGAGTGTAACACTTCATGATTTAAATGCTTCAATCTTTTTCTGAATTTAAAGAGATACATAGGCTCTTTTATTTCCTTCTCCTGGTTTCATTTACACCATTAACTTTTGTCTTCTGTTTGTTACCACTTAGCAAGAACCCTTAAGTGATAGAAATGCTTTTTTAAAATAAATTTGTGATACCCTTTATTTCTAGGAGTCACACACTATTGCTTTATATTTAGACTTTGAGGTACATTTGGGCAACATGCAATACACTTGGGGCTCTGTTCTTTGGCTTGTGAATGCTGTTAGAGTGAAGTGAGCTGGCAATATCCATCTGATCCTCTTTTTCAGACCCATTGCTTGCAAGCCTCAGGCCTGTCACTTGACAACTGTCTTTGAAGGAGTTGTAAGACACAGTTAGGGTCACGAAAAATGGAAGAAAGGGGAAAGAAAAATGTGATGGGGGAAAGAAGTAATTCACACTGTTTTTAAAATACATACAGGTTTTTCTTTTCTGAGGGTTTTTGCTGTTTTATTTTTTTCTTGTAGTGGCTGGTAGACTATGTGCACTGAATATGAAGGCAAATGAAAACTGATTACATTTTGACAGCATTTTTAATGCTGATGTAGTACAATTATTTCGAAATTGTTTTTTGGAACTCTCTGGAGATAGCTTTTAATCTTCTTACTGCTCTCTGCAGCAGTCTTTTCTAACCTAACAGGAGTTTTAGATTTTTGAATACTATCACCTCCTGCTACTGAATAAGGCTGTAAATGTGCTTTTTCATATTCTTCTCTTCCGTATACCATTCTTCACAAAAATTTCTGAAAAAGTATTATAAAATTTTGCTTGGCAGTATTTATGCTTGGTAAATAAATTATCTTTTAGAGTATAGCCAAGAGCAAAAAGGTTTATATTTAGGTGGCAATGGAGGTAAAGCTAGAAATGGTCTACTAGCCACCACCTACAAATAGCAAAGATTTCTCCAACATTAAATATTAGCTTCCATGTAAAAGTACACAAATCTTGATTTTAAGTTTTTTTTCTAAATACACTTTTCCCCACCTTTTTCTTTTGTTCTCTTAGGTAATTAATGCCAATATACAAAACAGAAGCCCTAAGCCAGGGCCCACTGCACATGAACAAGAACTTGGTTTTTTCCTGGAAACAGGACTTCAAAGAGCACATGTTTTATATTTCAAGAATGGGTGAGATTTGATTCTTCTTTTATTGTGTTTGCTTTTTTTGTTTAGGTTTTCTATTTGTGATTTAACTGGGCATAATTTTTAGCAATTGTGGATTCTGTAATTATGAGGTCTCATTAATGAAGTAGTAATATTTTGATTAAAATAGTAAGGCTGCCCATATTATATTTCTTTACATATTGGAAAATTGTTTAGTCAAAGTATATTAAGTAGAAAGGATTTTATGGTTTTACTTACTAAATGTAAGAACTTAAAGTACCTTGAGCTTTAACTATTTGAAATTTACTTTATTATCAAACACTGTTAAAAAGTGATTGTCAACATATTGAAACTCTTGATTTTTATAATTTTGATTTTGTAATTTTTTTCCAAATCTCTTCAGTTATCACTTATTTTAACATTATGCTGCAGGATAAATGTGCATGAAGATCAACAGTATGTATACAAGTATACAATCTCCATTGTACCTGCTCTGTAGATCCCTTTAGATTCTGCATGGGAGTTCCTTTATAATTTATTTTAAATAAGGCTTTGCTTAAAAGCCTAAAAATAAATTCAGTTACCACACAAAATAAGAAAAAGAATACAACACTCCATTTTTAAGAACTTCAAAGCTCGACACAAGTGGATTTTAAGTACATTTCTGACATTTGTTGAAATCACATAGTTTAAAAATTTGTTTCTGGGGCTTCTTATTTCATTAGAGAAATGTGATTTTATTGAAGTATTGGAACTCTTGATAGGACTACTGTTTTGTACCAAAAATGTTTCTTATTCTTTCAAATATGTAAACTGGAGATGAAGAAAATCATGCAGTGTCTGTAAAGAGTTCGAGATTTTAATGTACTGATGGCAGGGTGAAAAAAGGCTATCCAAGTTTTTAAACTGTTCAGGGATTTCAACATGGAAATGATCACTATGCTTTTGAAATCTCTTTCGTAAAGTATTAAAGTAGTGGTGCAATAACATGATCTGAGACTTACACTTCAGTTCTGTTTTCATAATTTAATTGCAGGAGGAATGGAATGTTCTGAAAGCTAATTTTTTTCATTTGCCAGAGCTAAAAATAAGATCTCTGTTTTCATGTCAGCACAAAAAATAAATAAAATATAGTTACTGAAAAAATCCCAGTGGCAGTCATGGTTAAGAATAAGCTAAGAATTCCACATTTTGAAGAATTTTAATTGAAGGCCAGGGATGGAAATGGTGCATTTAATCTGCCATGTTTTGTGTGAAAGCAATCAGCAGTAGACATAACAGATTGCGATTAATGAAGAAAACAAAAAGCAATTGCACAAAAAAAGTAATGCAGTGGTTTGTTAAGGAATATCCAGACAGGAATGTTTTTCCTAGACCATCTTGGCTTGTCTGGTGTGAACTTTGAAAGTTGATTTTATTCCATGTGCATTTTAATTCTTCACAGTGAAGTTGTTGGTGATCTTGTTAACTCCTACATAAGTATATAATTTTTTTTGCAGTCTTTGGTACAGTGATCTCTTGCAGTTTATAAGCTAATTACACATTATATATAGAATTTTGAATTTCTTCTTCCAGTTCCATTGGCCAGTGGTATTTTTTTGGTGGTATGATATGAAGCATGGTGTTAGGAAAAATAGCTCTGTGACAATCATTATTGCTGTAACATTCTTTAGTTTCCTTCCTTAATTCAGAGTCGATCACAGTTCTTTCAATATTTCCTAATATGGTCATTGTTCCAGGCTGCTTGTTATGTGGCTGCTTTTAGGGATTGCTTTTTTTTTTTCATTTTTTAACTTGGGTTTACCAGAACTTCAAATATATGCTTTTTCTAGTAAGGATAAATTTAATTTATAGCTTGCTTTTTAATACATCTATTTTAAGGATGTTTGTTTCATTTTTAAATGTGTCATCCCTCTTGATGTTAGGTTTATAGAAAGTAGATTTGAGATCTTTCCAGTAAGCTTTGCAACATACTTCAAGTTTGAATGTAATCTAAAATCATTTTTGTACATGTGTGTCAGTTTCAAAACAGAAAAGAAGATAACTTTTATATGAGCTGGAAGACCATAATTTCAGCAGTAACACTGAGAGTATTGCTGCCTATCCATAAAGTTGGTTGATCTACTTCAAATTTCCCTTTCATTTGTTAACTGTACAGAGATTTTCTTCTAAGTCGACTAATCAAGATTTTATAGAGGATTAAGTGATTATCTTTCAGGTATGCATTATCTTGTATGAAAAACTAGGAAGTGTTTGAAACTTAACATAGCCTTTCTGCTAAGTGGTGGTGTTTTGAAAATACATGGAAATGCAATTAGCTAAAAAAAAAAAAGTCGAAGTGGGAATAGTCTGAACCAGAAAAGTGTTAGTTTAATGCTATTAAGACACAAAACTGAAATTAATGGTTTCTTCTGAAGCGTACAGAATTTTATTAAAGAAACAAACTGTCTACCCATTTTTCACTTGGGAGGTGAGGAACATTTCAGCTTGGAAACTTGTAACAAAGAAGTTGAGGAAGTTGTTCTAAAACTTAGGGTAGGGTTTGTGTGTTTCTAGAAAAAAAATCTGAAATATGTAACTTTACATGCCTTCAGGTTGATTACATAACTTGTGTAGTAGTTGCTTTGTAATTTCATAGTGAAGGAGTTCAAAGTCCTGGTGTTTTTCCAAGAAAAGTTGTGAGCACAGGAACTTTGACATTGGTAGTTAACGTAGCTATTTTCAAGTAGAATGCCCCTGAGAAAGAAAGGACAGCTATTTAGGTACCCAGTACTTCTTCTATCCTAGTATTTGCTTTGTATTCATGTTATGAGATTCACAAGTTAATTTTGTCTTGTTTATGGTTTTTATTTTTGAGGTAGTAATGTTCACAAATACACTGGACGTGTATGCTCTTGAAGCACAATGGCATTCTGGTTGAAGTCTAAAATCAGGCGGCCAGCACGTGAAAACCAGACTTAGCTAGCTTTCAGAGCTAATTTTTTGGTTTCTCCTTAATTTTACACTCCCTCCAAGGATATTGTTCTGGATCCAGACTGCAATTTGGTCTAGTCTCCATCATGGTTCACATACTCGGTCAAAGCCTGAGGATCCCAGAGAGGATCTGTACTCCTCATGGAGCCATTACCTGTACTGGCCCAGCCACAGTGAAGCAAGACATTCCCAGTCTCCTCCAGCAAGTTGCTTCTTATAGACTGGCTTCTTCTCCATAGAAAATTAGCCCTGAAAAAAAGGAATAAAAAAATCAACCAATTTTTCTCATTTTTTCATATAATTGATATAATTGATTTATATTGACTTTAAATGTTTGACAAGCACAACAAAAGCCCTCCTTAGAGTATGGGACTTATCTAGAATTTGTTTTATCTGTTTTTCTGTTTTCACTATAGCATATAAGAGAAATAGCATAATATTGTTCTCTTTCTGGTAAGGGAGGAACAGTGGATGGGAGGCAGTCTGTAGGTGCTTCTGTTCCACATGTATATCCATACAGTGCTCACAGCTAGGGATTTTACAGTGATGAAATCCATGAGAGAAGGATTTATGTAAATGCTTGACATAAATGCACATAAAGATCCTGTAAGATCAGCTCTCTGCTGTATTAGAATACAGTGCTACATACCCATTGCTCTGCATCTCTTGGGATCTTGTTGCACATCCTACATCAGTCTCAAAACAAGTTGGTGTTTAAGTAAAGAATAGAAAGTAAGATGAAAACATTGAAATCCTACGAAGTATCGCATTCCTTATATGTAAAATATCACTGCTGTATATTGGAAAGCAAACAAAATCACTTCTGTTGCAGTTTTCAGCATAGCTTTGTTCTCTATATACCTGCTTTCATGTTTGTGTGGTTAGGAAGCTAAGGCAAGAATATATTCAAGATAGGAACAAAAATCCCTTCTCTGTGATTCCTAGCAAAAATAAGTTTTCAAAGGATACTTTATTATCTGTCATATCAGATGCTTTCCTCATCCTTGTTTCCAATACTGTTCTTACTTGTTAGTTTTCATTGAAAAAACTTTATTTGAACATGAGAGGAAATTGTTATTCCCTCAGATATTCAAGATAAAATCATCCATTATGAATGCTTTCTATTTCAAATCTTATTGTATGTTTATTGCTCAGAATTGTGTCTTAACTTCAAGAGTTTAAAATAAGGTTCCATTGTGAAGTTACAGGTAGGAGATGTGGCATTGTTACATGGAAGACTAAGGTGGATATAAACATGAAGGAATCGCTTTTATTGAAAATCTTATCAATTTTTGTAATAACTAGTTATACAAAGAACAGTGAAAGAGTAATGTTAGTATCTGAGTTGATGTTCAGGATCGATACTCTTAATAATTTGTAGTTGGAATTCTGACTCCAGCTCACTTTTTCCAAGAAGATACTTAGCATTTTTTAGCCCATGTACCACATCTTGCTGACAGTGGCTGTTGATTGCATTTGCAAGCATCAGATTGAAGGTTTTGGTTTTGTGTTGAGTTGTGATGGCTAGCAAACAAAATGGTCTTGGATCCTCGAACAGGGGAGTTAATATTTTGTACACTTGCCCTGCTCCCCTCAAAATGCTCGTTTTACTGCTGTACTTAATGCTCTTGTTTTTCTACTGTACAGAGGAGTTACCTATTGTCATCTTCCCCAGACCTACTCTCCTAGTGTGCATTTTCCTTGTTTGCCTTTTGCTGGTTCAGGTGCTTGTTTAGTTCTTCTGTGGAGTCTTTTTGTTCTCAAAGAAATCATAATTTTCTGTCATTCTGGTGAGAAGAATTGATTCACTGGAAGGTGTGATAGTGGCTGATGTGGCTGACAGAAAAGAGACAGGACCATGCAAGTGAGAGTAGGAAGATATCAAGAAGGAAGAACGGTGGAAAAAGGGAACAAACACTAAGAGATGAGAATGGGGAGGATGAGATCTTCCTCTTCAGGTCATTGACCCATTCAGTGGACTAACTACCAGTGGAACTGCAGTCTAGGCAGCGTTTTCGTTTTGAATGCGTGAATGCCGGAATTGCTGCTTCATTGGGCTCTTTCAAATACTTAGGCTTGTGTAGCTCTAATGGCACACTGAAGATTTATTTATAAGCCCAAACATCTGTTAAGAACTTTCAAGCATCAAGCAAACATAATCTTCTGTAGCAAATCTAAGATACCTAGGATCTTTCTTCCTGCATGAGGTAACAATGGATAAAATGAGAAGTGTACCATGATCATTTTTTTTTGAGTAGACTTAAAAAAAAGAGTAGTTTAGATTCTGGCAGCAAATTAGAGATTTTCTACATTTTATTCAGAAAAAAATGCCCAGTGTTAATGAATGTTTTGTGAAAGTTATATACTATCGTGGGTGTACTAAAAGTGTAAGTATGAAAGAAAGAGAGGGAAAACAGAACTGTCTGAAGTTGCAACTATGTAGCCTCTTGTAGATAGATATCTAAACGCTTACCAGGGTGTTTTTCTAATTGTGGATTAAGTTATACTTCTCCACCCTCTTAAACCTGATGGAAAACAGACACAGACATTAGTCACAATCATCCAAAGCACCATCCATTGTGCAGAGTATGTAGTCTTGTCCATTGGTCAGGCCTTTAATAAAGTTATGGAAGCAAACCATGGAATTGCAGTCCTTTTTAATTCTTTTTTTTTTAGTTCATCTTTGTAGGGCTATAAAAAGCAGTATGGTAAACGGCATACCTCGGTATTAGGATGTTCTGTTACTGCTTAAGAATTAATGTATTGATTTGTCACATTTCTTGCTGTTTGCTTATGTAGTAACTTCTTTTAATGTGAAATTGTTTCTAGCCTTAATACTGTGTAAATGGCTCTTAATTGGCTAAAAGTAATTAGTTAGAGTATATAGATTTAATCGTTATGGTTTTTTGTAAACATATCAGTTATACTGAAGTTACTGAAATGTCACTGTTCTGATTGGCATGCATATTAAGAGTTTCACTTGCCCTTACTCCTTACCTTTAAAAGAATTCCTTTCTTTATTTTCATATTTGAATTTTTGGGAGAAACAACCAAACTTTAAAACTTACAGTGTACCTATGAGTTTACAAACATTGCATTTCTTTTCCTGTTTATAAATGTAGACAGAAAGAGAGAGAAAACACAAGAGAAGGTGGGAGAGAGCTCAATTCCAAAAGCAACTTCTGTTTCATCACTTTGGTCAAGTCCTGTAGATTTCATTGTTCTTGGTTTCTCTCCTTTTAAAATATGAATATTTTA
Organism: Cnemophilus loriae; assembly: GCA_013397755.1. Classification (NCBI taxonomy): domain Eukaryota; kingdom Metazoa; phylum Chordata; class Aves; order Passeriformes; family Corvidae; genus Cnemophilus; species Cnemophilus loriae. The sequence continues at coordinate 898,512 of VZTF01007679.1, forward strand.
AAAATGTGATATAGTAAGTTTCAGCAATGAAGTAATAGGGTAATATAAGTAGCTCATCCTATTCACCAGCATGGCTCTAGATGTGCTTTCCTCTCTTAAATGGGAGAAGTACTGACAATTTAGCCACCAAATTGCAGAGCAGGTGAGGTTTGGTATAGCTCAGTATGCAAAAATTTATTCTAATTACATTTTTAATCGTTAAAAGGCAATGGTAAACTAAATATTTGGGAATTTTGATTGAGAAGCATAAAGGAAATGCCTGACAAACAAAGCCCTTCTCGCTAATGGAGAAGATATTACCAAAACGTGCTGTAAGTACAGAGTAAATTAATCTTATGAACCTTTCTAAGGTTAATTTTAAAACATTCCTTTTATAGTCTATTTTGAGTACATCGTGATTAGGTCTCACTACTTTTGTTATGAGGAATAGTGTTTGGGGTTTCTGTCCTAATATTCAAACATAGACTGCTTCTTGTTGAGCAATTTCTTTTATTCTTTTCTACTTCTTGTGTTTAAAACCACAAAAATAAGTATTGGTGGGGGTGAGGTTTATCTGGACCAGTAATGCCAAAGTACTGTGTTGTCTGATGCCAAACATGCTTTTTAAAACCAAGAGACTTTGTGGTGATGATGGTGACAAATATGTTTATGCCTAAAGTTTGCTGCTGCTGGCTTTCATGCCTATATACAGATTTTCTGATCCTGCCTTGAAAGCTTATCCTTGGAGCCTCCCTTAATTTTCTTCCTGCACTTTGCTTGTATCATATCTACAGTTATTAATTTCTGTCTCTGTTTAGGAGCGAGCACCTTTGTATAGGTGCAGTTAAGATATTTTCATTATTCTAAACAGAAATACTGTCTGAAATTTTTTAAGGATCCTAAAAGTTGATCTTGTATCAGAATAATTAATTAGGTTCTAACATGAATTGTTTGGTTTAGGGTGCAAATATGTAGACACAAGGATGCAAATAGGCTCTAAGGGCATGCCTGTATAAACTTCCAGTAGATCTTGGTTCTCAGCCTAACTGACAGATTGCTACTTAGAGAGTCAAAGAAAGGTTTTTTGTTTTTTTTTCCTCTTGAAGATTTAAAGCAGCAAGCATTCTAATTGTCTTTAAAAAAGAGGAAGATGCAAATCGAAGGAGTTGATTTGAGCATGTTCTGACAGGAGGCAGTCATATAAACACACTTGTGTATAACTATCAGTGTCCGTCTGTGGGCTGTCTTTGTCTTGTCTGAAATCACTGAAAATATGTCAGTTCCAAGTGAATGTTAATGTACCTTAAAATTCCTTGTCCCGTGAAAGGAAGGGATCTCAAAGTCGTTTACAGACACTGTGGGACATTGCTGTCAAAGTAAATGTGCCCTTTTGCTCTGGCATTCAGTCAGCACGGTGAGAACTGCTGACATGAAGGCACATCGTAGTGAAAAGCAGGTAAAAGCTGTGTGTGTCCTAGGCTAGGAAGGAAAACCATGGCCCAGAATGGCCACCTCTTCTCTCCTCAATGTTAAAAACTGTAAACAAATACAGGAAATGTACTTTGCTAAATGCAGTGTGGTGTGGAGATCTACCATATTATTCATGGTATATTTTTTGCTTCATTTCTTGTCTCTAAAAGCATTTAACTCAATTTTAGGGTGATTTAGATTGTAGTTTTGAGGTCTGCTTTTTAGTAAATTTTATGTAGAAGATGCTTGACAAATCTGTTTTGTGTTTGTGTTGACTTGTGCAGTGGATCACTGTTAAATGCTTTATGAAGCAAAAGCTAGTAGTTTAACTGCTTTTTTTTCTTGTACGATCTTACTGCTTTTTCCATGATACAGTAGAACTTCACTCACAAGTTTCAGTCCCTTGCAGATGCTTAAAAAAGTGTAATAGGTAACTAATAGCAACCTGTCATGAAGTGTTCAAGGGCTTGTGAAAGTTGCATGCGTTTTCATAAAGTGTTTTGTTATTGTTCTCGTAACGCATCAAAAGACATAAACTTCATATGGAAAAAATGCCAATTCCTAAAATTTCATGAAGTTATTGTGATTTGAAGTTCTACTACATAGTAAATGTTTCATCTGCACTAGGGAAATAAAGTTTCAAGCTGACAACTTCTTGCTCATAACTCTTTTTCAACAATTTTGCAGGGAGCATTTCAGTTTTGTGGCAAGTCTGCTTTCTTTGGCTGGGGTTTTTTTTCTTGGTTTTTTTTTGGTTTTTTTTTTTTAATCTTGTTATAAGGACACATTTGTGACTTTGCAATACAGTCTTTGAGAACTCCATTCATGAGAAATACCCACTTAGACCAGAGGACTTAAAGCTGGGATTCCAGTGGGCCGGTTTTGGCTCCCTAAAATATTTGGAATGTGGTATTACTGAATGATATGTATTTTGGCTTTCCAAAGGTGCTGAATGTATCCAGCTTCGAATGAGTTTGGAGGTTTTCTTGAAATTTGGCCTAATGACTTTCTGTCCTTCCTTAGTGTATGAAGTTGGTGTAACAGTCATCAGCTACTGAGGCCTGCCTGTGTGAAATGTATAAACCAATGTAGTCTTTCACACTGTTGTTTCTGTGCAGATGTTTGCACAAGATGAATTTTCTTTAGTGTGTACTAGCTGGTCACTCTGTGGTCAAGCTCTGCTGTAGCATGTGAGCTTTTCACAAACAATTTTTATTTCTTGTGTGACTAGGTATTATTTCTTTTTAGCCAACTGATGGCATACATTGGCATAACTTTCAGCCGTTCATACAGGTTTTGATATTTGGAAATGCTACCTTTTTTTAAAATGAGCTTTTATATAAAAGAGTTTTAGAAGGTGAACTTGTGCTAATGAAAGATGATGTCCGTGCTTGTGGAAGATACGTGGAAACTAAATTTTCTGAAATATCCTGATAATCCTTTATTATGTAAAAAAGAACAGAGATGAGTGCTGTCATAGAATCTGAAGAGTAAAATAAATGAGTAGGTCTCTAGGTAAAGTGATAGGAGTTCTACAGTCCTATAGCAAGATCTCTTGCATCAAAAACTAGTTTCAGATATTCTGCAACTGAATTGAAAGAAAGTAGCTGTATAAAAATGCTGGCTTTTTTTGAATTTGTACAGAGTTGCAATTCAAAAGATCAGTATTTTAAATATATTTTAAATAAAGACAGCAGACTAAGGAAGGCAGTTTTAACATCTGATTTATAGTGCAGTGCAATAGTGCTTTTACTTACAGAAGCTTACACAGTATGTAATATTTCTTGTCTCTTTTGACTCTGTCTTAGGTAAATGCTACACAACTTGCATGTAACATCACACCTTAAGACAATATATGATGTAACAGCAATGATTTGACACAAGATACACTTTTGATAGAATAATTTTGTTTTGCAACTAAACTTCAAATAGTGAAATGATTGTCCTATCTATTGTGTCCAGGTTGCAGAATTCAGTTGTTCAGGTCAGCAAAAAACTGACCCAGTCCTTCACCAGTTCAAAGAAAAATTGTATTAATATAAAATAAAATACTCTCAACTGCTTTTATGTACAATAAAACCTCCAAACAACTGATAAAGAGATGAGAAAAAGGTAAAGCTGTAAGACCATTTGATATAATCTATTGTTTGAGAAGAAAGTTCAGATCTTCTAAAATTGTTGGTATGAGTGATGCCTCTAAGGGTCTTGAATCTCTGCAAAAACTGTTTAGGCAGCAGACGTGGAAGAAGTGTAGATGGAGAAACTTGATTTGCAGAAGCCACATGAAAAGTCAGTCAGAGTCAAGAACAGAACACTGATCCCCCGGTCCTCTTCTGGCCACACAGTGGGCCTTAATGTGTTTGTGCTCTTTCCCTTCTGAAAAGGAGTTCAAAATTTTATGTTTTGTATTGCTTTCAGGGCTATAAGATTTACTCATTTTAAATCTCCCTTTATTAAGGTGTCAAGAGGTAGCTAAAATGGATTTTTTTTCCAAAGTTTATACTTGAAGCCTAATGTAATTAAAAACTAAAACTATTGTAGCAATGAGAGCAACTTCGTTTTGTCTTTTTTCTTTTTGAGGTGGTTGCTTCTTACTTTTTTCCTTGCTTTCCCTTGAACTATCTACTGATCATGAAAATGTTTCTTTTTTCAATAAACTGTCAGGGAATGTTGTTATAGTAATCAGTGGTGAGGTTCCCAGATGAAAAAAAAAAAAAAAAATATATCTCACAGAAAGGCAATGAGGTTATGAAGGAAAAAAAAAAAAGATAGCATGGATTTTAACAACTTTATTGAGTAGTATGTTAAGGTGTTACTTCATCCAAGTTGGAATACTGTCAAATTCTATGTTTATATACAGGAACTTGACAAGAGGAGTTGGTAGATTTAGAGAGTTACTAAGAGCTGTCGAAACAAGAACAACACAAAACCTGCGAATGGTAAGTTATGTTAAACCACTTTCCTATTGTAGCATCTGAATTTCAGTAGGCAGGGAAAGCATAAATATAGTGGATGAGTTAGAGACAAGTAGTCAGATACATAGCATATTGATAAGAATCTGTTATCCAACACTTCATAAGGTTACATTTCCTGGGTTAAGTGAATGATTAAAGTAAGGGATGTTTGGTACCCAGTCTCCCCACTATTCCTTTTTCATGTTTGTGGTTATAATTAGAACCTGACTGGTCTCTGATTGACCATACTCTCAACCTTAATTATAACTGCCCTCTATATGAGTCAGTGTAGTTTCATGTGTTTGTAAGGTAGTGGGCTTGAGAACACAGTGCATCATTTTTGTGTGGTTTCTATTAAGTTGAAGGCTGTCGAGTTATAAAGCTTCTTAAAGGAAAACCATAAAAGCAAAATCATGAAGATTTGTTACTTATGTTGTCAGAAGCTTGAATCTTTTATATAATAAAAAGTAGAGGCTTATATCTTTTACTGTCATGTGATGATTTTCAAAATATCCTAGATTAGTTTCCTAATACTGGGCCTTTAAAACTTCCAAACTGGTAGTAAGGAAGGTAAGTGATTTCTTAATTAATTCAATAATTGATTCCTAGTAAATATATTAAAATTATTTAATAATAGACTTTCAGTGGAGAGGGATAATATTGCAAATTTTAATAGAAAAGATGAAGAGCTTCTTATGGTATAGGAGTTAAGCTGGAAGATGCAGATCGTATGGTGCGGTCTGTGACTTAAACATTACACATCTGGTTTTGGGAAATGTTGCTGGGAAATGCTGCCAGTTCTGATGCAAATCTAGATCTTGCCTTTTTTCTACTGTCCTGGTAGAAAATCTTTGAGTTTTCATCATCATAATACGTAGTCGTGCAGGTTCTATGCATGTGTATGAAACATTAAAGAGGAGGTTAACCTGATAGTTATGGATTATAGGATGAATGAAAAGCTTTAAATTAGTATTATTTAATTAAATAATATTTATGTAAGTATTTCTAGCGTTAAATATATGGTGACAATAATAGTTGGTCAAAATAAACCTTTTCGTGCTGATTTTCAGTCTTGTTTCACTTTTGCTGAGCTTTAGCAGTAGCTAATGCCAGCACCTTCAAGTACCAGTTATCAGAAGCCCCATTCAGCCCACAGACCATAACTGTCTGTGGTGGGCTGACCTTGTCTGGTTGCCAGATGCCCACCCAGCTGCCCACAAACTCCCCTTCCTTAACACATGGGGAGGAAATAAGCTAGAAAAGGTCTGAGATAGGTCCGAGATAAAGGCAGGGAGTTTGCTTATCAGCTACTGTCACAGGCAAAACAGGCTCTTCTTGGAGGAAATGAACTTAATTTATTGTCAATTAAAAGAGAGTGGGATGGTGAGAAACAAAGACATAAACTGAAGCACCTTCCTCCCACTCCATTTTCTCAGGTTCAGCTTCTGTCTTTGACTTCTGACTCTTTTACCTCCTCTTCCTACCCTCCCATTCCCTGAGTGGTGCATGAGGGGTGGAGGGTTGTGTTGAGTTCCTCTCTGCTGCTCCTTACTCCTCACATTTTTCTCCTGCTCCAGCATGGGGTCCTTCCATTGGGCTGCAGTTCCTTCAGGGAATATCATCCCGTTTCACCACGATTCTCTTAGCAGGTGGCTGTGTGGACAACTGCTCCACTGTGTTCTCTCCCAAGCAAACAACTGTTCCGGGTCTGGAGAGGCAGTAGAGGTTATTGAGCATCTTAGGTTATTGATTATCTTAGGAGCAGCATCTGGGTTGTTTATACTTCAGAAGTATCTGGATTTAACTGATAAAATTGAAAATTTGTTTGTTATTGCAATTATTTTTCTCTGTGTTTAGAGAACTGAACTGGGTACTTTTACCTTTTAAACAGCGTTATGCCTGTTTTTTTGAATGTTGTAGAATAAAAAAATATATTCTGTATAAGTAGCCTTCATTAGAAAAAATCTGAGCATTTTTTAAGAGTTTGTATTCAGCATTTCTAGAGAAAATATTTATCTTTTGCTTTTACAGACAATAGCAAGACAACTTGCAGAAATTTTGTTACGAGGTATGTGTGAACAGAGTTACTGGAATCCATTGGAAGATCCTCCTCACCAATCACCCCTTGATGATCCGCTTCGAAAAGGTTCAAATACTAAGAATTACGCACTCAGTAGAAGACCCCGGGTATACACTGGAGAAAAGTATGGCTGAGTTTATACCTCTTTTGTTTCTATAATTGCACTTATTACCCAGTCCACTGGTAATTTAGTTTGTATTTTCGAAAACGTAGAAGGAATTTGGCGGTCCAAATGGGAATGTTTCCCATGCTGTGTAGATAGATAGATTCCCTGAAGAGAACTAGGGAAGAAATATGCTTCTTCCAGCAGAAGTTCACACTGTATACATTAGAGCTTTTCTTCTCAATTGTAGAAATATTTTTTTTTCTATCCTGGTGTATGCGATAGACTCAATATCTCTTATTATACGTGGGATACAAAAGAAAACATAAACTGGGTAGCAAATCAGATATTGCACATTTTGAAAGTTGTGTGCTGCTTCTAGACATCTATTCTGCTTTATCGTAGAAAGGGAAGATTCAACAATATGGAGATTCAATTTGGTCCAGGAAGCATTATGAAAAAACAAAACATACCTAGAAATTTATCAAGCAGTTTCAAAGGTAGTTTATTTCCCAAGGCAGCTATCTTTTAGCTAATCATCTTAGATTAGTTTTGGCACTTCTTTATGATGCCACCTTTTTGTTCAGTTTTAATCTTTCATTGAATCAGGTAAGTGATACTTTTTGGATCATTTTTGTGTTGTGTATCTCATGGTGAATTCTAGAGTAGCTATGGTGCGTTTCTTTCTTCTTGAAAATGTAACTTTTTTTTCTGAACTGATCACCATTAGGGTTAGTATTAAATCTAGATAGCCATTTCCTTGAATTTGAAATTTTTTTAAAAGTTAAAAACTGATCCCCAGACACCCCTTCCAACCTCAACTATTCTGTGATTTTGTGAAATCAGTATGATCTGGGAATCAGTTTTGAGTTCACATTGTCTGTTCCATAGGAAATTTTTGACCCTCTTTCTTCAAAGAATTTATTATTATTATTGTTTTTTATTTATATTGTCGTCCAGATGGATTAAAAGCCAGGCATTGTGGGTTTGTAATTTCAATCTTGTCTGACTGCCTTTGGGATGTGAAGTCATTAAAAGCAGTCTATTGAGCTTTACAAAAAGATGCAAGCATGGAGTTGAACAATCAATTTGCCAAAACAACTGCTGTTTCCCTGCAAGTATGTACTTAATAAACTGTACATCCAGGCAGCCTTTTTCGTAAAAAGGAAATACCTATTTTTGTGAATACACTTTGATCACTGCCCTTGAAAAGTATGCATTTATTGCTCAAATATGAGGAAATCTCTTTTATTCAGCCTTAAATATTTTCTTAGTCAAGCTACTTGGTATTGCACAGCAAATTCTAAAGAACAATCTGTTCCTCTCTTACAGTATATATGCCTTATTAGTTAACATGAAAACTTTTTTCCATAAAGTGACCTTGTTATGTGCAGAAGAGTCTGCTTCTGTGGCAGATTGATTATAGAAATAGCCCTACTTACATAATGGAGGGATGTTTTGTCTTAGTGTTCACGGTATCTTTATAATGTAACATAAATGCCTGCAATATGACACCATTTTGAGTTTAGCTGTATTTATTGCAAACTTCCATTAATGAATGTTTTGCACAGCAGCAAGCCCACATAATTATGGTGCCTTTACTATTATTAAGTAGAATGGCCTTTATTAATAGAATGGCCTTCATCTTCAAAGACTTCTAGCAATTCTCCTTCCTGCATCCAGAATAGTTACGGCAGGTTTCTCAGGCTCAGTCTCTCAAACTTATGTTCTCCATTCTCAACTCATCCTTCACAGCAGCCTGCTTCCTGCAAAAGTGGGGCTTTGTTCAGTTTAGTTCTCTTGTTCTTGGAACGTGCAGGTGAGGAGTTCCACAATTTCAACAGAGCATATAATTAAGTCCTTTCATCATGTCAAATTGGTTAATACCATACCACATAAAATATGTCCAGCCAAGTATCTCATCTGCAGCAGTGATTGAAAGCAAGTATCAAAGGCAATGAATAGCAAGACAGATATTTAGGAAATTTCTTCCTAGGTATTCTTCACCAACTCTGAGTCTGCAGTGCACTATTTTTTTTTTAGGTATGTTGCCTGATGTTAGATAACTGCATTGTGTTCTTTTGAGGGTTATGGGTGTGATTTGGCTAATAGCATTTATGATTTTTTAGGTCTCTGTGTTATTGCCTCTTCTATTTTTTTTACCAGTTCTTCAACTGAGCATAACTTTCATGGTTTGCCTTTGGTTGATAGCCATTTCATGCTTTCAGTTGCCTCTTTTGCTCTGCCCTGTTGCGTTGAAATTACTTTACTCATGTGCCTGCATCTATCAGGAGAAACAGAAAATGTCTGAGTTCGGTCAGCTTAACTGAGCTTTTTGCTTAGATGGTTCAAAGAAATTTCTCACTAATTTCTGCATGGAGAGGATCTTGTTAGAGACAAACATCAACATATCTACAAAAATATGTTTGGAATTGCAAGAGAAAGTAATGTTTACTTTTGTTTTGATAAGTGACTTTTTAGTAGTTCTCTTTGGGGCAACAGCCCTTCTTTCTCTGAGAAAGTAATTTCTCCAGCAGCTCTTTCCAATCATTATTCCACTTTCTGGGTGCCATTGTCAGTCAGTCAGGTTAAATCTTCTTCCAGATTGCTAAATTCTGCATAGAGGAGTGAATTGTTAAATAAGGAGCACTCTGATGCTTGCTCATCCCTCCTCATTCCTTGTCGTGGGTGGTTCTTATTCATGACTAACTGTGTTTTGAAATTTCTTTGTTATGTAATAATAAAAATGTATCCTAAGATTTAAAATACTCTTAAAAATCTGGTGAGCAGTTGCATTGATTAAAAAATAAAAATACAACAACAGAACAGCTGCCCTGGGGTCTTAGCTGTTGTATTACCACAATATGTTCACAATGCTGCTTTCAAACTGCCTGGAGTTCAGATGTCTTTTAGTTTCCGTTTTCATTCAGGCATTTAATTACTGCTTATATTTCTAGTGCTTTAAAAAAACCCAAAAGGATGTTTTCATGTCAGACAAGTTTTTTTTCCTGTCTAGTATGTGTTGTAGTTTAAACGCTTTTAAGACTATAGGAATTGATTACTAACAACAACAAATTATTTTCTACAATTAATTAGGTAATTGTGAAACTAATGGTTTGACTTCACAGGAAATAGTACTTGTGCTAATTCAGAAATAGTTTAGAGGAAGAAATCTGAATAGATGAAACATAGTCACTGATTTGGGGGATTTTTTTGTGTGTATGAGAATGGATAAATGAATTCCTGCCAGTCGTGTACCCAATGCAGATTACTGTTGTCTGTCCACCAGCATAGAAGAGTGTTCAGAAAGCATCCAGTATTCAGAGAAAGTAGTAAAGTCTGGAAAGTAGTCCAGTGCAAACCTTCAGCATGTTAGAAGGAAGTGTACTTCATTACAGACAATTCTATTGCTTGGAAGTAAGGGTGGATAAGTAAGCAGGCGGAGTTTGTCATGGCTCTATATAAAAATATTCATGGCTACTGAATGCATCAGGAAAAAAAATTGTCAAGCATATCTCATGAAAGACTGATAGAAGTATTTCTCCACATATTGCCTAAAATACAAAAGTTCTCCTTTTCTTGTGTGAGAGTTTCCTCTTGCCAGCATTTGCATCAGTGATGTAGATTCAGCTCGGACAGATTAGATGTAAGAGGCTAGTTAAAGTATGGGTTTAGTGTTTACAGTTGTCAAATTATGTTCAATTTTGGGATATTTGAATGAGTTCAACTCTGACAGCTGTGGTAGTTCCGTTCTTTTATTGTGTTCAGCCAACTTTTCTGAAATGCAAGTATAGAGCATTGCAAAGAAAGGCATTTTAACCAATTGATTATTCTATGCAAGTTACTTTCTGTTTTCTTTTTTTGATGTTTTCCAGTTTTTACAGCCCTTTTAATATATATGTGTGAACTACTCATAAAAGTAATGTTTGTAAATTAATGTAAAGTAATTGTAAAGTAATGTTGTAAAGTAAGTTCTCCTTAAATAATTAAATTCTCCTTTTGAACAGCATCTTCTGTCCTCAAGAAAATACAGAAGAAGCCTTACTGTTGCTGCTTATTAGTGAATCTATGGTAGGTAAAATAGAGTGAATGTGCATGTGCTGTATGTGTGTGCTTTCCTGGCTTTGTTTTTTTATTTTTAAATTAAAATAGGACTTTTTTTTTTTTTCCCATGCCTTTGCCTTGTCTTTCATTTTCTGTTAGGAAAGCAGGCAGTTATTTCTGAAACTCAAATTTTTGTTCCTCTGAGCCAGCAAGATGAGGTCTGCAAGTGTCACGGAGTTTTTCTCCTTTGGACTGGCTGTACCTAGCCTCCTTCCAGCCGTGGGCAGGTGAACAAGCCAGGTCCTTCATTTGGCATCACTTACCAGTATGAACCACTGTTACACTGGTTGGTTGCTATTCAGACAGACACAAAATCTAATTTAATTTTGTTGTAAAAAGCAAATCAAAAACTACTAGAAGAGCATAATAAACATCACCAAAAAGTACCTTCCACTGTGTATTAAACTTCAGTCACTCAAATTTGTAAATGATTTTTGATGATATTGACATTCAGTCTTTGCTACTGATTTTTTTTTAAAATGTCCACATTTCCTCAATAAATGATTCTTTTCAGTGGTCTACTTGTGCCCTTTATCAACCTTCCATATTTTCTGCTAGTCATCAATCAACTGCCACGTACTGACATTCTCATACCATATCAGTTTTATGTTCTCAGATAAAATGAAATGCTGGAGCTTTTGCTTTTTTTTTAACTGGAGGGGTGAAACCTCTACAGTCTCAGGCATCATGCAGTCTGTCTCACTGCACATCAATGAGATGTAGTCTTGTAAGTTCTACAGGTGATTCAAATGCTTACATGTTTTGGCATAATTTCTGTTTTGCTACAGTTAAATAGGATCAGAACATTTTAATGAACATTGTCCTAGTTTAAATGTTTTAAAGTGGCAGATATTTACATTGTAGTGCTAACTGCTTTCCTCGTTCCTAGTGATCTGCCTTTCAATATTCATGACAGAATCTAGAAATTCTGTCTAGATTCTGTTTCTCAGAATACAGAAAAATTGGCTGAGCAAACATTTCCACATATCATGTGTTGGTTTTGCTGCAGTACATACTTACCATGGAGGGGTGCTGCCTGTGCCTCTGTAATGTGCCTGAGCAGCAGTGAAGATGTAGAGAATTCTGATGTGAACTGTGGTCTTGATGTGAAGTGAAAGCAGTCCCAGTTCTGCAAGATCTGACTACTGATTGCTGTGTTTGCACTTGTAGTTCCTTACATATCATCGTTAAGAAGCCAGAAACCAAATTAAAAGTACTGCCTTGTTAAGTGTCATTTCAGGTTACTTACAGATTTTCCTTTGTGAATTAGATCTGCCTAATTATATCAAATGCTGTCACTGTAGAGCATATACCTTTAGCAAGCTTTCAATTTTTTTTTTTTTTTACAGTAATTATTGCAGATTATTTCAGGCAAAAGAGTTTGTTTCAGGGGAGTATAAAATCTTTGACATGATTGACTTACTTTGGCTAAATCATTTGTTCAAATTAGTTTTGGAGGAGGGGAAGGGGGAAGATTGAGCATAAAAATACTCATCATTACAAACTTACCTTTCTGAGAGTTGAGACCTGTTATTTCAGCTTCTGTGCATGCTAACTTTCTAGCTGTAGTAGTTGTGAAGTAGTATGTGATTTATGATTCTGAAACCAGTATTTAGGAAAGAAATAACACTTAGAGAAGACTGAGTAACAGTTGGTGTTTTGATATGCTATTGTGTTATTAAAGTAGTATAATCCCTTACTTTCATTGTCTAAATTAGTAAGAAAAAGCCTCATTCAAGGCCAGGTTAGACAGGGCTCTGAGCAATCTGGTCTGGTGGAAAGTGTCCCTGCCAGGGATGATGTTTAAAAGGTCCCTTCCAACCCAAACCATCCTGTGGTTCTGTGATCTGACATCCTCATATTACAGTGCATGTATGTGTTGCTGCATGTCGGCTGAGTTGTGGAAACAGAATCACAGGATGATTATGTTTGGAAGGGACTTCTGGAGGTCATTTTGTCCGGCCTCCATGCTCACGCTGGGCCATCTGGAGTAGGCTGCATCTCTGTCCAGACATCTTTTGAGTATCTCTGAGGAGAGAGATTCCACAGCTTCCCTGGGCAGCCTGTGCCACTGCTCATTAACCTTCACAGCAAAAAAAAAAATGGTTCCTGATCTTCAGAGAGGACCTTCAGTGTTTCAGTTCATGCTCATTGCCTCTAGTCCTGACACTGGACACCACTGGAAAGAGCCTGTCTCTCTCTTCCTTGTATCCTCCCTTCAGATATTTCTAACATTGATAAGGCTCCCCTCCTGAGCATTGTCTTTTCCAGGCTGAAGAGTCACAGCTCTCACAGCCTTTCCTCATAAAAGAGATACTCTGGTGTCTAATCCATCCTAGTTGGACTCTCTCCAGTTAGCTCCATGTCTCTTGTACTAGGGAGTCCAGAACTGGACCCAGTACTGCAGGTGTGGCCTCACCAGTGCTGAACAGAGGGGAAGGATCACTGCCCTTGACCTGCTGGCAACACTCCTACTAATGCAGCCTGGGCTATCAATAGCCTTCTTTCCAGCTGGGGCACCTTGCTGGCTCCTGCTCACACTGGGTGTCCACCAGGACCCCAAGGTGCATTCTTGTCAAGCTGCCTTTGAGCTGGGGGGCCCCCAGCATGTATGGTGCTTGGGATTGTTCCCTCCCAGGTGCAGGACTTTGCTGAAGGCTTTGATGAGGTTCCTGTTAGCTCATTCCTTCAGCCTGTCGAGGTCCCTCTGAATGGCAGCACAGCCCTTTGGCATATCAGTTCAGCAAACGTGCTTGGGGTACATCCAGGTCATGAGCAGGATCAGGCCCAGTATCAATCTCTGGGATACACTGCTAGTTACTGCTAGACTTTGTGTCACTAATCAGCACATCCTGGGCTCAACTTTATGTGTGATTCTTAACCAGTGATAAAATGGCTGAGCATATCCTTCCTTCTGCTGAGGCTGCACTGAGTTATACTGCTCAAGTGTGTTACAGGCTTAAAGTGTAAGTGTGGCCAGATGACACATTGCAGTTTAACTGTCACCTTGGAGTGTCTGATACCATGGCAGTTCTGAAATGCTGAGCACTTAAGTTGGACGTAATTTCTGTTTTATGATTATCAAGAAAATGATTGTTCAAATACACAAGATATCTGTAATAATTATGAGACATCCTCGTGCTTTGGCATTGTCAGCCATTGTTTCACAAGAAGTGCTAGTTCACAGCTTGTTCAAAACTTGCAAGGAGCCGAGTCAAATAGTGATTAGAGGTGCAAGAGGTCAAAAAGAAGTTCTTGAAGCTGACTAAATATTTATACAGTGTAAAAAGTAAAAGCCAAAGACTTCTTGATCAAAAGAAAGCAAAATGTCTGTTTGGGGGTGCGTGTGTGTGTGCATGTGTGGAGTTGTTTCAAACCAAGCTGTGGGTTATTCAGTTGATAATTCCTGAGATGTCTGTGCATTTTACACTCCATGTATCTCTTTGAAAAATTTTCAATATTTAAATATTCTGATTTTAAAGATGTATTGAGTATGCTCAGAGCTTATAATGTTACTCTGTTAAAGTGGAGAAAAAATTTATTATCACTTACTATGTGTCATTTTTTGTATCTGAAAGAGGGGGAAATAAGCTGCCTATTAAAATTTAGTGTATTTAAGTAAATGTACTGAGGGGGCCATGCCCTGTGAAATTGCAGATAAAGAGGGGGATGAGGAGAGAGAAGTATCTTTGACTTGTGATTGCAGAATACCAGATATACTAGCATTTGTACCAATGGGAATATTAAACAGAAAGAAAACTAGAAATAGATAGGATAGCAAGATAATGTGTTTTCAGAGGCTTGATGGTAAAGTGGGAGAAGCACTGGGTAGTTCAGTGAGGTACTAGCTACTCTGAGACCTGAATTTTGTTCTTTGCTCTTGAACATGGTTTCTCTGTGAACATGGTCACCTCATTTAATCCATTTCTAGCTCAGCTTTCTTCCTTCTTGAAAGGAACACTTTACTTAAGGAATTAGGTTTGCGATGTGCCTTTAACAGAACAGGTTTGCATGTACAAACCCTTACTGCAAACATGGCCTGATTCCAAAGCTGTGCCCAGAACCAGGATCAGTTTTCACTTCTCAGTAGTAACTCCTGAAGGTGATTGTGGGTTATCCTGGGCATGTTACCATTCACAAGTGAGATGATAGTGTCATAAGGTTGTGAAGAGAAAAGAAGTTGATTGCCTTATTTTACGAAAGCTGGAATAGAGGATTTGAAAATCCTTTTAATATGTTTTACTAGCACATAAAAAATAAAAAGAAATTTTAGTAGGTGAATATCCATTATATTGAAAATATACCTTCTTTTGTTTCTGAGAACTCTTCAATATTTTAAATGCATTACTTAGTTTATGGAATTAGAATGAAGTAATTAAAAGTAGGTCCATGCAGAAACGTCGGTCTTGCCACTAATATATAAAATCAGTGATTCTTTCTATCTATAAATTAGTATCAGATCTCTCTGTATCCCTTATAGCAACTGCTGACTGTGAGGTTGAGTAGAGTGGTAGTTACTTGAGTGAAAATATAGCTTGAATTATAATGGTTGACTTGGTTTGTTTGTTTGTGGTGTGTTTCAGGCTAACCGTGATGCTGTACTGAGCAGAATACCAGAACACAAGAACGATCGTATCATCAGTTTGCAAAGTGCATCTGTAGTCTACGATTTACTTACGATAGCCTTGGGAAGAAGAGGCCAGTATGAAATGCTTTCAGAGGTTTGTGGATAGTAGTGACTATTCATCTGTGTCATTATTGCTGTTTTCTGTTAATCATGTTAATTGTGGTAGTAAGAAAGGGCTAAAACAAATACAGGACACTGTTGTTCTGACTGCTTTATAAGTACAGGAGGTATCTTCCACCCCAAAATGTTTACTGTCTAAATTTATACAAGTGACTTGAGGTGGCCAAACAGAGAAGTTGCATGGAAGGTGTGGTAAATGTTTAATGCCACCGAAATTCACATGATTTTTAGTTGGGGATGCATGGGTCTGCTTAAAAGGGTACACATTAAATGGAGAGAGCAAAAAGGAATGCCGAAAAATATAAGCTGTTCTGGATATAAAAATGATAGTTGTAATTTCCTAGAAAAAATATCTGTGATGAATGAAAAAAGATTTCAGAAGAAAACTTTCTTTTACACTTCTTAATATTTGAGGTGATCCATAGTCCTTACAGTTTGTAATCATTTTGAAGTTAATAAAAAGGAAATGATATTAATAAAAAATTTTTCAAGTCTTTGGGAGATGCGTTCCTTACATCAATATCTGATGTTTCATTATATAGCATGCTTGTGTTTTGTTAGATTGTGGCAACTTCTTCAGGAAACTGCCAAGTATTGTTAACAGTTTTATACCTGCAAAACAGCTGCAGCTCTTTGGGCAGAGCAGATCTTTTTCTTGTTCAAACAGTGCTCACCCAGCAGCAGGGTACTGTTGCCAACCACAATTAGTTATTGGTATCCAGAAAGAATATGAAGGCATACCCAGGAATTGATTTGTTGAGAAATGGTTTCTCTCTACCATAATAGAGAACTTCTGTTAAGAAAAAGATGAAAAAAACCTGCTCTAGTTCTTCTCTAATATGTGTTGATGGTCATCCATTTATCTACATCTCACATGATGTTAAACCCTCAGTTTGGGTATTCTTTTTCTTGAAAGGACTTCATAGCTGCCAGTTGGGATACACGTCAGTTTAAATCAGTACAGTGGAAGGTGTTCCACAGAACAAGGGAGTACAAAGCTCACACAGTACCAGCCCTACAACATAATCTAATCAGGAGTATTTCCATTTACTTGCCACTACAGACACTATCACTTTCATGTAGTTTTAGGTGGTTGCACCTAAGGTGCAAGAAGTGGCCATCCATATATTTCAGTCTAGAACTTCTGAAACAAGAGACATCAACAAGTATTTAAAAAAAACCCCAAGAGACTAAAAAACCTTGAAAACATTGATTTCTTTTTTTCTCTCAGTGACTGGCAACCCTTCCATTTTATAGAGTAGACTAGCTACTAGGCAGAGATAGAGCAGCCCTGGGTTCCAAATCTGATTCTTGCATTTTGTCTGGTGTCATTGATGGTCTTGTTGTGGGATTTTTTGTTGTGGATTTTTTGTCTTTTTTCCAATGTTCAAGAACCATTATATTTATGGGAACATCACAGGTTCCTGGGATTCTCTACTATCTCCTTTGGGACACTTAGAGTAGTATTTATGTCACCATAGATGCAACTTCTTGCTTGCAGTTCTTCTTACCTTTCTTAACAGGGAGGGTTTTTGGCTTCATCAGGAAAGCTAGAGGTACCTCTTAGCCATGTTCTTAGCCAAGTGTCTTGAAGTGCAGGACATTACCCTGAAGGGTAGAAAGAAAGACTGACAGTCTCCTCACACAGAGAAAAGCACAGCACTTGTTTCCCACTCTGTAGCTGACAGATGATACTGCTTGTTCCTTTTCCTTCTGTGCTTTGAGCACAACTGAATGTTCTAAACAGTGGAAGATGTTTTAACTTGACTTAGATCTTAGATTTCAGTGCCTTTTAGGAGCTTCTTGTGCTGGTGGTGATCTTTGTTGCAGACAAAAGCAGGACCATAAATATCTGGAAACTAGAAGAGACTCTATGTTTGACAAGCTGCTTAGTTGGGGAGTTTTAGTCATGGCTTTAGGCTTTGAAAGCTGAAGTCTACCTAAGGCTTGTTTTAAGGTCTTTTCTTCTTGTTGGTTTTTTTGGTTTTCTGGGAAGGGTGTTGGGGGGGGGAGCTGGTTTTTTTCTTGTTTTGTTTTGGTTTTTTGGGGGGAGTGGAGGCTTTTTGTTGTTTGTTTGTTTTTGTTTTTTTTTAATCGATCATCTTTCAGTCTAGCATCTTTGTAGTAATATTCCAACAAAATTGTATGTATATTCTTTTGAAATGTTCTTTTTGAAAAAAGAAAATAATTCCACTATGTTTGAAAAATACTTTCAGTACAGAATAATTAAAATGTATTTGTCATATGTACATGAAGTATCTTTCCTGAATATGAAAAAAATCATCTTGTGAAGACCTGGTATAATAAACAATACTTACTTTAACATACGGATATTCTAGATATACAGCTGCAGCAGGATCTTATCAGGAAATGATTAGAAAGTCTCATTTCCTCCTGTCCTTGTCATCCGAAGCACAGTGGAAAACAGACTTTAAGAAGCTTTTACAGTTTAGTGAGTAGAAGATATCTGCCCTCAAATCCTACTGCCAATAGTCTGTAACTTTCATAATTTGAAGTATTATAATAAACACATATTCAGAAATGTTAAAACATTCTGTTCAGTTATATAATAGACATTTAATTTTTTAGGGCTTCATTGTCTTTGAGCTGATTTTGATTGCTCTAGTGGAGCTGTTGGAGATTAAATCAGAAATTGGGAAATTATTCAAACTGTGGAAATGGTATTCACCCACCAGTTCCAATATCTTATTGCTGCCTTCTGGTTTAGCTATAGCTGATTACTTACAGAAGTGTTGGTTGTTATATAAGAACATTAAATGATCAAAAAATCTGTCTCATCCTTGTTAAACTGTTCTAATGCCAAGTCACGTTCTTAACTGAAAAGGACTCGTTTTTATCAGGTTTGTATATAATGGGCTTTCAATTTCTTAGTGTAGCTTCAACTAGATGAAGGAACTTTATACTGTCGTTTCTTTCTTAAACAAAAGTGCTCTGGTTGTAATCAAGTTACTTTTTAAGCTTTGTAGGATGCAAGATACTGAGGTTATAAGTGTCCTACTAGAAGAGATGTTTTCCAGGCCAGAAATTTTCCTACATTTTCATAATTTCATCTTTCAACTCCCTAACTTCAAGCATATACTTTTCAGGAGACCATAATAATAAACAACCAAATTCAGTAATGTGTTCAACATAGCCTGTTCGTATAGTGATTTGTGATTATTTACAAGGCAATATCAACAGTGGCATTTTCTGTAGGAGAGGGATTGTGCTGGATGTGTTTTCAAGCAGTTAAGTCAATTGCCATTATTCTGAACAGTATCTTAACTTGCAGTCTGCCTGGTGACTATTGCTTGTTACGTGTTTGTTGTTGGAGCCTGTAGGTCTTTGAAATTCCTTGTTGTTACTTTGTTCAGAGGAACCCAGTTTAAGAGGTTCATGTTGTGTAGGTCACAAACACATCCATCTGTTCATCCCTTACCCCCACGTAGGCTAACGGCCAGTTTTGTCATCTTACAAAGAAAAGAAAAATAAGTAACTTGTCACATTTCTTACTGAGCAGGGCCAAGTAAATAGAACTTGAAGTCAAGCAAAAGGAATGGTAGCTATATTATTAGTGTGTTGAAACTCAAGCCTTTTAGGCTAATCTACAGTTGTGTCCTGTGCCCTTATAATTGCAAAATCATGAAATCCTAAAGTATCAATTTCTTAAACCTCATTTTCTGCAGTTAGACTTAGTAATTAATTTTTAATTGAGCAAGGCCTAGAAAAGAAATTTTACATTTTTTACGGTACAGTGAGTCTTACTTATTCATCTCTATGAAGCATCTAAAATAATAGAAGAAATCACACATAACTTACTTGTTTCTTTCTGTGCTCTTTTTGTTTCCACTTATGAAAAGTCCAATGGGAAAATAAATCCTGTCTTGTTTTTCGTAATAGACGTTTAATTAACTTACTACACGTGCAATCTGATGATGAACCTTTAATAGCAATACTAAAAAATACTTGGTTTTAGACACTTCATTCCTTTACAATAATATAATAAGAATTCTATTAAGTCCTAGTCTTGATACAGTCCTGTACTAGGATCCTAGTCCTGTACATTTTGTAGTAGGATAAATTCTAGCATGCATTACTTACATGTAGCAAATAATGCACTTCTGTTTTGTTTTCTCTTCAGTGTTGTTCTTTGCTTCAGATTCTGGTATAGTGTGGAAACATACTGCACACCTGGTTGTGCTTTCTGTAATGTTAAGGCTGAGTTTCTGTGGGAAAAATAATTCATGTTTTTACGGTTTAGCATATATATTGTAGCTGTCAGAGCAGAAAAGCTGCTTCATGTAATTGGACTCTGCAGTCTAGAAAACTAATTCCTAAATCAGTTTATTCCAGAAAAGTGTTTCACTTTCCTATCATTTAGAACTGGCCTACTATTAGAATCGGCCTAATTAGTTAAAATTAACATAGCAAAATGAAATAATTCTTCTTGACAACAGCAGATATGAAACATTCAAAATTAGGTATAATTCTAATTTCATATATTTAATCTCAGTGCATTAATAATGAATTTCCTTTTGGCATTCAGTTAGTTTGTTTAAAATCTCAGCAGAATATGGAGTGTGAAGTTAAAAGTTTTACAAATAGAAATAGTACTTCAAGGTGAATCTTTATATACCACTCCTCCTTTTAATGGTGCTTGTAAGCGCTTGTGGTACCATTGTTTATAAGTATTCACGACTTAGGAAGAGAGCGTGTACAATTTTCCTTCTCACTTAAGACTTATCTCCTACTTTTTACAGATGATATCTTCAGTAAGCTGATATTCATCATTCCTTCTTTCAGAGTACATGATACAGTACCAGCAGGAGTATTTAAACAAACATAGTAAATAAGAAATCAGTTTTCTGTTAAATTCTTTTCCATGTAGAACCTGACAGCCATTTTCATGTACTTGAATAATTTAAATTTTTTATTACATGTATGTTAGATAAGAGTCTATAAGAAAATCTTAATACTAGAATATCTTCTCAATAATTGAAGAACATGACCTTAAATAACATTTCCTCCCCTCCCCCCGAATATTTAGTGTTTAGAAAGAGCCATGAAGTTTGCATTTGAAGAGTTCCATCTCTGGTATCAGTTTGCATTGTCCTTGATGGCAGCAGGAAAAGTAAGTCTAAATTTTTTCATATCATTCTTGTATTGATGGCATTTGATAACAATGTTTAGCACTTCCATGACTTTAATCTGTAGTGTTTTTGAAAATAATTCTAATCCTTAAATCAACTAAGTGTGCTGTACTCCTGAATTTATTCCCAGTGCTGTACAAAGAATGTTGTTATTTGAATAGTTTATAACTTAGGTGATGATAACAACTATGTTGCCAATAATCTTAAAATAAGCTGATTGAATACAAGTAGCGAATTATACCAGGTCATATTATCCTGTAAAACTTCTTTAAGTGTGCTTTTGATGACTTAATTTATTTTATGCTCAGGTACAAATTAATGCTGATTCGTGATGCTCTTGCTTTTTTTTTTTCCTTTGGAAATTTCTGACTTTATCTTCTTTAATATTGCTGCCTTTGAGACTGTGTATTCTGTGCAACTAATGGATTTTTAAAAAAATTATATAACCTAGGAACTTAAGTTTTTAGATGCAATTCTGTTTTCAGTTCTTTTTGCTTTTGCCTGTCATGTTACAGAAAATAAATGACATTCATTATGTAATGTAAACAACTAATTTTCTAAAATATCATTCTCAATGGGGATATTTTGCTTATTTTCAGTATGGGGGAAAGGAATGTATTTTCCTTAGAAAATATTTTAGTGGCACATTGGTTCTGAAGAGACTTTGTTCTTCCAATTCTATTTACTTTGAGTTGTCTTCCAAACTGTGATTGGATGGAGGCAAATAAGTTGAAAAAGACAGGAGCAGTGCCATTCTGTCTTGTATGAGACCTATTCCTGTGTGCTGTTTAACTCCCAAAGAACACCAAAACACTGCTTGTTTAGAAAACTCTGTCCTGTTCCTTCTCTTTCATTTGCCTGGCTCAAATGCTGTGAGTTTACAGGCCTAGCGAATTTTTAAATGCATCTCAAAACTGTTTTCTGAATTGTGTACCATTGGAATTACATTCTTTGCCAATGTTTCTCTGGGGATGCTTAATGAAAGTTCATAGGAGTTAAATGACAACAGCAGTGCCTAAAGTCTTGTCTTTCACTGGCTTGAGGTGTTGTGACAAATTGTCAACAAAATGTGTAGTAATGTCTCATTCACAAAGGAAAAATAAAGTAAATGGTGGAAATAGGAATCTTCTATCTGTGAAACATATCTATGCTTTTAGTAATTTCAATGTAAAATGTTTTAAACAGTCTGCTCGAGCTGTTAAAGTCTTGAAGGAATGTATACGTTTGAAACCAGATGATGCAACTATTCCACTCCTTGCTGCAAAGCTCTGTATGGGATCTCTGCACTGGGTAAGCTTTGCCCTCTGTCTTCTCAGCAAGAGCTGTACTAAAATCTTGGTTTAGAGATGTAGCAAATACTTTTGCACAGTGACTGCATGTGCTTGGGCATATCTAAAAGCACAGCAATGTATATGCACATGTACATCCCTGATTGAATGGCTAATTTGAAATACTTGACAGTGGTTGTGTTTATCAAGGTAGTGTATTTTGATACTGGTCTAAGACATAGCTTAAAATATATGGAAATTGAAACGTTGTTGGAAGACATTATAAATGCAGCTTAGACTTCTGTTATTTTCTGCAAGAGGAAAATAACTTTCTGGAAGGTAATGAGTCTCTTATAATCAAGAGACTCTTCTGGTGGTACCATGTTTGCAGGCAGCTGTGGTTTATGAATTTTTAGTAGGGACAGTTGAGATGTATTTTAGATACATCCATTTCAAGTTTATCTGTACAAAAAACATTAAAGTGATCAAAAATCATCACGTTGTTTTCAAGATGCTTGTGTAGTTTTTAGAAGAATAAGTATATTTTAAAAAGAAGTAAAAGAGAAGGGAAAGGTCACATACAGAAATGGAGAAAGTGGTGTAGTAGCACAAACGTGACTTGTTGAGGCTGACAAAATACAGCCTTAATTAAGGTATATCCTAGTTCTGTAAATTGTTCCCTATGGATTGAGTCCATATGGAGTAACTTACTGTACTTAGCATTTACAATTACTGGAATGCATTCAAATGGGCTTTTTTTCTTTCTAGATTATTAAATAGTGTGCTAACATGGGTGTGAAGTTAAACCTTGACTTTTTACGTTTCTCTGTTTATGAATTTGCATCCATTCAGCAATGCAGTATTCGAAGCAGAGTTCTGCATGAATATACTGTTTTTTTACAGGGTTGGAGCCATAGTTCTTGTGATTGATCTTCCTAAATAAATAGTTCATGGCTCAGCTCTCTTTATAAAGTGCAGAAATGGCAGATGTCATATATGGACCAGAAATACCTTTTTTATTTAAAAAAAATAAAAAGGAGAAAAGGCAAAAGCACAGTAAGTGTGTTTTGTGCCAGCTTTCTCTCAACCATAGGAATAGGTGTTTCAGCTGAAAATCTGTGGTTTTTACTCAGTATTTAGCAAGAAAACTAGGTCTAATGAAAAATGGAATAGTCCTTCAAAGCAATCATGGCTGAGATTTTAACAGGTTCAGTGTGTGTAATACACATTCTGAGCATTCTTTTCGTTATAATGTAAGATTTAGCTAGTTTTAGACTTACGTGGATGTTTTATAATATTTTCAGTTGGAAGAAGCTGAAAGATTTGCCAAAGCAGTTGTTGATCTCGGGGACAAAACATCAGAGTTCAAAGCAAAAGGCTACTTGGCACTGGGATTGACTTACAGTCTGCAGGCTACTGATGGTAAGATAGGAATAAACATTCACATTTGGAAATCCCCATGCTGCCTAAAAAAGGATACCTGGCAGAATGGTAGACATAAAATTAAAGCTTCTATGTGCAACCATTTTTTCAGTCAACGTATTAAAGCTTCTTCAGTTAGTGGAATGAAATCTCATCATTGTTCATATCACTGATTAAATATATCCTTTTTAGCATCTTTGCGAGGGATGCAAGAGGTCTTGCAGAGAAAGGCTCTTCTTGCATTTCAGAGGTGAGTGGGTGTTGATCTTTCCATTTCGTTCTGCTGTATGTAGTGCAAAGCTTTTATTATGTGCTAAAAAGAGAGACTTGTAAAAGATTGTGTAATGACAACTTCACCTCTGGGAGTCTCCGTCATGAGAACAGAATGTATTTCTTTAGCTTTTATTTCAATAATTTTCTGCCAGCATTACCTAAATTGATTTCTAAGGATTTCCGTTTATTTAAAGGCATTTGTGTTGCTCTCTAGTATAAAGTATTTGCTGAAATATTCTGGTCTAGAAGGAAAAACCACACAGTGTAAGATTTCAAGTCAGGGTTCAGTGAGATAGTGTTTCTAAGAGCTGTCCACTGATCAGTTTGTATAGGAGGCTTTTGCAACTATCTCTGTAGCAGTAGAGCAATAATTGAGGCCGTGCTGCTGGGACTGAGGGGTGAAGTGCAGATGGTGAGGTAGTAAGCTAGGGGAAAATGAAAATTCTATCTGGAGATGTAACAGTGTAGGCAATGACAATGCAAGTGTCATCTTCCAAGTGTGCTGCCTGGAAGCAGGGCCACTGGGGATGACAGTAAGTCATTCTCATGGACTCTGCAAATGAAATGACAATAAACAGGAGAATGAGAACATTTCTACCCTAATTACAGACGAAACAAATCTTGATGACAAAGCTGGCAAAAGTGCTGCAGCATCTAAATAAGTCTTTTATGTTTGTATACACTTGAAAACCCTTCTTTGGTAGGATAAGCATAAATGTAGGGAAATAGATTTCTGCATTAATGTGAAAATGAATTCCTGGCTTTTTGGTGGTGATTTTGTATCTGAGAGGATAGAGTTGAAAAAGTGTTTTGCAGGTAACTTTAGAGTGAGGCTGGTATGTGTTGGTCCTTTTTTCTGTATTGTCTTAGCAATTCCACTGTATGTAAATATATTTTAACATATCTTTGCTCGTCCTGTTCCTTAGTGGTTTTAATTAGTTTTTTACTACTTCAGCATTTTCTCCATGTTGAAACTGAACTTTCTTCCTCCTGGTTTATACCTCAGTTCCTCACCCCTCCCTCTTACCACTACTGACTTAATCATCACTGTTTCAAAAATACTGTGCTAACCATTTTTCACCAATTCTGCTCATTCACTACTTTTGAGACCCTGATAGTGAATTGCTTTCTTCTGAGGATTCTTTGAAACAGCAAGGGATGAAATGGACCATAGTCTGAAGCTAACCCATTCCAGTTCAGCCTGTAAAAGCACATTGCCAGGTCATGTCAAAATTCAGCTTCTTATCACTGTGAAATTGCTCTTTCTCAATCTCTGTTCAAACATTTTTGCTTGGTTGTGTGTTATGTTGTCTTTCACCCAGCATACCAGTCGTGCCCACTTTCTCTTACCACATCTGAAAAATAAATGTTTTCCAGGAGAAGGAAGTTGAAATCTCCATCTCCTACAAGTTTATAAAGCAAGCAGCCTGTAATGGACTCGGTATTTTGATAAGCCTTTTTTAAAAATAATTTTTTATGGATTTTTAAAATCACCTACCTGGATTGCCAGTTCTAGAAGAAATAGAGGTCCTGAAGAAATACAGTTACTTTTTAGACCATTGCCTGAGCCAGATTTCAAGGCTTACCAATTTGTGATGGTGGCCATTCAAGAAGGTGCTTGTTGTTCTCTTCACACAGTGCTGAGGGGGTGTTTGTTTCACTAAGTTTTTTTTTTTTTTTTAAATTTTGGAAGGCTTTCAGTGCTTTTCCTGTGGTTGGTGTGAATTAAAGTTTCACAGACCTCACCAAATGGTAGATAGATAGTAACAGCTTTATTCTTTCATTGTCTGCAGCTTGGGTAACTGAAGAAGCACTCTCTAAGTTAAAATCTCTTATTCTTGTTTAGTATTGCTTAATTTGTGAATTTAAATTTTAAAAAAGACTGGTTCTGGACCCTGTTACACTTTACCTGTGCATCTAGTCTCCAATTTACTGGCGAAGTTAAGAAAATATGGAACTGTCCCTTAATAACTTAAAACTGCTTTGAAGCATGCAGGGTGCAGGTGCAGTTGCTAAACTAATGGACCTGTACATCTCTTTGGGCTTGAGAAGACAGAAATGCACAGGTCAGAAGCAGAAGGTTCTCTGTGGTTTTAGTGGTTTAAAGGTCAATTTTGATCCTTCCTCCCAACGGAAGTGACTCACTAGATGTTCCAAAGATGGTTATTGCACATCATAGTTCTAAGTGAGACTGTTAAAAGAATGCAACAAATGTAAATAAAAAAAATAGTTCCAGGCTTCCTGCCAAGTACTTACTGCACGTCATTTTGGGGTACAGCCATAATTTTTTTTTTGTCCTTATGCTCAAGCATCCCCCTGCTAAAAAGCTCTTATCTTGCAGCAGATTGTATTACAGGGGGAAGTAGTAGAGTGTATTACAAGAACAATTTCTGTAGGATAGTAAAATGACTAAGACTCAGACTGTGCATTTGAACAAAATTGTAAAGAGACAAGAACAAACATAATTTTTTTAAAAGGTGGAAAAAAGTTGATATAATTCATCTCTTTAAAGGCCTGGTGTTCTGAGGAATTCGTGTTTGGATTTTTTTTCCGCTTTTTTCTGTAAGAAAACTTCATTTAATGAATTTTTATTATAAATACTCTAAGTAATGACATCTAGTGTTTGTTTAGGAGTATAATTTATTTGAATAATCATTTTGTATTAAATATTTATTTTTTAAGATTTAAGCTGAAGTGACATAATTATTTTCTATTAAAAATGATTTTTCATGTCCCAAGGTGCTTCCTTTAAGTCGAAGATGATTGAGAAGTATAAGAAAAGTTGCTGAAATGAACACCACATATCAAAATATGAGTATACATGTAGTGAAGAGATCTGAATATGAATAAATGAATATATGTGCATTTATGGGTATGTCTAACCTGTCCGAACAGGGGAAAAATTCACTTTTTGTTTTGTTTCTTTGTTTTTAAGGGCTCACAGTTTGTCTCCAATGGATCATTTGGCAGCGTTTTACTTGGCACTGCAGCTTGCCATATCCAGACAGGTTAGTTATCTTTTAAAACTGCAGCATCATGCTGTCATATAAAGATTAGAATTTGTATCTGTTGAATACAGATGAAGATTTCCTGGTTTTCCTTGTGCACATATTCATATATATGGAAAAAACCCTGAAATACTCTCTCCAAAATCCTTCTGTCTTATTCAGTTCTCCAGAGTTCCGCCAATATTTCCAGCTCTAGTATCGCAAATAAGACAGAAGTAATTCTCCTTACTTCAGCATTTATGTTGCTAGACAGAGAGGAGAAAAGTCAGTTTTTACAGTGTTTTTACCTATTATGTGTATCTGGTCAGATCCTGGAGAGTGAAGCTCTTGAAGCTAGTCTTTAACAATCTTGACAGTGCTTAAATCTTGAGAACCTGCTTATATCCTTGCCCTTCCTAAATACCTGTATGAGGCTTGGTTATTGTGGACAAAATTACGAAAAAATGTTTAAGAAAACTGGAAAATATTTTAATGCTATAAAAGAGATCAGAGCTTAGTCCAGCTTGTACAGCTGTTATGTTTAAGGCATTCTACCATACATCACATGAATCTGGATAATGTGGAACTGCTTTCTGTATATATTACGGTAAGCCTCTTCCTTTGTCATATTTATTTCACAAAGTAGCCCACAGCACAGTTGTTTACATTCTCTAGTGACTACTTTTCATCTCTAATGAGTAGCACAGACCTTGGACTATGTCATGTTAGAGTGGAATGGATTGTCACTTTACTAGCACAAAATATTTTTGAGTAGCAGGCTGTGACTCTGTACCTCTGAATCCCCAAATTCTTGTGTTGCTTAATTAAATTTCCTGGTTTAACGCTTACTGTACTTGCTTTGAACAGAAACGCAGGCAGCTGAGGAGATGATTAAATTCTACATAAAGAAAAGTTACTGTTGCTATCCAACTGTACATTTCAGTTAAGCACTGCAATTAAAATATTTTCAAAATCCTATAGAAATACAGCCAGGACTTGAAACAGAATATTTTAAAGGGCTGAAGAGAACTGTTTTATAAAAACATGTATCTTACTTTGCAGAGTTATTATATTATTTAATTTTCAGTGTTCACTGTAGACCATTCGGTCCATTTCAAACTTCTGAGTAGTGCCTTACAGGAGTATATAGAATTCTACATGTTATCTGGGTGAAGATTTTGAAAATTTTATGGATGTCAATCAAGTAAAAGGCAATACTTCTAATAGTGGTGCTTTCTTTTTCTGCCTTTTTTTTTTTTTTNTTTTTTTTTTTTTAATCAGATACCAGAAGCTTTGGGTTATGTTCGTCAGGCTCTGCAGCTACAAGGAGATGATGCCAACTCTCTTCATCTCCTTGCACTCTTGCTATCAGCCCAGAAACACTATCATGATGCTTTGAATATCATTGATATGGCCTTGAGTGAATATCCAGAAAATTTTATGTGAGTGAATGTCACATTTCCTTTCTATGCTTTCTCTCGTATTTAATTTTCCTGGATTCTCATCTCATTGATTTCAAGAGGGGATGCATTTGAAGATGGGTCTATTTTTTTCTTTTTTCCAGCAGTCTTCTTTCCTGCCCATTTATCACAAGTCTGCATATCTAAGACTTGTTAGACAGTGGTAAAGCATTTGTTTTGGAAGGGATATTAGAGCTGGATAGTTGATCTTATTTTGTTTTTTTTCTACGCCGTCCATGTAGATAAATTCTCCCTGTTGCATGCTTTGTTGTATGTTTGTGTCTTCTATTTTTATGCAATATTCCAAGAAGCATAAACACAACTTTACCATTAGCTAGGACAGATTTATCCTATCCTACAGATAACTCTATGGATATTGTATGGAATCTATTTTGTAAAATACTTCATAAAACAGAGAATCTCCTCATTTGCTTAGATAATAAGCAGTCTTCTGCAGTTGGCTGATGGACAACTAAATAAGTGAACAAGGAAGAAGCATGTTTGCTAGATGTTCTCTTGTTTAAGAAAGAAATCATTCTTCCTGTTTATTTTTCATGTTAAGTACATCTTAACATACATTTGGATTTTGTACTTTTGTAGGTTTTTTTTTTTGTTGTGCTTTTTTGTTGTTGTTGTTGTTGTTTTTGGGGTTTTTTTGGTTTTTTTGTTTGTTTGTTTTTTAAATTTATTTTCTTATGAAAATCTGATAAAATTATTTATAGGAAAATATCTCAGGGACAGCTTCCATTAGCTTCCAGTCTTCCACTTTGATGCTTTACCAGCTGTCATTAAGGTTGTAATCCATAATATTACATATACCCTACATGCTTATTTGGACAATTTTTTGGATTACCTCATTCTTGACTTCTAAATGACCGGCCTATATAATAAATTGTTGTTATATCAGCCTATCAGAAAAATATTATTTCTTTAAGTATTATTTGTTTGAAAATAGAAACTGTAGTCATTTTCCTTCCTGTTCCTTGGCATTTCATGTCTCCATTTGACTGACTCTATAAGGTACTGTTGCGTTTTTCCTCACAAATCTGACCAGGACCTCTGTTGATATCACCTCTTGTCAGAACTTCTGTGGCTTGCAGCCAGTTCTGTGCAACGACTTTAGTTGCCTTTTGCTGTATCTCACTTCCTAGTTTATCTACACACCAGTGTCTTGTCTCGATTCTTCTCAGGGGCTTCTATACATGTTTCACAATTTCAGAACTATGTAGCAGTTTATCTTTCAAATCTGTTTGTGCTTTCCTCATGACAGAAGGATTTGTCAGTAAGTCAAAGCTTGAGAGGCAATTGAAGTATCAGCTTCCTAATTTTATACCCTATTATTGTTAAAGACAAATATGTTCAAAGCACTATGACTGTCATCTTCTGTCTGTTCTCGTTTCATCTTCTGCCACTTAGTGGCAATGTAAATAATGTAGCTGCAACTGCTACGTATCTCAGAGTAGTAATAGCCCAGAAGTTTTTCTGAAACTGTAGTTTCAGAACTCCCTATTGTTATAAGAGAACTCTCTATTATATTAATCTCTGTTGTAATGAGAGAACAAAGGTTCATTCAGTAAAATGTTTAAAATTACTCTCGTGAGCATTCAGAAGGTATTTATGGGTTTTTCAGATGTGGTTCATGGCTTTTCCAGAGTAGTTTATACTGCAGCTCTGGTTAAATATGTTGTCTGAGTTGTTCATTACGGTACTGATCTTTGTATTAATGTATGTATATATATTAATCATATGGGCCATAATAGTGGTTCTAAATTGTTGGTCCTGTTGTATAATACAGACTGTGTGGTGATACAGTGTACTGGGTTACAATGTACTGGTACAGATCAGGGAATTTGAGAGGAGGAATATCTTGGCAGTAGGGATCTCCATCAGTTACAGCAACAAATGCTGAAGAATCCAAGGTGAAACAGTTATATGTATCTCTAGAAAGTCTTTTAGAGTCTCATTTTTAGTGCTGTCAAGTTCCTAGAGAAGTCAAAAATATGATTGAGATTTCTTGTCTGCTCTCTGCAATTGATACTGACAGCCAGACAGGCACATCTGGTCAATAATATAAATTTGGATTGATTCCATCATGTAACTGGGTTATTTTTGCAAGGATTTATCAGCTTTTGAAAACTATATGTGGTGCTCTTGAAATGGTTGACTACGTGTACGGGCGTATATATAAAATACAAAACACAACGGCTTAGTGTATTGCTGAGTCCATTTTCTTATTTTGCAACTTCTGTAAACAATATAATCTCATGGTATTTCCTAGTAGACTGGAAAGAGATCCTCTTGTGTTCCTCTACAGCTTGCTAATTTTTAGATACACTGAAACATTTGATTATTCATCTGTGGTTCTTTACTGGGTTTTGTAAACACTTCAGATATCTTTATGCTTTATCTTTCAGTTATGTCTGCAATCCAGTAAGCTAAATACTACAAGAGTTCTCTTGGTGTCCTCTGTATTTCTGTCAGGCTCCTTTACCCCAGCTTTATGCAAATTGATACTATAATGGCTTTGCAGCATAATAAATCTCTATACTTGGAAATATTAAAGCATAGTGTTTGTGATTTATGTTATTTCTTATTTCGTTCATTTCTTGTGCATTATTCCTATCTGCATACCTCTGTATGGTGTAATTGCATCGCTGCACAGAGTGCTGCTCTTGCTCTCTTCATAGCTGTATGTTCTTTATGTTTTGCATTTCTTTAAAAAGAATCTACGTTTTCACAAATTTAATACTGCATCTTTGTAAAATGCCGGAGGTTGGAAGGAACTCATAGGATACACCATGAATCATGCTGAGAAGTGGCTACTTTCCAGCACTCTTCTGTTGTAATCAATTAGTAAATACGTTGTCTGTCAGTTTTTCACATTAGAAAACCTGGTGCATTTCTAGAGTTCATGTTCAATATTTGAAGGGTACAGTAAGCATGCCTTTGGATCTGCAATTAATATTAACCTTCATGCGCTATAAAGCTAGGGAGCTGGCCAATCAGATAATGATTTTGCCCTGGGCATCTTAGGTCAGTAAGTAGAAAGAAATTCCTCAGAGCCAAAGAATTCTGTCCCATCATTATCTGAAGGAGTGGAAGGAATGAGCAAACACGCTGAGCTGTTAGCAGCAAGGTATAGCTTTTTCTTTGAAAAGAGAGTTGATTGTTCCTCCTGTATTCATTATATTGGCAGCATAAATGTGCAGTTTGCTCTGAGATCTGAATAGGTATTGAGAAAGCTATTGGCAAAAATCTAAGAAACCTCTAAAAGTGAAATAGATATGTAGTAATGTTTTTTCAGAGGTAATACAAAAGAAAGCTATTTGCTGAATATTTAGAGCACTATTTTTTCAAACTTTTTGTAAGCTTAAATTGCTAGGTTGTTGCCACTCTACTTATGAAGAAATCAGCTGTGTGAATACAATCAATCTCCTTTTAAATACTAGCTAATCTTTGAAGCCTCCTGCAATCTGAGCATGCTTTAATCTAGGGACAAAAAGATCTCTAGACAAAAGATTACCGAACGTATTAAGATACTGAAAAGATTATGAATACTGTACTCAGTATGAATACTGAGATGGGTGAGAATAAGGTGCCAACACTAAAAAACCTGAGTAGTTAATCCCAATCAGGTGCTACTGTGTTTGAATTCATTTAAAGTTAAGGTTTTTCTCCTTTCATTAGACAGCTTGTCCCAGTAGTAGAAATGTGGAGTTCAGTTCTTCTCCATCTTCACAGGATTTTAACCCACAAATGATGCAGCTCAGAGTCCTAACCATCAGACTATGTGGGAAACTGAGTGAGATGATCCCTTTCTCCTCCTGAAACAAAAGCAAGGACATGCTGTCCTGAATGCAAAGACACTAGGCAGGAAGGAGCCATGATATATCCTAAATTGCTAAAGTACTTAACCATGAGGGGGGCTTCAGGTCTCAGTTGCTTGGGTTTTCCTTGACTTTTATTTCTGTCAGTCTGGTGATTTCCCACTCTGAATGTGTAAGCAGTCCCAGAGGTGTGCATTACAGTCTGAGGGTGTGTTCAAGGTGATGCAAGATGATGGTGGTTATGTTGCATCAGTTCATATTGAGCTTGTATATCTTGTACAATATATCTAGTACATGTGCAATTACCCGAGGAACCTTAGTTACAATGTTCCCTCTTTTTTTATCTTCTCATTACAAGGAATTTATATCTTAGTGGTGTTTTGAATGATGTGAAATCTGGAAACAACATTTCTGTCTGTTTTTAATTCATGATTAGTCAAAAGTAGATTCTCAGTCAAGGGAGACAGAGTCAGGTTTCTTAGCAAAGTACTTGGGATATTGTTTTCTTAATCTTAATTGTTTGGGGTTCCCTTATTATTTCAAACGTTGGAGCACATAAAGACAAATATAATGCCTACAATTAGTGTAATTAGGCAAAATATATAGCAAATTGCTAATTTTATGCTGAAAATTGGAACTGCAACGGATAGCAGCTGACAAGCTTTTAAAGTAGCACAAGTAGGGAACAGCAGATGGGTTATTTGAGGAGTGCAAGCATGTTATTTTAATGTTAAGTACACTCAAAAAGGAAAGGCATATGGTAACAGGTTTGAAGACAACTGAAGACTTAGTTCACAGTTTAAACATTTACATTTCTTGAAGTGTGATGGAAATTTTTTTTCTTCCAAGAATATTTCACAGAAGCATCAGGCCAATATGTCATTCCTCTGAAAACTATTAAATCTTTTCCTTCCTGACCTGCAAGGGGTCTTTTGAGCTACATTAGATTTCCCAGAATCACAGGGCCTTTTAACATCCCTCTCGGTTCAGCGAGTAACAAACTCGTTTCCTTCTTGGAGATGTCCAGGTGGGCATAAAAAAAGAATTGTTTGGTATAGGCAGTGTAGGATGATACATCTACACTGGTGTTTTGTGGGACAGGAAGATATTTATCATCTAAAGGAAACAGACTACCCTATTCTGCTTTCCCAAGGTCAGTTGTAGTTACACTGCACTGTATGGTGCTGGTAAATCCTGAGCTTTTGTGTGGTTTTTTCCTTGATAAATACAGCACTGGGAATTATTTGAGGAAAGGATGGTAATACAAGATTGGACAAGAAGTAGTGATGTGCTATGCTTGCCAAAATCCTGTCCTTCAGGTTTGTGTATGCATTCTTGTCAACATTTGACAACATGCATTTTCAAATCCATTCCATTTTGATCCTGTTTATATTGGGAGTTAAATGAATTAGTTCTCAGGAATAATTTTTCTGTAAGTTATGACAGACAGTATCATTTGCTTGTGTTTTTTCTTTTTATTCTGGGCTCTTCTACCTCACTCCCCCATCCCCCTTCCCCTTTGGTTGTTGTTATATGCTTTTACTGAATGGTCCATTAAAAAAGACATTGTTGATAGGTAGATATTACTTTATATAACAAATTGGTCATTGGCCTCAGGGTCTTATCCCTGAATTATGTTTGCTAGGCTGTAGATTCTTTGAAACTTGATTGAAAGAGTCCCAGTTTGGGTCATGAGCTGGCTGCTGCAGGGAATTCAAGGCAGGCAAACAAAAAGTTTTCAAGTATAACTAATTTGTTCTGGCTTTAGTCAGAAACTATCTTCATTATAGTTTAGAGATTTACATTTTCTTAAGGACATTGAGTTCATAATATGGAACACAGTATACATACATTGCACGAAAAATCACAGGTCTGACTGCTTTGGGAACAAATATATGGTGAATAATAGGGTGCAAGGAAGGCCATCCAGTGGATACCAAATATACCTATTAATGATTTTCACAAAATTGTGTTATTTTGGGACTTGAGGGCCAGTTTTGTTGCTTCTTTTGCTTTTTTGAGAGTCATGCTTCAAATAGCAATCTGAACAGCCTATTTTTACTTCATCCATGTTTCTGTGTGTAAATGGGCTTCCCAGTAATTGGGATCTGTGTGGCCAGAGTTGGGGAAGGTTTGGTGATTGACTGAGAAACAGTTTAGGACACTTAATAAAAAATAAGTTAAATGCTTTTCTGGAGTTTTTACAAAAAACTAGATTTGTTTGTCGACCTCCTGTTGCCAGTGTTGGGCATTTAGTGATTTCAAGGTACTTACAAATGATGATTTTTCATGTTTTATAATGAACTCTTTATATTTATGTCTTTCCTGATAGTAGAACTCTCCTTGAATACTGAAAATGAAGTAGACTGAATGTGCAGCGGTTCACTTTGCAATTGCAGCAGACACCTCTATAAGTTTCTTTCTGTACTTTGATTATCATGGTTGCATCTAAGATCACCGAATATGTAGATACATCCTTTATAAATCTATATGTCTTTCATATTCTGTCTGGTTTCATGTTGTCATTCTCTCTATAAGTTAAATTTTTACAATTGTGTCGTTTTGTGTTTTGGTAATGAGGCGGGTATTTGGGAGTTGAGTAATGTGAAGCTATAAGCTTTCTATAGCAAGAGTTAAAGTGACAGCTGTCAAAACTGAATGCTTGAATTAATAGTTTGAAGCCAGGAGGATCAAATCTTAAACCTCCTGACTGTCTATATATTAGAAGTTGCTAAATTTACTTTACTTTTTGTATTGATACAGATTGAGCTAAAGCACACCTTCCAGAGGTCTTCCAATCTTGATAAGAACACATCAAAACCTGGAGAAACCATTGTAGCATGTGGTAGCTCTTTTCAGTGTTGAAGCTGCACTCTTCATTAAGACTGCATTTTTGGTTTTAATTTAAATTGATCCTTTGTTGGTTTCTTTCCAGCCATTGATTTTTATATCATAATTGGCTAAGCCCTCTGCTATCCTGGTGACTTCATTGTCTTGATGGTAGCTTCTGTAATAAGAACACCTCCCAGCCTCCTTTCTCATAAGAATGTCACCGTACTTGCTGGCAGTAAGGGCATGTTCTCCAGCCTTTCAGGTATTCCTTGCACTGTAGCCAATTTTCATCACATGTGAACGAGAACTGCACAAAATATTTCAATATCATTTATTACTTCATTATACAGAGAAGCACCTGCCTCATGTCTCTTGGAAAGAGCTTTGTTAATTATTTAGAGCATAACTGTTTCACTGAGGACTTTGATTCAACTACCTGTTTGCTGGCATTCTTATTTGCTTCTTGGTTAGTTATTTTTATGATGTGTTTCCACATATAGATTGCAAAGGCTGTATTTGTTCCGATAGCTATATATTTCATTTTTAGAAGGAAGTTTGGCCTGACAGCTATTAAGCCGTGCTGCCGAACAGTTTCTTGAGGAAGTTTCCTACTGTGTTTTTTAAGGATCTTTTCATTAGGAGGGTATATTACATGTAAATTAGAGTCCTCTTGGATTCAATTGAAATTCTCAAGCGAAGGATTTTAAGGCAGCCCTACCTTCTCCTTCTAAAAGAAGCTACCAACTTGCAGACAGTAAATTATTGTCATAATCTGGATTGTGAATGAGATAAACACTGGGAACTTCAGGATTTTCATCTAATTTTAACCTTGTTCTTCTAAACTATTTATTTAGAATTAATTACAAGATTTTTAGAAGGGCACTTGCAGCACGTACTGACATAGAGAAAACTGACCGTGCCAAAGTTTGGCTTCCCTCCTACTTCCTCATTTCTTACGTTTCCCGTCAGTCATCAGAAGTTTTTCCTATGTATGTGATTGTTAAATGCAACAAGCAACTTGCTAACACTTTATCTAGGAAAGGTCAATAGATTTGTATTCTTGCAAATAATCAATTTTGAATAATATTTGTTCCAACTTAATTTTGTGCATTCTTTACTTTACTTTGCATGTGTACTGCTATCCCGCTTCAGTCGTTCTGTGGGGTCTCGTAGTTAACCTGATTTAATTTGTGCAAGCAGTTGACACTATGACAGGTTGTTACAGAGATGACATCAAACTGTATGAAATATGCATGTGAATGTAAGTTCTACATCACCATATTTATTTTTTCCCTTAAATTCAGATCATATGAAAAGAAGTCTACATTGTCTGTTAAAAAAGAGTTTATTTTCAGAGTTCAGTATCTTTAGCGTTACATTCTGCATCATCCTTTTTGCAATTTTTTTTTTAGTGCAGAATTCCTGTCAAACTAGTTAGTCTAAGATTTTACAAGTCGTATGATTAGACTTGGTGAGGGGTTTTTTGCAGGGGAGGGGAGTGTTGTTTGTTTGATAGTTTTTGTGAGGGTTGGTTTTGTTTGGGGTTTTCGTTGCTTTTTTAATATAGTGCTTGGTTTTAAAACCAGAATAACTTCTTTTGAATTCTTCTAGCATTTCAGGATTTGAAGTTGTGGGATATGTCAAATAAGCACTTAAATGTGAAAAATGAAATATTATATAACTCCACACAGAACTGGTATTTGTCACCTTTCTTTTATGCTGTCATAAGTAACAGGCTACATATCAGAATTGATTATATATAAAGTTTATTATTCTAGTTAAGCTGTTGTAGAAATTTATATGATTTTCTGGGAGGTCAGCGTGTTGTTTGATACTTTGTGTGGCTTGTTTGTTGGTAGTACCCATATTTATGGGACTCCCAGTGTATTAATTATTTCCTAATCTTTTTAATAATTGATTGTCATGTAAAAAATCCTATTAGCTGAAGTTACTGTTAGCAAACTCTTAAATTATTTAAAAAGGTTCTCTTAAAACTTAGTAATTTTACTCCAAGTAGGTTAAACATAAAACAAAGTAGTTGCATTTTTAATCCTTCATTCTAAGCAAGCAGATTTGATGCATGCTTTTAAATTTTATTTTCCTAGGATGGTTCTTAGGTTTCTCAGCAAGGCTTTTGGTGCTTTACACTATAATTTTCGAAGCACATACTTTTAAGTGTTATGTATAGCTCTTCCTTATGTTCTTCAAGCCCTCAACAATGTAAATAATTTATATAATAAGAGAATAATAATGAAGTTTGCTTCCAACACTAACTGAAAATAGATCAGTCTGATCAGGATATGGGGATATAGACCCTTCAGAAGAGGTCTAGTGGAACTATTAAGTTTCCTGTAGGATGTTGCTTAGTCTGAGGGACTTTAGGGAGATTCCTGATTACTACTGCATTGAGTGACAGTGCTGTAGCAGGCAGGTCGGGGAGAAGAATCATAGATGCTGTGTCATGTTGCTAGATTTGGAGAAAGGATCACAGAATGTAAGGCAGGTCTCATCCATGCAGTAGAGTATGAAATACAGATATCCAACTATGGCTGATCCAAGCCAGCGTGCTCTTATGGTGCACAGCAACTTACAGAAATTGCTAACTTGATCCCAAAAGCAAAACAGCTGGTTTAAAATGATGCTTGAGGTGAGCAATACCTGTTCACTGGAAGAACTAAGAGTTCTCAATATCAGTAGTGTTGCTTGTCACATAGCAGAGTTCAGTCTTCCATACTTCGAATTTTTTCTTCATTCAACAGATTAGAAATACCTTCAATGGCTTAAGCCAGTATTGGACAAATTAACTCCTCTTGATCTCCTGACATTATAGGAGAGTTGCAATGGAAGGAAATTGGTGGTTGTAGCATCTTCAAAAAGTGAAACAGGCTGGCTGAGAATTAGGACAACTATTGTATTTTGGAGGTTCATAAATTCTTTGCTACAAATTACACTGGTTGGCTGGTAGGGAAAGCTTCAGATCATGGATTAATAGATTAGTTTGCACTGATGAGGAAGTAAAGCGGTAGCAAGAACCTTGGACACACAAGGCCCCATTTTTATAGTTGTCCTATCTGTAATATTTTTCATGGACTTACCAGTTGTATTTTAAGAAGTTAGGTTATTTGTACCACCTCTTCTGTGGTCTATCCAAAACAAACTGTGAGGAAGCAGTCTTTTTTACAGCTTATTTTATAGTTTTGAGACCTAATTCCCACCCTCAGTGTTTTAATAGTCTGAATGGCCTTTAGCTATACTTGGTTTTGTGGAAACAATCTTCTCTAGTTAAATTGTTCTTTTCCCTTCCTGCTGATTGTCTCATCTGTATTTGTAGAAAGAATTTGTACCTCTTCTTGGCTTTTTTTTTCTGCTAGACTGGCTAAATGAAGTATTTTTTGTACTCTGTAGTTTCCAGTCAGTGGATCACCCTCACAGCCTTTCTCTGCAGCTGCTCCAATTTGAAATTCCTCAAGTGTGTAGGTTTTTTTAGCTGTTACAATGAGAATTACATATAACATTCCAGGTGTGGTCTCACTGGGATATTGTACAATGGCACTGCCTCTCTCCTTCTGTTCCAATGAGTAGTCCCTGAATTGCATCTGGCCTCTTCACAGCTGTCTTACCTTGATGAGCCCAGCTGTTAGGCAGCTCTGGTTTGGAAAAATGGTTACACAGGTTGTTTGGTACAATCTCTTTATTAAGCTTGAACAATAACCCTTTTATTCATTAATGGTGTTATCGAATGCTCCTTCCCTCCTGACAAAAACATTGGCAATATAGATGCTGTTCCCCAGTCATTCCAGAAGTGATACTTTCTTTAAAGTTTTTACTTTAGAAAGGACAATCCTATGTGTCACTGTTTCCATAATTCTGAGAAATGGGTTATTTTTGACTGCATTAACTTTAGTCAATCTTTAAGTGTTCCTATTCTCCATTTGTCATAGTTTTCATATCTCAGACAACACAGGTAAAGATTATGGTGAAGGTTGGGGGTTCGTTCCTGAATATTCTTAATTTTCATCCCTGTTTAGTAAACACATTTTCTTATTTTTCCTACTTTGATACAAAAAAGCCTTAAAAGGCTATAATTTTAGTGTCTAATAATCTGTTTAGGTGTAGTTTAGCTTTGCTTTTTACTAATGTACATAAGATGCAGCTTTTTGTGTTGATCTTTTGTCCCCTGCCTGTCCCCTGCTGTTCTTGATAGGATCTCTGCACATTTCTGATGTCTTACTTGCACAGTCTTATCAATGATTGTCTTGTCACACATAGAGTTTTACCCATTCAGCTTCAGACACAGATCCTTAAATGTTTGAGCATCTTTGTGTTAAACACCAGGCTTCTGCTGCATCTTGGATGTCTTTGCTAACCTTCGCTGTCAAATTATTTGTCACTGAAATTCAAAGACCTAGTTATAAACCCATTTGGAATTTTTCATTCTTTATTTAAATAAAAATCCAGTAATATATGGATTAGGTTATGAGCAGCTGTTTTATAATGTCCTCATTAGTTAGTGAGAACAGTCTTCAAGTAATGGAGTCATTTGCCGCTTCAGTAGCTATTTCATAAATTTATCAGCTATTAGCTCCAAGAATAACTAAGTCTTTCCACTTAAGAGTTTGATTTGTTCTCCATTTTGTGTCTGGGTAATTAGTCTCCTAAAATGATACAATTCACTTTATTTTTAGCAGTGTTAAAGATCTGCATCCATAGAAAACACTGATGCTGGAACAAATGCCTTATTAGTCTGTCTTTGAAAGAACCTGTTTTACCTACTTCCCTTCCCCAAAGGATTTGACCCAAACAGATTATCTGTTTTATTTATTCCACATCTCTGACACACATTCTCCTACTCTTCATTTCTTTTTTGAATATTGTCTTTTCCTCAGTACTCACATTCTTAGTAGGGTACTGTTCCACCATGTCAAGGTTACTCTGGCACCGTGTGCCAATAATTTAAACTTCTGACTCTCAAACAGACACAAACAGATAATTAATGATGCTCATAAAATGTACAGCTTAATTTTCATCATCCTATAACTTGGTAGTTTTTATCTGTTCTTCATCATTTTAGTAGTTATCAAAACTTCTTGTGAGGTTTAAAATTCTCTGTGTCGGTAATGCAGGCTGTATTCAAGAAGAGCTGTTTTCACAGATGCTCGAAGCTGACCTTTCAGAAAATCTTTTTTCAGATAACCTACCTCTTGGTTTCTAAAACCTTCCTGGTAATACTTGTCCCTGAGCTGCTCATACCTCCAGCCACGTTTCAAGGGAACTTGATAAAATTAAATTAATATGGGAGATCTGTTTGTCACATGGTGTTCCTCCTTTCTGTTGCCTCCTTCCTCTTCCCTTCCTTCCCCCATTTGACAAGTATGCATAGTTGGGAGGTTTTCATTTTATTATTAACATCACATTTCAGTTTTCTGAGGTGTCTTAGTTATTTTAAGATTTATAGTCCAGATATTTCTTGGATCCAGGGAAGTTGCTCTATGGGACTTTATAAATGCAACCTTTTCTGCTCAGAAGATTGTTTTTGCTTTAGTGTGGATAATCCCACACCAGTGTACTTCACTTATTAGATGCAATTTCCTAGCCTTTCTTTATTAGAATTGTGAATATTTTTCCATCATACTGTGTTGTTTGTATTTTGGAAAATGTGTGAACATCCAGTCCTGTTGGCTGCCATAATGCACAGGAGACAGGAATGCTGTTGCAACATGTACTAAGTGCATCCAAAAGCACCAAACTGATGTGTTGCTATCATTCTTACAAGTATATTTGTCTTCTGCTGTTTTGACATTGAATCCTACACTAACAGCCCAGGTTCCAACATTTTTGTTACACAGACTCCTGTTATTTTGTACATGTGTTTTTAAGTAATTTCTTAATAACCAAATCCCCTCCCTTTCTACCGCCTGCTCCATTTTTCCCTTTAAATCTTGCTTACTGAATCTTAGCATTTTGCTGACCCTGTGCCTTCTCTGTGCTACAAAATTCCTAAAACTCTTAAATGCTTGAATACTGTTCATGGAAATTCAGTCTATCTGTAAACAGTACATAATAAGATATATATTATGATTATTGACTCTAGAATGACTTGCAAATTCATTGCTTCTGAATTGATTATGTTACATAACTTCTGTAAAATGCTTTATGATCACAAATTTTAAGAAACTGAACTTCTATAGGCTCTTCAAACTGTCGAATGTACTACCTTACATGCAGAGAAGCAGGAAAGGGATTGTATGAGATAGATTCCTTTGATTCTGGTTTCAGGTTTTGATGCCTAGGTCTTGCTGTTTGGGTGAGGAGGGTGTGTGTATGTGTTAGAGTAGAATAGATGAGGCAAATATGAAGGAAGGAGGATGTTATTTGTCATTTTTCCTTCTCTCTTCAGTAAAATGATGGACAGACCTGGACATGTTTTTCTTTCAGTGATATAGTCACTGTTAAACAAATATCTAGAGAGGACATCTCTACTAAATAAAATACAACTTTAAATTATCCATAT
Source organism: Cnemophilus loriae (assembly GCA_013397755.1). Classification (NCBI taxonomy): domain Eukaryota; kingdom Metazoa; phylum Chordata; class Aves; order Passeriformes; family Corvidae; genus Cnemophilus; species Cnemophilus loriae. The sequence goes on from VZTF01007679.1 coordinate 939,679, forward strand.
AGTTCCCTGTATACTCAAATCCAATTTACTGATAGGAAGAAAGCTAAACTAGTGTAACTGATTACTTTGCTCTGCATTCTTACAAGATATCAAGTGAGACTCCATATGACCTTATGTATCTGGCACGTGCTCATTTTCTTGAACTAATGCAGTGACCTGCCTTTTGTTTCTTCCTCAGTCCCAGAATGCACATGTTGTACACTTAAGGTTATGTGATTCATTCTAAAATTTACATTCTGGGTAGTTTCTGCTGAGGATGTTCGGTGCAATGCTGAAGATTTAACTACTCGATGTAACTTGATATAATTTCTTATTCTTGAGAAAACTCTCTGCACTTTTCAGTTACTATTAGCAGCCTCCAATTTTGTATTTGGGATAAGAAACTTCTGAGCTTTCACACATATCCACCCTCTACACCCTTCTCAGTCTTCCCACACAAACCATATGAGCAATCATATAAATTTTTCACTTGGTATGATTAAGGTTGCAGTGGAATAAAATGCCAAAGTACACCTGGGTTTTAAAACAGAAAGTAGGCTAACAGTTTTATATGCATGCTTGCCTCCTGCTTTGTGCTCTTCAATCTGGGATTTTACTAAAAATTGCTTTTGAATTGGTATTTTTCTAGTGTACTACCTGTTCCTAGGTGCTGTCGCTCCTACAAATGTGCTTACCAATGAACTAGCTCCCTTATTGTCACGTTGCATTTATATTCTTTAAATAACTAGGAAGGTGTCTAGGTTAATCTTTGTGGAGAACCTACAACTTGATACATCTTGTGGAATCCTGTGGTACTGCTAATTTCAATAAACTACACTGTCTTGTAACTTTTTTTTTAATTAAAAAAAAAATCCTGTCAACTATTGTTTCTGTGCAGTTGAAAAGGGCATCTTGTAAAAAGCACTGTTACTTTGATGGCATTAGATATTTATTTCAATGACTTCATTAAACTATTAAATTATTACTATATTTGAAGTTATGTTTTCTCCAGTTTGGTATGATGCTGTCTTTAAAAATGTTGTTTTTTTTTTTTTAATTGGAATCTCTTTTAATTTACTTTTTCTTTTCACTAGATTACTGTTTACAAAAGTCAAATTGGAGTCCCTGTGCAGAGGCCCAGATGAAGCACTCCTTACCTGTAAACACATGCTCCAGATTTGGAAATCCTGCTACAATCTAACTAACCCAAGGTAAGATGCTGTAGAGTGCTAGGCTGCTCAGTACCTTGCTCAGTAGCTTTTCAGGGCAATATTAGGTCAGCAGTCCTGTATTTACTTGTTTTGGTATTTCATTTGAACAAACTAATCCACTGGGAATCTGGAGACTGACGTGCAAAGACACCAATTAATGGTCATGTAGAACTACCTAGGGTTCCATGAAGGTATGCCAAAGCTACTAAATTCTGCAGTGATAAAGACTGGTTACACAGACTGGGTAACTCATCCATTCTCAATGTACTGGTATGGTCTTGTTTTGTTTCCTCATCAGGGTCTTAGTCTTTTATGTTGGCTAGTGGAGAGATTGCTGTAGTTGGAATTTAGTTCAAGGACTTTCACTAAATAAAATGAAAGAGGACAAGACATTAACTAAAACCATAGAAGCATCAGGGATCATATGGATAGATATGATGTGCTTGCATAGTCAGCATGGCTGTTTTTTTAAAGGGAGGTCTTGCTTATGGACATATTTAGGTTCTTCAAGGGCATTAACAAGTATATAGATAAGTTCTTATAATCCTGTTTGGGTTTCCAGAATGCTTTTGTGAAGGTCTTTTGTCATATATATTTAGATAAGCTGTGAAACAAATGAGAAGGCTACTTAGCAGAAATCCATGCTGGTACTATTCAACATGTTTATCAAACACCTGGAGAAGGAGACAAGCACAATTTCCTGCTGTCTGGTTATTTGAAGGGTTGACAGCTTCTGGAGAAGAGATGCTGCAGCAGAAGAGCTTTGTACCAGGTGGCATCAGATACCTGTGTAGCAGTATGGTGGACGTTCAGTTTTTGCTGTACTTTGATTCCAGTCATGTAAACACATGCATCTCTTTAAGAAGATAGAGTTGACCTAATGGCAGAAGAGGGAAAACTGCTTCTCTCCTTAGGGAGCTAGTGAGCATTCAGAGCAGCAAAGTTTGGAGGGTGTGGCAGGAAAAGCCTGGGAAGGCACCTGCATCAGGCACACCATATTGAGAGACCCTGACACTGTGTTGTGGAGCCGGGAGCATCACTTAGGTTACAGAAAGCAACTGTGTCAGCGGGGTTTGAGCTGAATCTTTTCAATTCAAAGTCACTGAATGAGGAGTAGGGGCCAGGGAGAAAATTTCTAACCTAGTGGGTGGTGCTTTATTTTAGTTAGCTGGTTGTGTGTGTGGGCAGTCAGGGTTAAGAGTTTAGCATCAGAGTGCAGTACTTTGCAGAACAGCTACAGTTTCTGTGCAAGCCTGATTTCAGACTGGCTTTGCATGTACTCCAACACAACTTTTCACCTTCCATCTCTGCTGTTACATCCTTTACACAGATCAAGGCTCTAATCATCGCTTGTCATTACTGCCTTGTTGTTCTTGTTCTTGTGCTACTAGCTACTGTGCCATGTTAAACACACATTAAGTAATGCCTCCTTCAGACATCAGCAGTGACTGTGAAAACTTACTCTTGGCTGTGTCAGCTTCAAACAGCAATGGTTGATAACTCTTCTTGGCACCATTCTCCTTCAAGAACATCTAAGTGGAAAAATTAGTGAGGACTACTTTGCATCTGATTTTTTTTTCATACTAATTTTTTTTATCTTGAAGTTATGGTAGTGCATTAAGATCAAATTCAGAATGGAGTGAACAGGAACTGTGGACAAGTGTCATGATGGAAGGAGACAGGTTTCCCAAATCACACATTCAGTTACATCAAGCAGTGAATAAGGATACCGAGTTGTAGTCTTTCTTTGGCTGGTCTGTGTGAAATGTAAGGACGGAGAACCTACATATTGTATCACAGTAATTCAGATCCATCCAACTGCTATCCAGGGATAAACAGTTATCACTGATACCTGAAATGTGACTGGGAAGTTCTGTTCACCCAGCTGCACTCCTCATGTGCTGAGGAATGATGATGCAGGATTGTTGTGAAAACTTTAACTTTCCAGCCTTTGTAGTTTTAACACGCACTTCATTTTGTTGCGAAGCACCATTTGAAAATTATTTCTCCCACTGGAAATAATTGAAGCCTTTTTAAAAAAAATTCTTTAAGCCAGTAATAAAAAGTCTTTTGATAATTTTAAACCTTTCTGTAAAGTTGTTTTTCAAAGATTTAAATATCTTTTATGCTTATTTGAAAAAACTTTTTCTATTCTGATTTAGACTAAAAACTAATCTGGTGTATCATTTTCCCAATGAGATAAGAATTTAGTTTTTTATAAGCTGTGGTTTATATTAAATATTTCTTCTGCAATTAATCAGATTTTGGAGGAACTTGGGTTCAGTGTCCTCAATAATCTTTTAATAATAAAAATAAATCACAAACACCTAGATATATCTTAAAAAGGGACAAATGCAATACTGTACATTACCTTTGTTCAGTCAATATAGAACTTTTGTCTTTAATTGACATACAAACTTTTTTCTCATGAGATGGTTAATATGGATTTTAAAATTATTTTGTGGTGCAAGGCTTGGGAAGTTTAAATGTTTGCCTTTAGCCTACTGCTTAAAATGCATTAGAAAATAGTTGAATTCTTTTCCACTTCATGGTTTGCATTTGAAAAAGGAACAAACCAGTGCTGTACTGTGCTTAGAATATATTGATGGTAGGTCTGGCTCTACTTGTCAGCAACATTTGGCATGTGGTTGCATGTGGTTTGAGGAAGTAACTACCACAGAAAATTTACACCAAGTGATGAAACAACTATAGCTGATAGTGCATGGCCCAGAAAGTTCCCTTCTGTTTCCTGTGGATTTCTATAATGAGGTCATTTTGTAAGGAAATAATGCAATAATGTTAGGGTAATGCAAAATTTTAATTCTACCATTTTAGTAACAGCTCTGCAAAGAGGGGACTTTGTTTCACTGACTTTTGCAACTATTAAGAACTGTTGAGAGACTTCTTGCCCTTCTCTCAATTCAAATTCAGGAGGAGGCAGTTGTGAAATTAAGGCGAATGGAGAGATGTGCTGAATTTCAGTCTTGCAGTTTAGATTAAAGTTTCTCAGGCTTTACTTTAAACTAGGAATTTCATACAGTTTTTTCTCTTCAGGGAGAATCAGACAAAAGTTTGCGCTCTGCTAAGTTGGGCTAACAGTTCAATTGCTTTAAAGCTTAATTATTTTTAAGTTTGTGGGGTGGTTTGCTTTTCTAATGAGGTTTTAAAGAAAATATTTATTGATAATGACTAGTACCAGACTAAAAAATCCTAAAAATGAATTTACTGGATTAACCATAGAATGTTAAAGAAGGAATGCCCATATGTGCTTCCTTACACTTTGCTGACAACGTGTCTCAGTGCTTGCCTCATCTTAAGGAGAAAAAACACTTAGTTCTTCAGTCCTTGTTCTTCTCCTGAATCTTTAATAGTAGTTCTAGGAGCAATTAGTTTACTAGCAAGCATATCAACAAGAAAGCTAAGGGGCAGATACTGAGTTACAGCTAAAGTAGAAGTTAAGTGCATTTGTCCACGGGTGCAATCAGTAAAAATCTCTGCTACTGCTTGGGCTTCCGAGATGTTAGAAGTGTTCAAAATGTTTCTGCTATGCTATTAGAAGCAAGTTCAACATTAGGCAGTTAATATGCATGTGTGCATATATTAGAAAAAAACCAAACCAAAACGCAAAGACAAAACAGCCCTTTATAACATCTTTACCTATAATTAGATGTCCCGGCTTTAGTGTTTCTATTCAGTCTGGGGAAAGTGTGGATTTTCAAACTTACACCTGTCTTCTCGGCTTTCTGTGATAGCTGTACCCCATTCATATAAATATTTAAGGTACAATAGATTCTTTCTGTAGAGGTGTTAGTTATGAATTAAATTAAAAGCCAGCGTTCTCTTTTTGGTTGTATTAATTATGAAAACAGAATTGCTAAAGTAAATAAGGATTTCATTTTGCTCAGCTTAATTCTGGTTTAATGCAACTGGCTTAATGCACTGTGAGTGGTTAGTGGTGCTTGGTACTAAATTTGGTCATAGCAGTAACTTTTATAGCAAGAACCTTTGTGGGAGTAGGGCAGCATGCAACTTGTATATCAGTATATAATTTTGTATTTTAATAGCTTACAATTTCTGTACTTCATTACAGTGATTCTGGACGTGGGAGCAGCTTGTTAGACAGAGCTATCGCTGATAGACGACAGCTTAATACAATTACATTACCAGATTTCAGTGATCCTGAAACAGGTAAGAACTGCATATGAACAATAAATTAGGTTAAATGATCTGGCCATAGCTAGATTTTGCATTAGTTATTTTTTTGATTTTGCAAAAGGAAGTTATATTTTCATTATTTTCATATAAGTGGAAATAGACATTGTGTGATATAAGATTTATTTTCTTTTTTTTTATTTATGAAGTCCTTGCTGACCATGTTCTCTGTAAATTAAAATATCTGTGGTATTGATCTTACTGAGCTTAGTAGTATTTCCTTATGCAAGGGCTAAAAATTAGTATGCTGAACTAGCCTACTTGCCAAAGTCCTGTGCTTTTTGGTCTGTTTGGTATTTGCAAGTTTTTGTTTAAAAGCTAAATGAAAAAAATTTCAGAGAACTTTTAATCTCAAAAATATAGAAGACATCGTTACTTAATTAAAATCTCAAATAAATGTTAAAATATAGTTACATGGGTGGGTAGGCTTACTGTGGACATACTATGATATTATAATCAAAATTTATTTATTTTAAATCGTACATACTGTGATATTTTTAAATACATATAAGAAATTGAGGTGCACAGGTGTGCTACGTAAAAGCTAAAATTGTTACGTCAGTAAATACTGACAATATATAATTTGCCTGTATTAATATATTCAGTTATCACAATGCAAACTAATATACCTTAAAAGTTATACAATCAAAAAGCGTGTGAGCCATGCATTCTGCGAAGATTACAGAAGGAATTATCATGATGCTGCTAATTCCAAAAACTTTTGCCATATCTTACCTGTGTTCTAAATATTGCGAGTTTTCTGTTTTCTGGGTTTCGAAACCGTAGAATGCTTTTCTTGGCACCTTTCAGGGGTGTATTTCTGCTCAATCACTCTTTGACACAAACAGCTTATGGGAATATTTGCCAGCCTATGAATTTGAGTACACTTGACCCATAAATTAAGACACATTGAAATGTGTACCATATGTTTTTGCTTAATATCAGAATAGTGCAGTAGGGAAAAATCCAATTTAGCTATTTAACTTCTGAAAGTTAAATTTGGATTGAATGTTCACTCAATTTCGAATTTAAAGTAGTGTTCTGTGCTTGCTTTAGTGCAAGTAGTTTTGATTGCAAAGATCAGGTCACTTGATTTCAAAGAATAACAATATGATACGGTGTCATTAACGTGGAATCTTCTGTCTTCTTGTATGCATTTAATTAAATGGGTAAGATAACATATCATTCTGTGGTGATCATTCTACATTCTAGTCTAGCTGATTGTTTCATTTTTAAGAACATAGCTAGATTTTATAGGTTTCATATACATATATAGATAGACATAGCTGTAGATAAAATTTTATGCCTTAAAAAAGTGCTTGTTGGGGATGGGGTGTTGTGAAAGGTTTTTTGTGGTTAGTGGTAGTTTTTTGTTTCTTTTCCAGTGGGGACATACAGCTCTTGATTTATACCTTCAGGGTGTCCTGTTTTATATCTGCCACACTTGAGAGCACAGTGAATTGGTGCACTTTAAAGACTACCTATTCCTCAATGCTTTTAAGTAAAGATGAACCCTCATTCAAAACGGTGAGCTTTTCAAGAAGCTTGCCCCAGATTCAAATCCTGCAGCCAATATCTTGATCAAAATAGGATCTCTGCATACATACTGATTTTTCTAGCAGGTCCAAATTGTATTTTTTTCTGAATCTCAGCTGTGTTGTTGGAACTTAACTCTGTTGTCAAGGAGAACAAGATGGAAAATTAAAAAATGGGATCCCTTTTTGATTATTTATCTTATAAAAGGTAATTGTGGAGGATCGGTGGGGGAATGTCCCTCCTGTTTTCTTTTTTTAATTGGGAGTTGGAGTTGATTTTGTTTGCTGGTGGGGTTTTTTTAACTGTTAATTGTTAATTTTAGCAGAAGAAACCTTGTTGCAATACCAGTGCTCAATTTCTGGCAAGGACTAGAGCTTCGTTATCTACTGTATCTATGTAATTATATATATAAAAAAGATCCATGTCCAGCATTTGCCCAGAATTCTTCATCAGAATATTATATAAACATTTTGCAGGAATTAAAAGAGTATGGTAATACAAGAATGAAAGCAGTCAAGCTTGTCATAGTGTTTGAGAAAGCTTAAGCAGACTGTTGATAAAATGTTATTCACAATAGGTAGATGATAGAAACAATAGATGGTCAAGATGTTAGACCTTTACAGGGCTGAAAGAGCTCACCTGCAAAATCTGTAGATCCACAGTGTTTAGAAATGCAGAAAGAATTTTGGCAAATAAGTAAACAAATGTTAAAATGCAAGAAAGTTCTGGATGAAAATCCTCATAGGATGGAAATGTTTGCTCCTCTACTCGTTAAAAGACCTTGTGTAATGCTACTTTGTGAATACATTTAAATGTCTGGATACACGTGAACATTTGGAAATTTTCCCCTTCATAACTTTGCTTGCCAGCTATGATGATGATGATCCCCTTTACCTGTCTAATCTGAATTCAGTCATCTAAGTACCAAGAAATAAGAGTTAAATTTCAAATTTGAAGTTTATGTAAAATCCTTCAAAAAAAATCTAGCTGCAATGGGTGTAAATTGTTCTTCTTCTTAGATGTATCAATTAAGCAGAAGTTGACCTTTAAAAAAAAAAGTATTAAAAACCTACTTCATATGGAGTTCTTACCAATCCTGTAATGATTAAGTGATTCAAGTTTAAATTTGTGTAGCCTTTGAAGTATCAAAAGGGCGTGTTATGGATTTCTTACAAGGCTAGACTGTTGATTTTAATGTCCTGATCAATAACTGTCAAATTTACTTTAAGTTTGCCTCTGTTTCTTTCAGTTGGCTTGCCATGAGTGGCATGCAGTCATATTTGTATATATAGCTGAAGGAAATAAATGTAGAGGGGGAAAAAAAGAGCTTTGATGAATCAGTCAGTCTCACAGGTAGACAGACACATTTCATATCCAAAGACAGACAAAAATACGCAAATCTCTACAGACTCATTGGCTATTTGGTTAAGATAAATTGCGATCAATCTCTTTAAAAACTTCCTATTCAGTTTGGTTGCAGTCCACTGAGTTTATTATAGGAAAAAACAATATCACCTGAGTTTTAGATTTTGGCCTTTATTTCCCCTTATTTTTTTCGTTTATGCATTGGAACATAGGGAAAAAAATATTTTATTTGCTTTTTTAATCTAATTTAGTATGAAAGGAGAGCACATACAAATAAAGGGGTATTTTTTGTTGTTGCTTTCAGAAGTCATATTTCTTTCATGTAGGAGCCATTTTGATCTTACTGAATAGTGAAAAATGCTTTGCATTTTGGCCTCCATGAGTCCGTTAAACCCTGTTGGATCTTTTTTCTTTCCTGTCCCCCCCCACACCCCCTTATCATTCTCTTTGTTTCGCTTTTTAGCCTCTGATACTTCCTCATCTTCTCTCTCAAGAACAGAGTCTCCTCTCCAACTGTTTGTATCTTCTCATCTTCCTCATCCTCATCCTAAACCAGATACCTTTGTCTGGCCCCATGCAGCCTCTCCATACTGTGACCAAGTTCCTGAGCCCTGTTCACCTATTCGCTGTAAATTGGCTTTCTATTCCTGATGAGCGTGTTTGTGCTGTATTTTTCTGATAATCTTCATAGCTGATAAACCGTGTTTAAATAGGTTTCACTGTTTCAACAGTGTCAGTGAAATCTGGCCTTTCAGCTGCTTTTCATTAAATATTGCATGAGCTTTAAGAGTTTCATTAGAGAAGACTTTTATTGATCCTGAAAGATGTAAAGTTACAGACATATTTAATACTCTGTTCTCATGAGTGTTACAGAAAATTATAGGTGTTCAGCAAAAGAGATTAGCGGTCAAGGCTGCTTTGTAGCATTTACTGATATAAATTACTTCCAGTGCAGGCATCTTTTGCCTAACAAGACTGTCCCTGCCACAGGATATCCTCTTATCTGGACAGTTTTTATTAACTAAATTTCAAAACGCCTTTAACTAATTACATCCAAAACTTTCCCTGAAAATTCACATCAAGGAAACCATTGCCTAAATATCAGTGCGTATCATAATGCAGGCAGGTCATATTGGAATGATTTGGAGGAGGCATTAGAGCAGTGAAAATCAGCATTCTGCTGTTTCAAATCAAGAGCCATTCCGTTAATTGAAAGGATGCCAGTTTAAACCAGCTGTAAGATCAATCCCCATGCTGTTTGAATACAAACTGTACAGCAATGCTGCCAGAGTAGTTCAGGTGACAGGGTAAAATCAACAGTTTTTCAGCCATTTCTTTTAAACTCCTTTTAATTTCTGTTAAATTGTCCTTTACTCATACCTTTATACACAGCACTGTTTTTGTCACTGAATTTACTATAATCCGATCTTAAGAAATAAATTTTGACACCTAGTCTTTAGACTGATTTCACGTCAAAGATATTAGTTCCAAGCAAAACTTAGCAAATAAATCTTTGTGTATTAGCAAAATTTACTTGTTAAAATAGCTGACATAAGATCAGAGTCTTGAAAACACTAGCTCATATGTAAGCCTGTAAGTGGAAGTTAAGGAAAGTTCTGCCTTCAGATGCCAGGAAATCCGTGTCCTACAGAAGTTGAAGTCTGACTTTCTTGGAGTATTTGAATAGCTGATTGGCTGTTATTACAGGTTTGGGTGTCATTGAATTGAACCTGCTCAGACCTATACTATAAACAGTACATCCCAGTTAACATTAAATTACTTGTTCTTTGCAAAGCTATAAGTTAGTAAGAACCTACTTAAGAATGAAGGCAAACTGAAAGAATGATGAAGCCAAAGCACAGATTCCATTATGTGAAGCCCAAGTTTTCCATTTCCAAGCTACTGTATCTTCAGGGAAAGGAGCTTCTACCATATGCATGAGAAACCATGAAAAAGAAAAAAAAAAGATATTGGAGTCCTTTTTATAGTGTCAATAATTAATGAAAATTAAAGCTGTCTGAGTAAGGAGCAGTTTCCCTAGATGCCTATAGTATGTTAGTATAATTTCAGGGGCTGAAAATCTCATGTTCTATATCTTGTCTCAATTCAATTTTTTTTCTAGCGAAAGAAGCTACGGGCATTTTGTATTATTGACTTCCAATTTCTGTTGAACAGGAACATGATTTTAGAGGTGTAGCATCTTATTTAATTTTTTTATCTTTTGAAATCCTGTAAACGTGATTTACAGTTTGAAGATTATCAGAAATCCTTTGGCTTTCTTAGAATTTTTGGCTTATATATATATATCTATATATAACATTTTTTTTTCTTCTTACTTTGGATTTTAATTTGTGGTTTGATCTATCCAAAGGCAGTCCATCAGATGCTTATTTTCATGGGGTTTACTCCCTTTTTTCAGTTTGTAAGTAGTATTCACTGTACAGTTCTGTTAATTTCTGAAGGACTAAAATCACCTTTTCCTTTACCACGAAACGTACATGTTTTGTCCATCAGTAGCTGAAGCTTGATAGTGTGTAAAGCAAGGCTGATGCTCTTTGCCCATTCAGTCACCCTAAGGGCTGTAATCTTACGAGACCTGAATGCACTCAACTAACACTTGCATTTAATAATTAAAGAGGCAGTATTCATTTCTAGAGGACTGCAAATAAAGATATATTAGGCAGGTCTTGTGTAACATAATGGCCAACTGCCAGTACATTGTATTAGAGAAGGTATTATACCACTGCTGTTCCTAAAGAAGTACACTGATCCAGAATACAATACTGCAACTACTGTCATGACTCACAATAAGCTGTTCTTTTGTGGTACAAGTTTTGCTTGTAAAATAAATGAAGAGTACACGTTGAAATAATGAAATTATGAAAGCAAGCTAAATAAGAAAGAATGAAGAATATAGATTAATAAAAATAACTACTGTTTTAACCAGGACATAAAATAATATTCTTTTTCTCTAACCAGTTACCTTATAAAGCTGTGTTCATAGCATTCAAATTTTTTTTTTCATTGATTACTTGCCTTTCCATAGATTTTTATGGGGTAGTACAGGAGATCAATTTGGTGAAGGAGAGAAAAGTAAGAAGATACATAAACCAACGTGTCTGACAGTGACTAAGCACAGAAAATCTTTTTCAAAGAGCTGAGAGGATGCTTTGTGAATGATGCTGTCCCTACCTGACTACTGTCATCTCCATGCATAACTTTGTAGTAAAAGATAAGATAGCTTTGTAATTTGTGATTGTGAAAGGTATCTCAGACTCTTAATGAATTTTAAAGGAAAAAATTGTGAATTTTGGCTAAATCTGCCAATCTGTCTTATCAAATGCATCACTTCAGGGATGTATTAGTCCTGCAGAAGGTGCTGCCTCTTTGTATTATATAATTGCTTTCTTAGAGTTCTCTGTGTGTCACACTACTAATGTTCTTACTTCCAGCTCTTTGTGTGCATGTAAAGTTGAGTCATGGGGGTTTTCCTCTTTTCTCCTGCATGAGCATTGCAGTTAAAGCATTTTTTTCTTTATGTAAACATTGAAATGTTTAAAATGGGATGAATGTAAAACTATCAAATAACATTCTCTTTTATGGTATAAAAAGAAATCCTGCCATAGTGTTTTTGTGAGTTGATATGAACATCTTCCATGAAGGATGACAGTCCATTCTATTACTCATTTTCAGAAGGGAAATTGATGTACATAGCAAAGTGATTTTGTTTTTCTCAAAGCTGTCATGCCATCTAAGTCCTGATAGAGTCCACATATTAGTTTATGTCCATTACACTGCACTGTGGAGAATTTATGTGGCAATGACCAAGGAAAGAACTGAAGAAGTCATAACATGCTCATTTACATAGGGTGTTTATAAATGATATTTAATGGATGAGTTCATGTGGACTCTCCTGTAACATTTAAGAAAAGCCTGAAGAGAATAAACCGAGTACTTTATTCACAAAAGTTTAACTGTAGGTGTGACTTGGAAAAGAAAGGTTTCTGTGAGATGACTTCTTGGGTAAATTGTCTTTGTTCAAGGCTCTTGGTAGGTTTTCTGTCTGAGACTGAATTGAAACATTGAATCTGCGACATGGTTGTTGCAGATAGGATGTTAATATAATGAGTAGAAACTAGATTCTGGGCAAGTGCCATTATAGGAAACTTGAGTGGGAGGTTATACCTTTTTGGTTTAGGAACGTTTTGTCGTGGTTAAGACCGTCTGTCATACTTTGCAATGTGCAATGTGATTGTGATTCCAGATGTTAATCAATTTAAGTAGTGAATTCTAGGTCTTGAAAACAGTCCCTTTTTCACACTTGGCCTTTTTAGTATAAAAAAGCTTCAGAACAAAGCTAAACAAATGAAAGTGGGTAGCCAGAATCTATTTTGGTGATATATTAATTTTTCAGACCTCATGATTTCTATTTCAAAATAAATACTCTTTGCTGCTTGTGGTATTTGGATGGAATTTTTTCTTGATTCTTAAGTGTCATGCTGTAACAGCAGGTATGGAAGTTGTCTGGGAAGAGCAAGAGTATTTTTGTGCGCGAAAGATATGGTAAATTTTACATGAGAAATTGCTGCAACTCTATCTGAGCATTTGAAGGAAGCTACAGCAGAGTGAATTGTAATACTGAAAGTGAGGATATGTTTGTGTTTGGCTGTGGGTACTGGCCTCAGACCAAAGAAAACAAAGTGCAGATAAGATTGAGATGAGAGAGCAGAGCTGGTGACAAAACCAACAGGGAATTTCCAAATAAACTGGCTACATAGGATCTGTAAAGCCTCAAGCAGGCTTCAAGATCTACTTGCTACCCTCAGTTTCTCACAAGCCACTTTGTATCTTTACCAGTTGTAGTTGAAATTACTGTATGTTTTAGAATTGTCATGTGAATATAAAGATCTGAACCTGTTAGGACATCCTGGGTTAGGACAAGGGTTCAGATAAGTTAGTTCTAATATGAAAATACTTGAGTAAAATTTGAAGGAAGTTAGGAAAAAACTTTTTAGTACACAAGATCTTTAAATGATTTTTAATTGTCTGCAAAATGAAAGTTTACTAAATGTGTTTTAACAGAAGGAGCCAGAAATGAGTCAGATGACAGCTAATTGTGGCAATACTAAAGAAGTATTTAGGGGTTTATGGGTTAGAGTACTAGCACGAGTGCCATGTTCCTGAAAGATACCTGATCGGCCATTGCTTTGTGTATGTGTGTGTTTTCTCAGAGAACTAATTGCTGCAATATGTTAAGGGATACCTTTTTCCTAAAGAGGAAATGTAAGTAATTTGAATAATACCACTTCAAAGGAAAATTTAAAAAATACTTTAAACTTTTTTTTTCTTCTTTTTATGCCACTCTGTATAAAGTCCAGGGTGGGAAGCACTCAGTATTCACTCTGTTTAATTTTAATACAGATGGCACAGAAACTCATAACAATCTTATCACAGTATAGTTCTTTTTTATAAATAAATTTATGTAAAAAAAGTTTTAATAATATATTATCATATGTGCTTTATGGTTAAGTACTGGAGGCTTAAAATCTTAACAGCACGCTTTCTATATGAAATTACTGGTGGCCTGGCTAGCAGCCAGAGTCCTTGCTTTAAATAATAGAAAATATAGGCCCTTTTTAATACTAAATTGCATACTTGCTTTTCCAAAGGAAGGGATTAGATGATCTCCTTTATGGCAGTGAATTGCACCTTTTCTTTACAAATTGTTCTGGAGAGAAGAAGGTGCTTTCACTGTTAGTCCCTGGAAGGCTAACAAGTGCCAGGCTGCAGTGATGTGCTTTACAGAAATGGCTGTCAGACAAGAAAAGCCTAGTGCTTCTTTTTGGTACCCTTGCTAGTATTTTTCTTATAATACACTTCATATGCTTCTTGCTTAGATTTCCCTTTTAAATTTCTTCAGAATTTAAGCTTTAAAATATGAGACAAAAACTTCAGTGAATGTTCAGCTGTGCAGGCTGGACTTTGAGTTGTTTTATGAGCCAGTAAAAAGGAAAGCGAAGTGTCTGTCTACTGCCAGACACTGTTTCAGATCTTCAGGGCAATTCCTTGTTCATAATGACATGAAATGCTAATTATGTCCTGTGCTGCTTTTCCTTTGTTTCTGTCAGTTAAGGGAACTACGATGCATGCTTTCAGACAAACTTCCTCTTCCTACTGATCTGTGTACTAGGAATTTCTGATGTTCTCTGGTTTGCTGATTTATCTTGTCACACTTAAAAATGTGTATTTCATGTGACAGATCTCTTCTCATTAAAATTCTTAGAAAACCGGTGAGATTGAGACTGAAGGTTTTGTTTATTTCTTAATTTGTAATGATGAGGACAAGCTTTTAGGGTGCAGTTCAACTTGTATAGGATTCAATAGTTTCTTTTGGAATATCTGCCATTGTTGATCATTATGGATATGGTGATGGAATTAGACAATTTCTCATCTGATCCAGTATGGAATATTTTACTGCCTTTATTTTTTAATCAGGCTTAATCAGTCTGAGGTTTTTAAATTTGTAATTATAAAACAGCTGGAGATAGGCTGAGGCTTAGATGACAAGAAGGAGTGTAGTTTAAAATATTCATGGTCTTGATTTAAAAAAAAAGTCATGACTAAATTTGCTAGAAGTTATTGACTATCCAAAGTACAGTTGCCATTATATATTCTCTAGTCATAGAAGCTTTTTTAATTCCAGTACTTTGAAAAGGGTATTATTTGCTAGTGAGATTCTAATCTGACTTGGAAATGATACATTTTAGGAGAATTATCCTTAGTATGCTCTGGGAATGTTTTTTATGCAAAAAAACTTTGTGGACTTTTTTGCCACAAGGTACTTTAACTCAGCCTTCTCGATTAGGCAAGTTTTACATTCAGGGCAGTTTAATGGTGTATTTGTGGTAGTGTATGTCGTGATTGCTGTGTGTATTTTAGTTCTCTTTTTTTGTTCTGTTATTAGTTGTAAAATAATCTTCTAATTGCACTCTGTGGAAAGACATAGCTAATACTAACATCAAAGCGAATGCAGCAACCTGAAGACTACAGTGTATGATACCACCACAAACCTTTTTTGGATTGCACATTGCCAGAAAAGAGGTGTCAAGTTTAATAGAGAGTAGTCGTAGTAGCAACCCAAAAAACTGTCAGATACAGTTACCAAAGTTAAGTGTATTTTTCATATAGACTTCAGACCAGTGTGAAAGCTTTCATAAGAAAATTAATCTGGCATTTAAAAAAATGTCTCCAAAATGGTAAACATAAATTAAATCTTGAGTTTGGGGTAAAGCCTCTTATGAAAAGGGTTGTGAATAAGTGTTTTATGCAACGTATATGGCCTTCATTCTTTCTGTGGTGGTAAAGTCTTTTTATTACTTCTACAGGTTCAGTCCATGCCACCTCAATAGCAGCTTCCAGAGTGGAGCAAGCATTGTCTGAGGTTGCTTCTTCTCTGCAAAGCAGTGCCCCTAAACAAGGTCCCTTGCATCCTTGGATGACTCTGGCTCAAATATGGCTTCACGCAGGTATTGTGATAGTAAAAGTTATTTTTCTATGCCCTCTCCTTTCTTGCTAGCCTAAGGACTTGCCAAAATCTGTTTGTTTCATTCAGAATCTGTTACCACTTATCAGATCATATTTTTTCCATGTGTGTGGCACTGAAACAAGCCAAGAAATAAAAAGCACACTAGAGCTGCTCTGTGTGTAAGATCATTTATGAAAGACAAGGCAGTAGTTTTAGAATGTAGCTCTTACCAGTAGAGTCATATCTTCTGTAGAACAAATGCAGCACTCTCCTTCTTATCCCTGAAGAATTTAGTTTCTGAAGTACCTAGAGTATCTTAGTACTTGGAAATGTCGGTGTCCTTGCAGAATCACAGAATATTCTGATTTGGAAGGCACCCTCAAGGATCATCAAGTCTAACTTTTAAGTGAGTGATCCATACGGGGATGGAACCTGTGACCTTGGCACCATGCTCCAACCAGGTGAGCTAATCCCAGGTCACTGATTCCATTGAATGGAAAAGGATGTTTCTACGATTCTTGAACAGAGTTCCTGTCACCACAAAAGTTTATAACAGAAAATAGATAATTCTGCATATGCAGGGAAAGAAACAGTAGTAGTTCTATTGAGCAACCTGTCCCTTGCAGCTGTGATAATGAGCTCGAATTCAGTTCTTTTCCTTCTGGTTTCGTTAATGTAAAAGACTCACAATTGTTTGTCTAAATGTGGAGTCATCATGAGTGGATTTAGTATTGTTATGATGCTTCAAGCCTAGAGTTAAATGCAATATCACAGGTGGCTGTTACGTAAAATTTTAACCAGAAAATGATGATCCAGTGTATTTTTATATAGTTAAAAATGTATAACATGCACTTGTTTTTATTGATAGCTGGATAAGAAACATGTAATTTAGAAATCAGCCAGCAATTGTTATGCTTTGTTCTGCTTCAGTGACATAATTTCTTTTTTCTTTCATGTTTATATTCAACAAAACAGTGCTTTATTTCATAGCATTTTAATTTACCTATTTACATTTACAGTTTTATGGTGTGAAAGTCGTTGCAGGGCAATGGCTCCCGGTTATTAACGGTTTAGAGGTTTAGGGGAAAAGCCCAGAAGACAATGGCTGTGATGGTCCTTTGAGAAATGCATCAGGACTGAACTCAATATTGCTATGCCTCTTGATTGGAAAATGAATTGATTCCTCAATAAAATGCAGGCTATGCCTCTTGATTGGAAAATGAATTGATTCCTCAATAAAATGCAGATGTAGGCGTTGGAAGTGTTTGAACCAGAAGGCATTCTTGGTGTTCCCTAGGTGGAGATGCTGGGAAGAGCACATCAAACTTGGCACCTGGTTTCTCTTCTAACTGCTTCACCTCTGTGAGATGTTCCCACAAAACCTGCTGGCACTTGTCAGTTTTGCACAACTGATTTGTTGGTTGCCTTGTTGGTTTTTAACATTTCTATTCAGTTTGAAGTCATTATCTCAGAATGAACAGCCCTCCTTTGGATTCAGAAACTTCCTGAATGAACTTTCATGCTTAACGCTTAGCTACAAGTTTCACTTTCTAGTCATTCATTCATGCAGTTTTCCCAAAAGCCTGCTGTGTAGTCTGTTGGGGTTGCATAACTTCTGGTAGAGGAAAGAAGTTGTTTTTAAAATAATGCTGCTATAACCATAAACAATAAGGAAATATTTTGTTTACATTTAATACTTTTAGGAAGGTGTATTAATAACTGTCAAATTTTTCTGCTGCAGTTCGTAAGCAGGACAGCGAGATTTAGTGTCTCTTACGTTAGTGAAAGACAAATTTATAAGCAGTATTGCAGCCTAGTGTTAAAAGCCATTAATACCACACTTGCTTCCTCTCAAGAAATAGAGGATTTCAACTGTAGGCTGTTAAAATAGCTAACATCTGCTTATTTTTCAGAGTAGAATTATTGTGGTAGCAGATAATGACTACTGAAGTAATTTTTAGTTTCTGCATATTATTTGTTAGTAATTATAGCTTTTACAGTCTGTGTAAATCATATTTTTCTGAACTTGTCTTTTCACCAAGAAATTTGGGAGTGTGTATTTAAAACTATGTTTCAAGTCTGGTGATGCTGGAGAAGAGATATTAAGACCAATAGAGCTCAAATGGTTAGCATTTTAGAAAAGCACTCAAGAATAAATGTACCCAAAGCTTTTTAAAAATACTGCAGAGTCTTTTAAAAAAAACACCTCTCAGTACAATTCACATTTTCTGCTCTATGTCCAGCTTGCTATGGCTACCACTTGCTCCTTGGACACTACTAACTCTTAGTAAAATAAAATTCTAGAAAAATTTGTTTCCTCCTAAATTAAGATTTTGATTTCAAAATTTTATTTATTCATTGTCTTCTAGAAGAAAGAGTCTTTATATTCTTTAGTTATACAGTACTATTTCTGAGTAGGTGAGATGGTTCTTTTAGGGTTAGGGGTAAAAAGTGTGACTGGATCTGCAATTTCATGTTAGTTCTTCATGTGGATGAGACTTTTTCCATCAAATAACATTTCAGTATTTTCTAAAAATATACTGCATTAATCAATACATCCACATAGAAATATTATTTATGTTTGGTAGAATGTGTTCTGTGAAATCACCAAGGCAACTGAGGAACAAAGTAATGCTCCTCAGGTAGAAGAAGGTCTGTTCTCCCACCAATAGGATCAGGTCTTACAGGAAGAAAAGAATTTACTCCTGCAACCATATAAAAATAGGTTAAAAAAATAAAAAAGGAGAAGGACCTTTAAACTACTAAACCTTTAAACTGAAAGTCCATATTTTTTTAGTAATTGTTATAAATTGATTTTTATGAAAATAATTATGAATATTCATAGCAGGTATCACCTGTAAGTGATAATTTATGCACTCCGCTATACTGAATTTGAGTAGTTAGAGATACTGTTAAAGCTGTTGGATGCAATTTTTTCCTAAGCAAGCTCCTTTAAAGGCTCTCAAATACCAGTCTGATTCAGAGTTTTAGGCATAATCCCAAATCCACTGCTGTAGTGTGAGTTCCTGATCTGAGAGCCTTTAAACCAAAAGATGGGTGTCCTGTACAGAACAGAGAGAAGCATGTCTCTAGCAGTGACAGATGACTTTGCTGTTTTGATGCAGCATCTTGATTTAAACCTTAAACTATAAAACTCTTGCACAGTGTGACACAAGAGAATGCAGTCATACAATTACTTTGAGGCTCTATTTTTATTTGGTCTGTACCAACGTAAAGGAAAAGATCATCCAACCCAGAACCTTAATAGCTTTTTCTTGCATTTAGTATCTCTTTATTCCTCTCTGCTCCCACTCTTTCAGCAAGAGATTAGGATGAACCAGCAAGGTAGAGAAATAGCAGTGTTGAAGAGTGTAAGAGTGTCATAAGAGCTACTGAAGGCAAATACTTCTATTGTTAGTTGTTAATTACTCACTGAATGAAACTTTTTTCCCCTATAGTCAATCTGATTTATATAAGTGTATGTCAGGCTACTCAACTGATTTAAAGAGTACTGAAATACTCACATGCTCACATCTTAAAAATAAAACTAAAATGAAAAAATCCAAGACTTAGGATTAAAACAGCAAACTATAAAGAGTATTCTGGGGTTTCAGACAGCCATTTAGAACTTGTAACTCCTGATTCACTTAGAAAAGCAACTTTCCTGAAAGAGTAATTCATTTAAAATAATTTAGGTAATAATTTCTCTTTTAAGGTGCAAATTTTTTTTAGGAAAATAGCCCTTATTTAAAGTGAAACTATTTACAAATACAGCACATGTGACAACGTCCAGTCATGGTATGATGAAGCAAGAATTATTAATTGGTTCTGACGTTCCTTCCACAGCTGAAGTCTACATAGGAATTGGGAAGCCTGCTGAGGCCACAGCGTGTACCCAGGAAGCAGCTAATCTCTTTCCGATGTCACATTATGTTCTCTACATGAGGGGTCAGGTGGCTGAACTTCGTGGAAATATTGATGAAGCCAAACGCTGGTATGAAGAGGCCTTATCCATTAGTCCCACCCATGTGAAAAGCATGCAGAGGCTGGTAAGTCTTGGGTGTTCATGAGCAGTGTCATCTCAGCTGGTGATACTGTATTGTGAAATCTTGACTTGGTGTGGGTAACCCTTAACTTGAGAGTTTGGGATCTATATTCTCTTTACAAATCGCTTTGGAAACAGTATTTCCTGGCGTTTTTTCTGTCTTCCATGTGTTGGGACATAAAAAGGATTTGCAGACCATAAGACTATTTCAATCCTAATAGAGACTATAGAAGAAGAAGTAATTTGTATCTGCCTAATATTCAGTGCCATTGGGAAGTGAAGGTGGCTTATGGTAAGAGGAGGGTTGGACACTGTAGTTGGATACTGTACAGGAAAGACCAGCCATTTTGGTATTCCAAAATAAAAGTTGAATTCATAAAATCATAGAATATTCTGAGTTGGAAGGGACCTACAAGGATCATCAAGTCCAGCTCCTGGCCCTGCACAGGACAGACACCCCACGTGCCTGAGAGCTTTGTCCAAACAGTTTTTGAACTCTGTCAGGCTGGTGCTGTAACCACTTTCCTGGGGAGCATCTTCCAGTGCCCAACCACCCTCTAGGTTTTCCTAATATCCTAAACCTCCCCTGACACTGCTTCAGGCCATTCCCTCAGTCCTGCCACTGTCACCATAGAGCAGCGATCAGTGTCCTCCCCTTCCCCTCACATGAAGTTGTAACTGCACTGGGGTCTCCCTACAGTCTCCTCTTCTTCAGGCTGAGCAGACCAAGTGCCCTCAGCCACTCCTCACACAGCTTCCCCTTAAGGCCCTTCACCATCCTCACTGGATCCCACTCCTCTGGATGCCTTCCAGTACCTTTATATCCTTCTTACATTGTGGTGCCCAAAACTGCACACAGCATTCGAGGCCACAGTGGTGCAGAGTAGAGCTGTTTTCTGCATGTTTATTGATTACCTTCGTGCTATGGGATTTCTTGGATTTTTGAAAGGTCGAGAATCAGTCTTGCCCTCAAATGAATGTGTAGCTTTAAGTACAAAGGTACCTTCGCCAGTATAAATGTATGTTTGTTTATATACTTCATAGATGCATACATGTATGTACTGTGTGCTTACTATGTTAGGAAAATTACTTTCTTTTAATCCAGTTTTCTTCCAGATAGAGCAGAATAGAACAGCTGAAATCTACTTCTTGCCAAATCTTTTTGTTCAGAAGTAGAAGCTGGTTTCTGCCTAGGTACTTATGAATTATTCAGAGAAATTTCTTGTGCATCCCTGAGGGAAACATATGAGACAAAAGATTAGATAGGAAGGCAGCACAGGAAAAGTTTTTTGTTCTACCTTTTCAGCATTTCAGGGTATTTGAGCCTGCTGACAAATGCCAAAAGGTTCCTTTTTCTGAAGAAGCAGGCAGTCAATCTAAAGCAGTGCAATTCAGTGAAAACAAAAGCTTATGTTTTGCTGGGTATCTTTTTGCCCCTCCTCTGAATGCACCTTTGAATAAATAGTCTGTAAACACACAGCAGTCTTCAGAATGACTGAGAAATTAGCTGTCTAAGAGGCATGTGAGATGAAAATTACTGGGCTTCCAATCCAGGTTTCCTTTTTGTGAGATTTTCTGTTTCAGTCCTAGCTTGAAGGTAACTGTTTATTTCATTGGATTGGACAGTCCTTTTTAAGGATTTTTATAATTTAAAATTTTGTTTCTAGGAGCTTCTTCTACTATTCTAGACTTTTCTGCACTAGGATGTTGTTTTGAGTAGACTCTGAGAGATTTATGCTGCTTAAATACAAATATTCAAGACGTATGCTATAAAAATACTTGTCTGTGTAATTTCATGTAGGAGAAAGTACAAGATTCTGTATCCTTCTTGACCTTTTGTCTATTGTGAAAAGTACTTTAATGAGGAAGTTTACAGTGTTTGCTCTTGCCTGTGTGTATAGACGAATATCTGTACATCCCAACACTTTGTGTATATTTACCTATTTATTATAAAGAGATCTCAGTGGCAGGGGAGCTATAGCAACAGCAGTGTGGAGGTACCAGCCTCTATGACAACAGCTGAAACATTAACTTCTAATATTTGTATTCACGATTCTAAGCTGACAATTGGTTAATTAATGAAAGTTCTGTGCAAAAACCCCTTATTTCCTGTTATTAATTTGGTATTTTTAGATTATTTGATATAGCTTTCTAGCAATGCTTTGAAAGTAATATAAAATGCAACTGTTTCCACATGTAAGTTACCTAAGAGCCTATATGTATTTAATAAGTTTTGCTGAATTTCTTTTTGAGGGGGAAATACTAAGTATAGATCATAATAACTTTATGTATAAAATGCAACAAAAAGGAAATAAGATTTAAGGATGGCATGAGTTCTAGTATGTAGCATATGTATCCAGGCCTGCTTCTCCAAGTGAAATTACTTGAAATAGTTGAACCTGAAATCAGTTTGGAAGGACTTTTTTTTGGTTTTTATTAGAATTTTAGAATAAGTGACATCTGACACTCAGTAAAATTTCCTGATGCTAACAGTTTGGAAATCTGAATCTTTGATTTGAGAGAATCTTTGTAGTTGTCCAGAGGGGGAAAAAAAGCTAAATAAAATGTTTGTTTCAATTTGTATGAACAACAATAGCATATTGGGAATAGGAGTTTTCTCCTTTTATAATCCATCCTTTTAATGATGTTACATCACTCAGGTAAGAAGGATGAAAAGCTAAACCTTGAAAAATTAACTATTTTCCATATAACATTTCATATAATATTTTGGCCATAAGTCTCTCTAAGTATCTATTCCTGAATACGATCTACTGTTTCTACACAGAAACAACCTTTTTAATTTAAATTACTGGAGAATTGTGTGAGTAAAGACCAGAAAGGTTAGTTTTGTGGCTTCAGAAGTGTTGTACTTCTTCCTGTGAGTTACAGCATGTGCTGTGCTTTGGAGTTTCTGTGTTTTTCTCTCGTACAGACTCCACATTCTGTTAGTGTGACCATGAAGACTCTGCAGAAGTCTAGTGTATTATCAGAATGAAATTACTTTTTATTGACTGGCATTGTCATTTTTGCAAAATTACAATATTTTTAAAGAAACCATTTCTTACTCATTCTGCTGCTGTCTCTAAGGTCTTCACTGATTTACTCCTGTTTCAAGAGATTTACTAAAATGAAAAACGCGAGGTCTTGGTGATGGTGTGAAGATTGGAGCAGTTAAGAGTGATGAAAGAGATCCGTTTGCTAACAAAATGATATTCATAAATGGGAGCGTTTGGGGGGAAGCTTTTTACCTTACTAATGAAATGCCTAAGACAAAGCAACACCAAATGCTGGGGACATGATCCATGAGTAAATGAAAAATGGCTTAGCTGTATTCTGCTTGACTTAAACTTGGGAAATGGAACTGCTTGGGTCATACTGTTGCATTACCTAAGGTGGGAGCTATTCCAACGGAGAGCTGGCTGCAGGGGCAGCATGTTTGTGTTCGTGCTCACTGCTATTTCTTCCCCTTCTAAGATGTTGGGGGGCTTATTAATTAAATCAGCCGAACAACAAAACTAGTTTTTTTCAAAGAGAAATGCTGTTTAAATTCTCTGCAGTTCTTTGTGGAACTAAATTATTCCCTGTACAGTTAATGGTTTAATCCATACATTCATTCACTTTATTTACTGAGCAATGCTCATTTTAAGCTCTGCCTTGTTCTCAGGTGCTATTTTTTACTGTTTGTCACTAACTGAAATTTTCTCCAAGCCAGAGGTTATACCAGCTTGCTATTTGGCTAGCTCTGACTGTTCACAAGATGTCAAGAGGGAAGCAATAACATGTCAGTATTAATTAGGTGTACTTTACAGAATGCAGCAGCAATGCTTTTCAACAAATGCAGTGTTCTTTCTTCTTTTTAAGGTTTGTACTGTGCACTCAGAAAAAACAATGTGAACTTGTGTTCTAAAGGTTTGAAATGCTTTGGTTTGTTTTCTGTATTTCAAATAATTTTTTCTCACACCTAATGAAATTTAAAATTGTCTTTAATTACTTAATTTTAAAATGACAATTCACACTTCAGTGTCATATACTTTTGGTTATCACCTGCCTGATTTTGGCCAGAATGGATTTATTTGAACAACTTTCTCCATTCTCTCTACCCTTTATCACCACGTCCAGATTTCTGCATTACTGCTGCCTTCCTGCTTTTGTCACTGTTTTCCTCCCCTGTGAAAAAAAGAATAAACATTATTTTATCTCCTGCAGTCAGCATGCTGTTGTGGAAAGTAGCCCTTACTGCTGACGTCTGAAAAGTCCTGAAACAGGCCATCATTCAGTAATGCCTGAAATGCCAATGAATATTTCAATCCATTATCCAGGAAACAAATCTATGTATTCTATCTCAGGCTGAAAATTTCCTACTTAAATGCAGCTTTGAAATGAAATAGGTATCCAGCATGTTGTTATAATCCCAGAAGACTGTAGTATTTTCTGGATATCCAGTAATTCATCATAGCACTTTCCAGTTAATGCTATTAGTAGCTTAGTTTCTAAGAGCAGAAAACTAAAACAGAAAGGGAGAAATTACTTAAACAATTCACTCATGTAGAAATTAGTTTTCAAAAAGCAATATGTTAGAGAGTTACATTCCCTACTTCACACTGTTAGATACCTGTTAGTTTCCTATAATTGTGCATAGCTAAACTAGATCTCTTAAGGCTTAGATTAACTACATGTGCTTTATCTCTCTCAGTTATAAATATACTGTCATTTATTTCTTACTATACTGACTTCTTGTATTTTTTTCAACCCAAAGACAGTGCCAGAAAGAAGTCTGGCAGTATGTATGGGTAGTGTGTGCTTATGAGCCTGTCACGGATGTTGAGTTGACTGAAAGAAAGGAAAAACAAAGACTTTAGAAACATGAATTCAGACCCTGTTTGAAGGGGGCATGGGAGTTAAGGAAGAGAAACTCTAAACACAGTCACTCAACTAACTTTTTTTCTTTCCATGTTCTCATCTGGAGAACATTCAGTAACTCATTTGATTTTCATCCTCAGGCCCCTGCACAGTGAAATTGTTGGTTTAGGCCACATAGGTTTGTCCTAAGCACATTGTGCTGGTTCTCATGGGTGGTTTGGGTTGTAGCTGATTACCACAGAGCTAAACGCTGATGCCAAATCTCAGTGCTCATTTGACTCACTCTGTAAGTGCATCCTTACGCACATGGTGGTTGAAGAAGAATGGAGAAATAAAGGTCATTGGTTTTGTTAGAATCGTTAGTAAAATGTTGTGGGTTTCCCCTTCAGAAACTTAAAGATTATTTCACAAAAAGTAGAGAAAACAAAATATATGTTTGGCCAAAACCTCACTGCTTCTTACAGAGGCATTTTACTGTGATTTGACCACGGTCACATCTAAATGTTTCAAGTGATTGCATTCTGTACTCTGAAAAAACAATGGCCATTCTGCTTGCATTTTAACCTGGAAACCATGGAGTTCAAGTGACTCAAGGACCATTTCAATACATTTTAAATATTTCATCTGCTGTGAGGCACTTGCAGGCTATATTCTTTTCTGTCATGAAAATATTATTTCACCTTTTAGCCTTACAACAGAAAACCATCAATGCTTGGTGCAGTAAAAAAGTGCATAAAATCAACTTGCATGGTCATTAGCTTTTGAAGTATAATAAAGTGGAAATCAAGGTGAAAAATTAGGGAAGTTTTTTTCCCTGTTTGTTTCAAAGTTACCTTCTTTTATTTTTAATGTTGTTGAGATCAAGCACAGCAGTTAACCAATTCATACTGACTTGGAGAAAGATTAGTAGAATTTCTTAATTCCTAAATGCTTTATCTGAATTTTACAGTACTCTTTTAAAGCAGATCTATATTTGTTCAGTATTTGACAACAATAACTGCTACAGATTTGAGTTTAAACTAGAACCTAGTTGCTCTTTTGGAAACAGAAAGTGACTGTAGGAATTTGCAGCACTAATTTTGTTTATGGCTTGAAGCAGTGAGCTCCCATTTATTCAGGCAAGACTGTGTTGATTCCCTGAGAACTGTTGTTCTGTGAGTAGAACTATGAGGCTGATGGTATTATAGGTCCTGCTTCATAACAGACTTTCTTTTCACATTACTCTGTATTTACTCCAAATGGCTTAAAGCAGCTGTGACAGGAGCAGATCTTTCAACGAGAAAATACCTCCATTCTTGGATGCTTTTCACCCTGTGAGAGCGAGCTCTCTAAGGTCTCTGTCCTCAGCTGTCAGCCATTACAAGAGGAATTCTGCAGCTCACTGAAATGGTTGTTTGGTTTAGACAATCTGAGTACCTGAAGATGCAAAGGTAATCTGATGTTGTGCAACACTGGATGCATTGAATGGAACTGGACTTAAACGAAGAAACTAAGCTGTTGAGGTGTGCTATTTGTTGAGAATCTAGCAGCAATGGTTAAGGCAGCTTTCTGAAAGCAGAGAGAAACCCTTTCAAATAAAAATCCTAGGAAAGTTATTTTAAAAGTAGACAAAAATAACCCCAAAACACTTAAAGTTTCAGAAAGCTGGAGTGGGTTTTTTTTTAACTTTAGGAGGTGTTTGTTTGGGGTTTTTTGTTTTGTTAGATTGTTGGGGTTTTTTAATGTAAGGATTTTTGCCAGCAATCTCAGCTTTAAATTTCTGCTTTCATGTTATCTGTGTGATAGATTTTTCCACAGTTTATCTATTCAGGCACAGCTTGCCAGAAACCATTTTATTACTTCTATTTGTTCCCATTTAAAAAAATGGAAAATTAATTAGTGGCAGATGCTGGCAGAAGGAAGGGATGCTTTGGCTAGAGTTACTGCTCTTTATTTGGCAGGTCACGAATCATTCCACTGTTTTTATTGTATTGTGTGGAACTGATAAAATTCCACCCATGAGATAATTCATGACAATTCATTGTTGAAGCAGATCAGTCTGCAATGTGCCATATTACTCCAAAGTTCCTTCTCTTTGCTTGGAAGATTTCAAGAATCTTTGTTTTCAGTTTTTGAAATACGAGTAGTGTTCATCTCAAGCTTTGATTCACATTTTATAGGACAAAGTCTTCGAATTGGGTTCTGTTATCAAAACTGAGCTACTATTAGTTCACTTTGTATACAGCAACTATGGATCAAATATTATCATTTGGAAAGTAGCAACCAAGTATAGTTTCAAGTTCAAGGAAAAAAAATCCAAGGATCCACGGCCCAGTCTGGAACAGGGCTTTTGTTTTCTAGACATCATAACAAAGCGTCTGAGGAGGGATTCCCTGCCCTACACTGTTTCAAGTAATTGACAGGAACAGGAGCATGATGAGACAGCATTTGTGTAATGGTAACAGTATTTCAGATGCACATGTAAGATACATCCACTTGCCAAAGAGTTTGTGGGGGTCTCACATCCTTGGAGATACACAAAATCTGACAGCCCTTGACAACCCACTGTAGGTAACTCCAAGTTTGGCTGTAGAGAATCTCAAGTTCCCTTCCTACTTCTGTCATCCTGTGATTCTAGGAATGCAAGCAAGACAAGCTTTGTAGATAGAGGTAATGATTTGTGTTAGAAAACATGATGGGAATACTTGTCTGTGGACAAAGTCTTGTTACACTTTCCTGTTATGCAAGACTTACTTTATTTTTACCGGTGGTAAAAATCTATAAAGCACAGATTTTGTTCTTTCTTCTCTGGTTTCCACGGTACATTACCCATAGCAATCATGGAAGGAAGGTGCAAAAGATGAATACCTTTCTCAACTGTTGTCACTCATCTTAACTATGTGCATATAAAATATACACATATATGTATGTATACATATATTCTGTCCTGCAAATCTGCCTTAATATTTTGGATACATCTTACTGTCTTTGCATACAAAAGTGTCAGTGGCAAAACAGTGCAACTGAAAAGCCTCAGTTGGGATCTCCAGAAATTAAGTTTTTGGGCTTCTGTCTCTCTCAATGATTTTCTTGAAGGGTCAAGTATACCTTAGTGATCTGCATTGAGGCTTCTAGAGACAGAGATGTGTCTAATATTATTTAAAGAAAACAAAATATTTATGATTCTTTACTGTTGTTTACATGGAAAGTATCTCTTTCGCAGTACTAAGTAGAGATGATGAACAGCCAGCAAGATTGTAAAAGTATCTGATCACAGCATAATGAAAAATTTCCTTTTTCAGGCTTTTTTTTTTTTTTTAGGTTTCAGAGGGTGTAACTCCTATTAAAGGTCTTTCCAGAGTCATTCCATCTTCTTATGCCTTTTACCCTCTAATGGGCCGACGACATTAAAGTCATTGATAGATGAGTTTTGTTGACATCCCTTTTCCTCTGTGCCTTTTTCTGGGTAACTGGCCACCTAAAATAAGATGTAGGGGAAAAAACATACAGATTTATACTAATCAAAAAAATATTAACAAAGATGACTAATTTAATGAAGGAAAATGTCAGTAGTCTTAGTACTCTTAGTAATTCAGGAAATGGCCAGGAGGTCTCATGTCAGTAAAGTGCTAATAGTTGTTCTTGATATTTAAGTTCTCCTTATTTTCAAAACAAGAACAAAAAGGAAAAGAGAGAAGGCATGGAAAAAATTGAAAATGTGTGCTCTTCCCTGCTATCCTCTGTAGTCTCTTATATCCCTTTCCATGAATACTTGCTGGTACTTTTTTGCATGGATCTCAAAATTTCTATTTTTATTTTGTTGTGTGTAATTGCCTTTCAATATGAGAATTGCTTTGCAAAACACTTTTTAAATTAGGTCATTCTGCTGAAGTATGCACTGAAGTAATTATGATTATTTTGCTTCCCTGGGCATTTTTGTGCTCATTGAATTTATTAAAGTATTTCTTTATAGCTGGAGCTGAGAACTTACACAGCAATAAAAGCTATGTAGCACCTGGTATGCTTTTGCTTGTAGGTAACATCTGGCATCTAATCACTTATAATTGAATTTCATATAATTAATAAATATTGTTAAGGATTTGGGGGGGGAGTGTTAATATAAAGAATGTGAAAAAGGCTTTGAGAGAGCTGCCATCCTCAACTTTAAATGAACAAGAGAGATTTTATTTTCCTTCTGCAGAGGAAGGTTCTGTAGGTGAGAACTCTTTAACTACAGGACATTTGAAGCCTGCAGTAATCTACACGTATTGCCTCTTTGTTTTTCTTTTCTTTTCTTGTGCTGCATAACTTTGCAAACTGGTGAAATGTAACTAAGTGCTACCATCAACAGCAATCCGAATGAGATAAACCATTCCATGTGGCTTAGTTGAGGTGGTGAGCAAGAGTATGTGAGAAACTTGCTGCACCATCGCCAGGTGTCT
This sequence comes from Cnemophilus loriae, assembly GCA_013397755.1. Classification (NCBI taxonomy): domain Eukaryota; kingdom Metazoa; phylum Chordata; class Aves; order Passeriformes; family Corvidae; genus Cnemophilus; species Cnemophilus loriae. Next base: position 968,833 of record VZTF01007679.1, read on the forward strand.
GAGCCCTGACTCTTTCTCACTCTGCCTTAGAATAACGTATTATTATAGAATGGTGCATGAGTTATCAGTGCATGTATTTTGCTATAAATCTCACGCAGTTTTCAGGTGCATTTCTAATGCACTGGTGAAATGATCTTTTGCTTTTTTACATTATATTTGTCATAGGGGAGCTTTACTTGCTTTGGCAGAAGCTATTTCCTGAGAAAACAGACTGCTCTTGAGAGGACCAGAAGTTACCTAATCAATTATAATTCTTTTTTTCTGACTAGGAACTATAAACAACTTGTTCTTGAAAATTGTGCTCTATCTTACGCTTATCAAGAAGAAAGTAGCCTACCTTAATGCAAAACTAGAGATCTGGAAGCAACTGTCCCCCAGGAAATCATTTTAATGCTCCCTTTTTCAGGGTTATGTCAAGCAGCTGTATTCCCCAGATAAGTTGTCTACTCTGGTTCAGAGTTTTTCCTGCAAATCCCCAGTCTGGAGCAGTCTTCTTATGTCTCTCTCTCTCCCTCTTCAACTCATCTAATTTTAAATTTTATTTGAAGACCTCTTTTCCATTTGCTGAAGCTTAGCTTCTCTACTAGCCAGTTTTATACTTAGCAGTAATTCCGCTGCTCATGAGTCTACAGTTTAAAGATGAGTTGCACCTTGCACTTTGGAAGAATTCAACCAACTGACTATGTGTGAATAACATAATATATTTTTCTCCAAGATTAGATTTCTTTAAACATAGACTATGTTTTCTGGTAGCAATGTTGTGTTAGATAGAGTTAAAAAATTGGCCTTTGAGGTTAGTGACGGGCTGTTTTTTACGTCAAGTTATTTTTTTAATCTAGAGGAACAAATTAATTACAGAGAAAGCAGTTATTTCAGTGAGCTTTATTTTGTGGACAAATCTGAAGTGGATTTTGTGCATCTCTGAAAACTGTGTTCATTTTGGAGGTGTGATGGTTATTTTTCCATTATTATTCCTATTAGAGTATATTCTCTTCAACAAGTAGCAACAAATGGCATGAAGAAAATTATGTGGTGATACTATTCAGAAAGCTACCATCTCTTGATTTCTTAGTAGGGGAGAGGAGACATGCTATCTGGCCACTTTGTGTGCTTCATCTCACTGGAAAAGGCCAGTGTTTTCTCTGAATAAAACTGCAGATTTAGAGTTGTTAATGCTTTTAATGCTACTTCTATCTTGGTAAACAACCTGGTTAAGCTGAGATGGGTGGAAAAATATATCATGAATGAGACTAGGTAATGATAAACTTGAAAACAGAAAGCTGTTTTGGGCTTTCGTCACTTTTTCAGTCAGCAGTACAGTGTTGATCTGCACCTTTTAAATTTTGATACTAATATGTATGGACTTTACAGAGAGCCGAGAGGTAAGAGCTTTTGAGTTTCACCAGTTAATCATGACTCTAGTCTACGTTTTGTTAAAAGACTAGCTTTGCAAACAACTCTTGGCATTTGAAAAAAAATACAATTTTTTTAGTTATAATATTTTTAGGCGTGAATATTTAAGCGTCTGAGGAAATTTGGAAGAATAAAAAGTAACTGGCTAAGCTGAGCATCTGCAAGTGTTATGACAACTAAGAGTTGGTATGTCAGAGAGTAAGACAGTAACTCAAATCTGTTTGACTCTTTCTAAATCAAAAATTTAGATATTTTAAAAAGGTTATAGTATTTCTTTTCATAATAATTTTGAGTGCTCAACGTGTAAAGTTTCAAATACGTTTGGCCCTGAAACATGTATTCCCAGTTAAGAAATGGGGAAACTGAAGCACAGGTGCTGTGACATACCTAGCTGTAAATACAGTACAAGCCTCCTGATTTCTCATTCTGAGCATCATATTCATGGGACTCACATTTAATTCCTGTGATTATTCTTTCCAGTGCCTTTGCACTGTGAAGAAAATTATTTTCCCCATAGGCATCTCCAATGTCAGTCTTGTTAGGGCAGCAGTGCATCAGTATTCCTACTGCCTGCTGAAAAGAGCCTGTGGAGTGTCTTTTGTGGGTTTTGACTTGCAAATGATTGGCAGACTTTAGGAGGACTTTCCCTTATGATATTTAAATTTAGTTACTGTCACTGATGGACCTCCTATTAAAATGTAGATTATTAAATCAGTTCTATCATTTATCAGTGAAAATTATATATTTGATAGTTCTTGCCTTTGCGTGCAGTGTAAGTGAAGGGATCCGTGGCAGCTCCTTGATAGCCATTCAGCTCAGCCATGTGAAATGAGGTCCTTGTATCATTCACTTTCAATACTCTTAAATAATATATCACTTCACTTACCTACATCTCTATTTCTCCCAGTTCCCTTCCTTTATGGAAGATTTGTCAATGTTGCCTTGGATTTGCTCAATGAATATATTATTTCCCAAGTCATTGCAGCTGAGATGCTTGGTGAAGGAGATGTCTATTTGGACAGCAGACTGGTTCAGAAGTACCTGAGGCATCAGTACTTTGTTTCTGTGATTACTTTTTGCTCTGGTTTTGAGAGCTCAGTTAAACACTGCACTGTTTTGTAGTAACATACTTTTATAGGTGATAAAGGTAAACTACTTCTATAAATCTTTGCTTCTTATCTTACATTTTTACTTGGTAGTAAGATAAAATTCAAGAGAAGTTAACCTCAAACCAGAACTAAATATCAAGTACGTGAATATAGAAATCTAAAGAAAAAAAGATTGCTGCTTGTATTATACAATGAGTGGTTAGGTTTTTTTAGATGTTCTCTTCAGGTCTATGCTTTGGTGCATCTTCCTACAGATGAGAATCCTACCTGGGTTTGAACAAAAAAGAATTAAGTCTTGTTTTATGTCCTTGTGGAAATTGAAGTCTATTATAGTCCCTAACTTGAATTGGTGAGCACAGATGTAACGCTGGAATGTTTATTTGTGTGTAACCAGAGTCTGGTTTGGAGAACTAATGTCATAAATCTTCTTTTGCTGTTATGTTGTTCTTGTGCTTATGTAATTACCATTATATGCAATAAATACAGTTTTGAGTCAGACTTCTCAGGCCAGCTTTTCCCTGAAGAGGGATAATACCCTCTGGGGAAGATCAGTTTGGTGAGAAATGGCAAACCGTAACTCTGTGCTCCTGTTCTGTGATTAGTGGGAGGTAAACAAAAGAGGGCTGCTTAATACCTTGAAGTGTGTCACAGTGGTTGTAAGTATATATTACTGTCCAGATGGTGAGGCTGAATGAGTCTTGGGAAATTGAGAAAACTTTCTGCATCACACTGCATTACAGCTTCTTTCTGCTATCTCTGATGTGTAGTTTATACATGTGTGGCTTTTTCACACTAATCCGAGAAACCCTGTGTTGTGGTAGATGCTGGTGTGATGCTTCAAGGAAGCTGGCTTTCAAGAAATAGCCTTTACATTAGATTTGCAGTCGATTTTAGGAACAGCTTTTCTTTCTTAAGAGCTGGTATCAAAGGAAAAAGAAATATTAGCAAAACACTGAGTTAAAATGGAGTGCTCATATTCAAGAGCCACATATCTATACATAAAGCATTTGACCTGGAAGAAATCTTCAGTCTTTTAGTACTGCTCAGATGAACAAAGCAAAGCAATTCATTAGCAAAGCACTTACTTGGCAGAAAGATGACAACATGAACATTGTTCACACTGTTAAAAGCTAAGCCCTGCAAGGAAAGACACTACCCAAAACCACTTGAGCAATACAGCGTGCTTTAGTAGGCCCATTAGGATGCAGACATTTATTTGATTATTTCAATTTTTTTTTCTAAATACTTTGATGAAAAATCCCGAAGTTTTTAAACGCTTTCCTGTTAGTCCAGGAACTAAACTCTGTAAGTGAATTTACAAATGCTTCTTTTATGGATATATCTGAAATTAACATGTGAGTTTCATTTTTTTCTGGGTTCTAATTAATTAGTCTTTAATCAGTGATGCTGGTGAAATGATTTGTTGCAACTCAGTGTGTTCAATCTTCCTCAGCCACTACTAATACACTGTTTATATCTCACACATTGAACTTACCATTTAAGACCAATATCCTTAGGAAATCAGGCATACGAAATCATTATTTAATACCTTTGTTTCATCTGGTCAGAAGGGGGAATGATAAAAAAAAAAAAAGGCTTGTGCAAATATTACAAAAATAGAGGCAGGAGGAAAGACTACCAAGGCTTTTCCATTATTTCAGATTTTTATTAGGTGTCAGCAAACACAAAGAGTGCGTGTTTGTAAATTCTCCGCTGCAGCAATGTAAGACACACTCATTAGAAAACCAAACCAGGCTTCACTGCGGTCACTGCTGTTAAAAGTTGACTTTTTAAAATTATTCCAGAACATAACATAATGTATTGTGTTACATTAGCTTAGTTAGCTGTATTCCTGGATAGCATAGTATGTTTAGATGAAATAGTGAATTGTGAGTGATATAAAGACCTTATCTGTAAAGGGCTATAGAAATAACAAAAAAATCATGTGGATTCAACATTTCTTCTGTATAATATACAGTGTGAAAATGGTTTCAGAGCTCTACATGGACAAAGGTAGTGTTCGGTAGTACTTTGGAAGATTACTTGCCATCTAAGAATACTTGCCATCTATCAGAAGTGATCTGACCTACTAAAAGAAAGGATTTTGCCTTGGCTTCTGAATTAAAATGTCCCTGATGGTAAGTGGGTTTTGCTACCTTAAAGTAAGTATTTTAAAATAAAGACATAGTTTTTAAAGTACATTCTCTCATTTAAAAAAAAAAAAACCCTTATTTTCTAAATGTGTGCAAGTAATAAATTAAGGCAGATGTTGTCATGTGTTTACAAGTGTTCAAAAGATGAACAGGTGAACCTCTATCAGCTGCACAGCCATTTCAATTTCCATTTTTCCATGGTCCTTGTTACAGTTTGTCCTGACAGCTGACAATGGCTTCTTTGGGATTCTGTCTGGTTTTTAATTTATGACCATTTGAAAAAGTGATAGCCACACTAGCACTGGAACAGATGGCATTGTGAGGGTCACGGACCCAAAGATTTACCAGAGGGCTATGAAATGCTATGACACAAATGGAGTCTGTCATCATGCTTTGTCATATTAATTGAATGCCTAGCCACAAGTTGGTAGGTTACAGTTGCCAGAAATAACTGCTTTTGATGTAAAGTATAAAACAGTATGAAATGCTGTCAGATCTATTAAAGTAATTGACACATCAAACTTAATTTCCTTTAAAATTGTGATATGATAGTATGAGCAGCTGGTAATCTCTGGAAAATAAATGAGGTAGCTTTAGCTTGGCCATCTAAACTCACCTCATTTGCTGCAGAATCAAACCCTATTATGAGTAGGTGTAGTCTTTCTGCCATGTGGATTACATTCGATTTAAGGTAACATTTATATCTGAATATTTTTGTGAAGATAAATCCATGGACGTTTAACACAATAGCTGGTAGGAAATGTTTGTATCTCACCTCAGACTCAGCAGCTCACTTAAGTTCCAGAATTCCCACCTTCCCCACCAAACCCATGCTGTTGCTGTAGTTCTTGTGCCTTGAAAATCCCTTCCTTGAAAAGTGGAAGCTGCCACTCTGCATTTCAGCTCTTTACTCAGAGAGCATTAACTTCCCAGTTTGCTCGCTCTGATCAAATCCTAGTTTTGTGGGGGAGTGCCTTTTCTGTCATTCTTGTTCTTCCTGCCAACTGTGCTCCAGTGAACTAGAAAGTGACTCAAATGGACAAGGCTCTTACACTCTGGGAAGCAGGGCTCAAATTTATTCCAGCTGCCTGTCAGCTGACAATAGTAAACCAAAGGAGAGGACTGAGACAGAAACAGCGTTTGGAATTACACTTTCTCCACAGATTCCAACCTTGTGCACTAATTTATTATACAGTTTGGAAAAGTATTTCAAGAGCCATAAACCAACCACAGAATATGATTTAACATGCAGTGTCAATCAGTGCAGTGATGGATATCCAGCTTACAAAAAGTCCATAACTGCAAGTCATATTTTGCCTCAGGCTTCAGCAGGAATGTGATATTCATCATGGATGGCAAAGATAAAATTAGCAGTACAAACAAAAGTATAGAAATGATGGCAAGTACTTGCTGGTGGAAGAGTATGGAGAAGTTGACCAGAATTCTGGAAAAACTAGTTGATGAAATAACTGAGGCTTCACTAAATATTACTGGATTTGTTAACAGAAAATTTTAGAATAGTTCATGCAGTACCTCTACTCAGTGAGAAGAGCTGCCTGACAAAGGCAAAGTATGATTAAAAGTGAGACTTGGATACTCTTCAGTGAAAGAAATAAAATAATTTTCAGAAATACAAAATGCAAAAGCAAGACTGAGTATGGAAATGACTGGGGAGGACAAAGAGCTGGGGTAGTACTTGATCAGAGCTGCATCTCCATTGTGCATGAGTTGGCCAGGCACAACATGAGACATCATCTTGTCTCCATTATCAGCCTCAGCATCTTGTCAACAGTGTAGTGTCACCTGTAATTTTGTAAGCCTACAGATTCTCCTTCCCTTGTGGACTGGTGGTGTTTGTGCTCCAATGGTTGCTCTATGTCCCCAAAACAGAGACTGCCATGCCCAGTGAAACCAGCCGGGGCTGGTCAACAGTGAAGTGAACCCTGAGTGTGCACTAAGGCAGAGATTTCACTAGGAGTTCCTCACAGGCTGGGGCTGTGATTCTCTTGTAATCCCAGGTAACGTGGCTGGATGGCAGACCCGGCCTGTGGCTTGCATCAGTGTTGCCCTTACACCCGGCCAGTGCCAAGGTGACTGCACTGCAGTGTGGCACTGGAAATCTCTGCAGAGTTTCCTGGGAGGAGTAGGAAACTTCAGTAATAATATATGGTCCTTGTAAACATGAGAGGAATATGCATAATCCAAATAAGGCTAAATGGCATTGGCACTGGAGCAAATGAAAACAAACTAGCTAGGGAAAAGTTTGGGAAGATGATGTGAAGAGGATTCCTAGCTCTTACAGGCTAAACACTGTGGAACAAGAAATCTTGTCGTAAGGTTGTCTGTAACAACGGGGGATAGAAATGAGTGACCTAAGAGGACTCTTCTGATCTGATATTGATTATATGGAAAATACCTTACTTTTGCAAGTTTTAGATAAAAAATTAACAATTAACAATTAATCCACAAAAAAACAGTTGAGAGAAAATATGATCGGCTTATATGGAATTTAATTATAAAACCTAGGTGATGCTTCAGTTATCTTAATCTGTTTGCTTCCAGATCAGTACTAGCAAAAGCTGGTTTGTTGAGGTACATTGATGTTATTCTTAGCTCTTTAATAATTTTTTCCCCAAAAGACTGCTGTTTGGGCTTCTCTCTTTAGTTGTAAGAAGCTTTTTTCTGTAGTTTTTGGTATGTTCAACTTCTTCCAATTTTGTGCAGGGTAAGTCAGTATATAGGGAAGTGTTTGTTTTCTTTTTCTGAAAGTGCTAGAAGCCCTTTCTTAGCCAATGGTTAGGCTCTGGCTCTTCTGACCTGTGCCTGATGGTGCACAGATGGGAGAGTGTGGGCCCTCCCTTCACACTGAAAATAGCTGTCCCTTAAAGAAGAACCTGCTGGCAGCTGTCCTGGCAGACTGGCAGGTTAACAGCTACCTACAGCTTCTGCCTTGCCTCAGAATCCAGGGAGAGAGGGGGTGCATTCCCTCTCCTGCCGGGAGGTTTCTGCACACTGCCATGAGGACGGCCCTTCCAGTGCAGCGTGCTGAGCCCGAGCAGCAGATGGCAGTTCACATCTGCTTTGTGGGGGAGGAAGTGGTCTATTTCCTGGGGATGCTACAGAAATATTTATTTATTAATGCTGTATTCAAAATAACCTCTTTTTCTTAGAGGTTATTGCAGTGCCAGTGTAGTAAGTGCTGCTGTGGTGTTATAACACTTTTGAAACAGTGACGTTAGTCATAGTTATAACATATGTATGTACATATTTTTATATGCAGAAGTCTCTTTGGCTAAGGGCAAAAGGAATAAAAATGTGAATAATGTGCTTTAATCTATGAACTTCTGTTTTATTTTAGTAATGAAAAGATTGGTCATCTTTTATCTCATACCGCAGTTCTGACTTTGAATATTTAATACAGCATTTTTCAGAATATTTGAGAGAAATGCACATGCATAAATGCAAAAAGGTACTTCAGAAGAGTATCATTCACTTCTGATTCCTTTTCCATAGTCTCAAAAGTTCAGACAAGTAAGTGCTAGTTTCTGAAGTACTGACTGTGTACAAGCACGGACTACAAGTGCTAGCTTTCAATACAGTGGCAATCTAGCTAAAGACCTCCAAAGCTCAATTTGAACTCTGACAGTTCTATTAATTATAAATTTTACTCACAGAGCCTAGTACTGGATCTGCAACTCTGGTTTTCCTTTGATACACGAACTATTCCCCTAACTTCAGATTGATTTCTTCATTAAAACATTTGATCAATTTTTCTAATTACTATTTCCAGAAGCCACATACAACTAGTATGTTCCATGTGGTTGTACAGAAGAACTGTCATTAATGAAAAACAGCTTCTTAAAAAGTCACTGCTTGCTATTTCTAATTATTTATTCTTTAATTCTATCCGTAATTGACTGCTGGACAGAAAAACGTTAATTTCTTGACATTATAACAGTTTTGCATGGAGTACAAGCTTTCAAAACCAGGAACCTTCAGGTGTTCTAAACTGGAACCTAGTTTTAGGCAGTGGAGTAAGGACCCTGAATTCCTGGTATCTTCAGTTCTTGTGAAAAATCCAGCTTTTGCTCAAATAATTGAACGTTGACTCAGTGGGCTGACTTGGAGGCTCTTCATTTCAAAAATCTTGGTCTGAGGTTTTCTGTTTATCCTGTTTGGCACTTCTACCGTTTTTGGAGGATTTGGGTTTTTTTTTTCCTCTTTTGGATATTGAAACTTTTATGTTACTCCTAGGTTTTGAATAACAGAAATACAGTTTTCTATACATCTGACCGTTTTACTCAGTACTGGGAAAATAATGGCATCAATAACAAACAGTACTTCGGAGTCTCTGTATGGAGCACAGTGATCCCGTGGTAAACTTGGCTTTGCTTTGAACCTGGGCAGTGTTGAAATACAGCTACAGATTAGACTGATAGAGTGGCAGGATTTCTGTAGGGAACACATTGTGACATCTATAAACTGTCTACATAGGGGAAGGGGGAGGGTATGAATCATGAAAGACAAGAACATACCAAATTACAGGAATGACTGTGGGCCCATTTCATAAACAGCACTGTGTGAAGCTGTGATCTCCTGCACAAGTTTTCATTGCAGGTGCATGTATTTTATACATCTGGGAAATCCTCATTTCTGGTTTGTGGGAAAGGTGAGAAGACAGTGATGTGGCTTCAGTGCTGGGAGGGGGAGAAGGGAAGATGCAGTGCTGCCAAGCTTCCAGATGGAGGGAGGTGACCAAGAGACCTACATATACTTCAGCGTCATCTCATGGGGTCACACCTGGGACGAAATGTAAAACGTTTGCACCAGATGACAAGTGCTCCAAGTTTAGGACTGGCCATAATCTGAGGACTAAGGCTGTACATAATTATTCCCTGATGCCAGCGGTGATGCAGTACTCGACAGAGCTGTAGCCATCTGACTTCTGAAGGGAAACTGTTGTGGGTTTACTGTGTTGGTAGCCACAGCATATAAAATAAGACCCTCAATATAATTTTCAGATGGAGATAAAAAGTTAAATAAGCTCTGAAGTCACTAGCTGATTCACTTTATCATAAGCTGTTTTATTTATTTCCAGTGTGCTTGTTATAGTCAAATTAGTTCTCACAATGTAGCCTGGTAGGCATACTATTTTTTTAAAAGCTGATAGGACGTTCATATAAAGTGTAAATCAAAATTACAGCAGATTATTGCAAGAACATGTTGTCTTAACAGGAAAAGAAGTCCCCCAAGAGCTTCCATCTCAGTGGAAGGCTACGATCAGCAGTTTTTAAAAACAACCCTCTCAATTTTGAACCTTTCTGCATTCTGGGCTGTGAGCAGTAAGGAACTAAAAGGCAAGCACATCCTTGTGGGAAGGGGTCGGTCATTTCCAAGGGAGTTATAAGTACACAGATGCACTCCCGACCACACGGGTTCATTATTTCATGCTGGTGATGTGTAGTTCAGTGAGTAACAAAGCCGAAGTTGTTGTTTTAAAAATCTGTTGCCAAGCAGTAGGGTTTTCTCCTAGCAACAAGTGTTTTGCAGCAGGGGAAGCAATTGGATACCTTAGGGGGTATGTTAGCACTGGGGGAAGGGCACAGAAATAACAAACTGGGGCTCCAGCAGGGCCACAGAGCACACAGAGGGTGGGCTGGGCATGGAGGAAGGCGAGGGAGGGGGCGAGGCAGAGAGGGACATGTGGCACAGGCGATGTTCTGAGATAGGCTCTGAACAAAAACGTCGGCTCCAGGCACAGGTTCGTACTTGTTCATCAGCTGCTTTGTTTGCTGTAGTGAGTGATCGACTGTAGTATTATTAGCTGGTTGTTCTCATTTAAAAAAGAAAATCCATACTGAGCTGCTAGGAAGTTTTATTTAGACCGTATTTGAAGAAATACACTTTTTATTTTTCAAGAGAATTGCCCTGTTAGAGAAAATAAGATAAGTAGTTTTTATTCTGCATTTTGGAAAACAAATTATATACATGTTGCAGTTTCTTTTCCAATTTTTAAAAAAAAGTATTTATTATCACCTTTACTTGTAAAGTAAGTGTAGTGTGGTCAATCCAGTTGGTTTCAAACCTTATAATGTGGCCACCCTTCAAAATCCCTGCATTAAAATGCAACCTGTGTATGCAGATACAGAACTATGTTTATTCATCATTTTTCTGATGGAATGGCTTATTTCTAACTGATGTGCTATGTCACAATTTTTTCGTACTTGCAGAAAATAGTTAGGTACAATGACTCAACATGCATGTGCCTTTGAAAGGAGTTTATAAATGATTTCTTATGCAAAGTCATACTTTGACTAGATGGACATGTTTCAGCACAAATTCATCAGCTAAATTAAAAATAGGAGAGCATAGTATATAAATAATGTTCTATTTCACTCTATGTAAGTGTAAAATATTGATTATAGACTACATTTAAAATTCATATTTTTATCACAGAGGTTGGAAAGTATCAGCTGTAGAATTTTACTTATTTTTCCATGTACCATGACAAATTCTTCTCGTTTTGCCTCACTGACACTTCTGTTTCATTATTATAGCATAACACTGTCAAGTCTCTGGTAAACCTTCAAGTTTGATAGATTTGTTTAAAAATAGCAGCCACCTTAACACTTGCAAAATAGGCTGAAAAAGCAGCATGTAACAAGGGGCAGTTTTGTGATGCTAAAATTACACTGCATATGGATTTGCAATGCATACATTGCATACTGAGTTTTGTAACTATTTATGGTCATAATCCCTGATTTTTAAGTTTTTAGATAGGATGGGGATGTTTCTAAATTGTCCTTCTGATAGCACAGCTTCAAGTTGATTATCTCTTAGGCTGGGACCCGCTTATAAACAGTAAGATAGTGAACTGGGAAAATTATTGTGAAGTTGGATGTTGTGAGTTCTTTAAGTCTTTTGTAGCTTTTAAAAGTCATTGTTTTCCACATCTAAATAGCTCTGTGTCTGCTTATACATTATCAGCTGTTAGCTTATTGGGCTTCAGCAGGTCATCAGCAAAACAGGCCACTGTTCTTCTGTCTCCCTGCTCTTATCATTAAAAGCAAAATCAGTCCATTTTTTATTTTCATATGCTTATAATGTTTTCTTCTAGCTGTTGTTTTTGCAAGGCAAACTTTTAGCTCTGAGGGCTAATTTTTAGCTAAATAAAGTCTGTATCATACAAATTTAGAAGCTTTTTAGGAAAAAAGTCATGTAACAGACCTGCCAGGAATAAATGAATATGAACATCATATCTGGTACTACTCAAATCTCCATAGCTGAGACTTCTGTAGGTCAACAGGCTGCGTTTCTTAAACATGGTGAGAATCTCTGGCACTTTTTTGCGTGTTAAGTCAGCCACATTTCTTGTTCTTGTTCTGTCCATTTCTCCCAGTTCCCAGATTCCTTCTCTGCAGAGAGAGTTCAGCCCCCTCCCTGAAAAAAGCAAGAGTGCAAATGGACTCAGGGTCACAGTTCCCCTCTTTTTTCACTTTTAAATAAATTTCATTGCTTTTGAGAATATCTCCCACCTCTAGTCTATATTTTTCTCAGAGAAAATGAAAATGTTCCTCTTGATATCAAGTGAATAAAGGTAAAAATCTCAAGTGGTGCTTCTGTTGAGACTGAGAACTGTTTATTTGCAGGCATGATGGAGAAGTAGTCAGACAGTTAAACCTTAAGAAAACCTCCTGCTCTCTTGAGACAAAATTTTTGGTTACACTGAAGAAACCACAGTGATCTTTGTAATGTTACCTTTTTACCCTTTTTTTTTCTTTCCAGTTAATGCAAATATAGTTTAGCACTTTATGATAAAGCTGTGGTTTGATGAGACTTAGGATGGGCAATAATTATGACTGTAATTTTTTCAAAGTTAGTTCCATGGAAAAAAATTGAATGTTAGCTTCTCATTTGCATAGAAGCAAATAAAAAAGTGACCTTACTAGACTGCTCTAAATGGCTGGTTTTAACCATTTTTTAAATAGTTGTTTTTCAAAATAAAAAATCAGTTATTTACAGAGTTTTAGTCCTATGTTTATTTGTCTAGATGTGTTTTCCATTGACTATTTGGTTAATCATTATGACAGGTTAATTTGCAAAGAGAAAGTCTGTCTGCAGAAAAAAAATACCTTTGCAGTGAAGACTACACTACACGCTTATTTAAGCAATTATGGCTTTATACAATTGCTTGTTATATCATGTTGTTCAGATTCTGAGTGATGATATTTTATTAATAAATAATAGTGCCTTTTCTGACTCGAAATTTTATTTGAAGACTGTAATGCTCCATTTGGAAATCCAAATTCATTTGAATGTTTTCCTTTTAAAAAATGCTTACATTTGTCTGATGAACAAATGGGCCCTGTTTGACTAAGCATTGTAAAAAACAGTCTTTGGAGAGATGTTTGGGTGAAATAAGCAAAGAATAGCAGTTTTGTATGTGGGGCAATGTAAAAGGAAATGTTAAGGGAATAATTGAGGGAGGAAACACGTGTAAAATCATTGCCCAACAAGAGGGAGACTGTGACTCCAGACTGGGTGAGGAAAGAATTGCCAAGATCTTGAAAATAACCTGTGGCAGAAGTTGGAAGCACTTCCCCCCCATATTGATTAATTCCTAGAGGGTTTTGTTCCGTTGGGATGTGAAGTTTGTGTAGAGCCTCGTTTGTAGTGACAGCACTACCTCCCTGTCGAAGGCAGCACACAGTGTTACAAAGCGTTACTGTTTTAGAAAGCCCCTTTGGAGAGCCCCTGGAGGCTCTTGGAATTGCAGAGTCCCTTTTACTCCCAGCTCTGGCTGGGCACTGTAAAGGGCTGTTGACCTTTCCTTGAACAGACAGCATCTGAACTCCACAGATCTTTGAGTACTGTTGATTATTCAAAGTGACTGGTATAAATATCAGCGGATTGGAGACATGAAGCACTGGTTTCATTTGTTGTGATGATGGCACAAAAAAGTCTCTTTGTTTCTTCAGAGATTCCCTTCACTTTCTGCCTGTGCCGTTTCTCATTAGAGTTCTCTCTTGGAATTTTTTGAGTTACAAAATCAACCCCTACAATGTAGAACTTGCTAAAAGAAAAATAAGGTTCGCTTAGAGAGTTTACAACATACAGACATCTTAACCAGAGAGAAAGTGAAAGCCTTAACACTCTTAGGGGAGATCAGTGATTTGACAGGAAAAAAAATCAGCCTCAAAAGAACCCCAAAATTCTCAGCAAACCAAACATGGAGTAAAGGAATAAGCAACATTTGTACTGAGCTGCAAAATTAAGAAGTCTGCACACATTAGAGGCTTTTGTAACTGTGTTAGAAGCAAATGTCATCAATTTATTGTTCTTTCATGTGAAAGAGATGCAATAGCAGGAAAGATCCTGCTTTCTCCTGCAGATGCCAACAGTTGTCTTAAACACCTCTGTCAAGTACTGCAGCATTCTAAAAGGTACGAAGAACAAATAGGTTGTCTTAGATGTCTGTAATTCCTTCAGAACTTACTGGTTTTATTCTTTTGTTGAATGGATGTCTCTGTTTATGGAGAGGATATACAGAAAAGGCATTCTGCTTAGGTTTTAAACTAAGATGCCAAGTCTGAAAGTGTGAACCATATATCACTTAGGTACCCCTCTGCGTTGCTGCAGAGCTGATGTGTTGTTCAGGCCCATCTCCAGCCATAAAGCAAGACATTTAACATTATTCTGCAGATAAATGTTGTCTGTACATCTGCTGCTAAATAGGTGAAGGCCAGAACTGGTAGCTTCGAGATTCTGTTTCCAGTTAGAAAGCAGAGGAAAATACACAGTGAAGGACTGGGATAATTTGTACTGATTTCTGGGAAGTCTTAGAGGAGTTTTGGTTCGGGAAGGGGGTTAGTTGGGTGGGTTTTGGTGGTGGTGGTGGTTTTAGTGGTTTAGATGTTTTTCCTGAAGAGTTAATACAGAAGCATATGCTGACAGCTGGTAAACTGAAGTTAGTTCCCTTGGATGAGTGTTGGTGCGAGGTCACTAAAGGATCTTGCTGCGTGACAGACATGCCTGCTCCTTCTGCCTGTGGTATGTGATGCTTAATAGAGCAAAGTCAGGCAAGGACTGCAAACTGTTTGAAATGTTCTGTGCCTCAGAATTTTAATGAAGTCATCCAGGAAGAGGATTTACAAACTGGACACTTACAATGCATGACATCTGACCATCATTGTGAGAGAGTTAATGAATCAGAGGGTATTTTGCATTCTTTCTCTAGATCACTTGTTTGAATTCAGCCCACAGCTACAGTGATCAAATGTCACTGTCCTTTTAATGCTCTGTGTGAAACAAGTCTAATTTTCTATTGGTTCTTTGGAAGCAAAACCACCCGAGGCAGGAGTCTTCACACCATCCCAGGCTGAGACAGCAGTGAAAGACTTGACTTTCAGGAGACACTCCCTCGAGAAAGCTGTGTCCCCAAAACATGAGGGTACAGGATGCGACCTCATTGCCCACGCAAGACTGGTTCCTTCACTACTGCTAAATGCTAATTTCAACACTAATGATTGTATTCTTAGGAAAGTATAACAGCAGGCAAACTGCCAGTATTTGCTCTAGTTCTATCACCTGGAAAATCTCAGCTATCCTTTTTGCCATACAGAATAGGGCAGATGTGACGTACTATGTGTCTCTTCCTATGAACAGGCTTATAGCTGCAAAATTTGGTTTTTCTTTGGTCTTGAACAGCTTGTATCCTTAGCAAGCAGGGAAAATAGTCTGGCATATTTAAGAAAAAAAGTATTACCAATATTCAAATAATTCACATGTTTAAATAGTATAAAATATACATATCTGCACCCCAAAAAAAGCAAGGCTTTTGAAAATAGAGAATCTTGTCTTGAAAAATAAGAATATTTAAATTTTATTAGAGTGAGGTGCATTGCAGTGACCAGCTTTGTGTATTCCATCTCTTTGCTTCATTTTTTGTAGTTTCACATCTGATACCTACCAGTCACTGACAATCATTTCATGGCAGAGAAAAAAAGCACAAACCCTGAGAGTTACCCAATTTTTGTATTGGAAGGACAGTTCACTTGCTCTGAAAATGCTGACTCAATTGACAGCTCAAAAAAAGTTCAAACCCAGAAAAGCCCTCTATCACCTTTATGTGAGAACATCTGCCAGGCTGATAGAAATTAGCCTGCATTGCGTTTATTTATTTACTTGCCAGTACTGTACAGCACTCTTTATATTGTTCTACAGAGCAGGGTGTGCTCAGTTGTTCTGTAGGATGGAGTTAGCAGTCTTCCCAAGCTGAACGTCAGCCTGGTAGGCACAATTCCAGAAATGTATGGTGGATAATTCAGGGGCTGCATAGAATGTCAGTACTTTCTAATCATTGGTGCTTAGGTTAATAAGGATTTGAGGGACAGATGTACAGAGAGATAAAAGAAATTGTGGTCCAAGGAGTGGGGGCTGGGAGGGGAGAAGTCACAAGGACTCTGTAAGCATGTAATTGGGACGCCTCTCTGCAAAACAAAGATTTGTGGTCCATATGTGTTTTGCAATACAGAATCACAATGTAAAAATGCATAATATCGTTAGGATTATTATAATCCCAGAATAAAGCTCTCTTACTAGGTCATTCCATGACTTTTCTGGCACAGTAACATAGCTGCATGTGATGGATGGAGATTTCCATGGCCTCATTCAGCCCATATCCTAGTGGGTTTGGACACGCTCTGGATCGTGTAGTTTTGAATTGGATCCCGTCTCACAGAGGAAGATGGAGGATCTGTAACAAGGATGCTCACGAGGAAGTTCTGAGCCTGCTGGTCCTTTGTGCATTACTGGGGCAGTATCAGTCCCTGGTCCACAGATTAAATCAAGCACCGTGGTTGTTGTCCATGGAGCTGAACTCAGTCTTGTTACAGCCATCCCCGATGGCCACTGGTGCTGCGTATGGTCTGTCATAGGGCACGAGCTGGGTGCTGAGATGCACAGGGAGGATATGAAAGCTTCAGGGCACACACCTGAGTAGGATTTCAGATAACAGGAGCTTGCGCAAAAGCCCAGGTGCCTCCTGCTTCTTGGCAAGTGGGTGGAGTTTTTGTTATGTAGTCTTTGGTTCCTGTCCAAAGCCACTTGACTCATTGTTGATGTGGAATAGCTTGCTCCAGTCCTGCATCAGGTCATTACTTTTCTTAAATTAAAAAAATAAATAAGAATTACATAGCCTAACACTTTGAGCCCAAGAGCTGCCTACCCTTATTTCACTGCAGTGACCTTGTTTGAGCTTCAGGAAAGCCCTACTGGCCAATCTCAGCCATTTTCCCTTTGTTTTCTTGCAGGCTCTGATACTTCACCAGCTTGGGCGCTATAGCTTGGCAGAGAAGATTCTCAGAGATGCTGTCCAGGTGAACTCCACAGCCCACGAGGTCTGGAACAGCCTGGGAGAGGTGCTGCAGGCTCAAGGCAATGATGATGCCGCGACCGAATGCTTCCTGACGGCGCTGGAGCTTGAAGCCAGCAGTCCGGTGGTCCCTTTTACCATCATTCCCAGAGTCCTTTGAGAGGGCATCTCCATCAACCGATTTTCGGTCTGACTTCTGGGTGAGGAAACCCAGTGTATGAAACTGCCTGGTAACTGGTTAGTTTGAGAAACGTTAGAGCTACAGGTAACAAACTGCACTCTTTTGCGGGGAAGCGGCCAAAGGAGGGAGGTGCCACCATATGTTCATGTAAGACTGAGAGGACGGAGTGGTGAGCCAGAGCCAATCACTCATATCGCCTGCAGTTTTGCCCTGGTAGTTTTAAAACATCGTTATATATTTCATGGATGATGTGCCATATTTTGTTAGTGATACTTGAGTGTTACATAAAATTATAATGGAATCAACTACCAATTGTAGAATAAGTTAAGATTCAGTGGCAGAGCAGACTATTTTTAACACGGCTGTTAATAAAACTGTTCTCTTCCTGCCTCTCAACCTCTCTTGGCCCAAAGTCAAAATGTGAATTTTCTGTTTCCATCTCTATTTTAGTCCAGGCCAGAAAATCAGTTGAGTTCTTGTTTTTAGTTGTTAATAATTGTGATGTGTGGCTAACTGTTATCTAGAGCAAAGGCTGAGTACAAGAATATTTATATTTTACCAATGTATGCCTGTTACAAAAAATATATTAGTTATTTAAGTTTAACTTTTTTATGTGAATTCAGAGTTTATTTATCAATGGAAATATGTAAAAAGAAGCCTCAAATGGAATATTTACCGACATTCCTTATACATGAACCCACACTTGGCTAAATGGGAAGATTATGTTAATAATAAAATGATTTTTAAATGGAACCTTTCCTGTGTCCTGGTTAAGAATCTGGGGGAAATAGATGGCTTGTGAACACATTTTTATGATGTGGCTGGCTGGCCCTGAAGATGAACGACACCAAAATTAAATGTTCTGAGGCCACTCTAGAGAAAAGAAGCCGCTGTACTCTTTGTCAGTGGTACTGTTATCTTAGATTTCAGGTTTCCTTAAATCTTCACGACTCCTTTTTTATTCCTTCCACTCCAGCTCTCGATGAAGCCAGATTACACTGCCTCTACATAATACATGGACATTTACATACACCTTGGTAGTGCTTGGGAAAAGCATGTTAAATATTTATACAATATTCTTTGGGTGTTTTTACTGTCTTCATAGTTCTTTCTCAACATCGCCTGCACTTTGTGTCTCTTGAAAGAAAAGTTGGCTGGTTTAGTAGACAAATACTTGCCAGAGATTGTCTGGGATGTGTAGAGAAGAGTCATTGTTGCAATGACTATTCAGGGTGCGTGAGCTGGGGTAGTAGTGTCCGCTCATTTACAGCATTGGGCACATTTGGAGCCTGGGAAGAGTTCCAGGTTCCCCATTAGACTGGATGCTCCTTGATACTTGGCTGATTTGTCACAAGAAGTGGTTTTAAAGCGCTTAGCACAAGATAGCAGATGATTCAGGAAAATAACAGCAAATGTTGTTCTTTGTCGCTCACCAGAGCTTATGCGCCTCAAACGCATGGAGGATGCTCACTGCAGCAGTGTGGGGCTCCAGTGAGCATCTTCAAATGGCAGAAGACTTAAACCTGGGGAGCTCTTCAGTTTTCCTCCTGGCACTTCATGTGCCTGTTAGGCTGAGGCTACTTTGGAATTGTATCTGCTTGGTATTTGGACCATACGTTCTCTGTAAAATGGACCAAAACCCTGTAATAGGTAGTGTTTTCAAATCTATTTTAAAGGCAGTAGAAATTGTGTCATCTTGCTCACTGCGAAAAACATCAGTTTTGTTTCCCCATTTAAAGTCCCTGTTTGGCATGTTTTCTTGCTACTGTCCTTGGCTTTCTTTTTCTCTTTTCTATTTGCCAACTGTTCTCTTTTCTAGTCCCAGTTTGTAATTTGTGTTCTGGCCCTGCTGTCTTTTGGCACCCATTACATGATACCAAAAAATAGTGCAAAACCTTTATTTGTTTAATTCAGTTCCTCCTGAGCATTTCTCCTGTCCCAGTTCCATTAGTTAAATTTGTGATACCTTTCACAGGTGTGTTCCTTCACAGTATTGACTCGCCTTTTACTATAATATCAAAGCTTTTGTATCAAGGCAATTTGCACCTAGATCTGAGGCAGGTGGTCTTTCTCAACAGCGCTTCAGACAAAAGCAGAGCATAGGAGAATTCTGTAACAGCATTCAGTTCTGATTCTTCTCATTCCATTTCAAGTCCTGGCCTCTTTTGATAAACTCCCATTGTGGAAAGGTTAACAACCTAATTGTGTCATGTCTTTTATTAGTGGAGAAGTTGTCACTGGTGTTGTGCATATCAGGTGAACCTGAATATCTGTTTCCTTCTTCTTGCAAAGGAATCAGTTTCACTTACATCCACAAGCTTCTACCTCTTGGGAATAGCCTCAGCTACCTATTTTTAAAAATGGATTATCTCTGTAAGGCTGTACATTTAAGAATTTTCAGGCAAAAGTGGAAATCCTTGCAGCATATGAATTAAACAGCAATGCTTGTTTAAACATAGTTTTCAAGTTAAAACAAGTTTCTAGGTTTTACCCCTGCATTCTTTTTTCTTTTTTTTTAAATTGAGTAAGAAGGCCAAGATATTTTTGTATCTGTTTTAACTGCTATACAGAGAGATCTGCCTTTTGCAATCTGCTCTCAGACCACCATAGCTTTTCAGTCACTGGAGTGAAGGAAACAATGCCCATGTGCACAGCCAGTCCCAGGGAAGTGTTCCCTTGGTGCCCGTGGGTTGGTGTCATCCTCATGAGGGCTGCTCCTGGACTTTGTGGCTGGCAAAATCTCCATATGGACACACAGTCTGTGTGTGCTCTTGCTCCCCCAGCCTGTGGCAGGAATAAGAGCTTTTCAAATGATTGGTGAGGTAAGCCAGGGGCTGAAAACCACGCCAACCCCTTGCTCCCTTGTCTCAAGGTTTTATTAACCTTTGGGTGGGAGCCAAGTAAAGGCTTCAGGTAGTTCTTCCATCTGAATTACTGCACCAGTAGTAACATTAACCTGCAGAGGAGAAAGGCAGGACAGCCCCTGCTTGGACCAATTTAAAACAGTTATTAAAGTGCATTGTCGAGCGCTCGTATCAATATAGGGACAAGTTGCACAAGCCCAAGATCGCCAGCCTTTCTACAGGGATTACATACACTTCTCTTAAATCCGTAAGACTGGCATAGTGGGTTTCAGAGGAGACTCCCCTTATTCTGCAGTGTGCTCGTGCTACTCAAAATGATTAACATTTGGTTTACTAAGCATACGCTAAAGTGTAGCAGCAATCTCTGCTGCACTTGACAAAAGGTCTGACTCTGCAGTGCCTGCAATAAGAAAACTTATCATTCAAGTAATTGGTAAAAGTTCATCTCTAATTTTGGTGCAGATAACCATTTTTACTCCGCGATTTATTTCATTTCTACTTTTGCTTTCATGATTGATAGAGAATCACAGGAACAAGAGAAACAATCCAAGCAGAACTAATCCAACTGTATCTTTCAAAACTTTTGTCATTAATTATATGCATTTTAAACATCAAAGCTATTTTTAAAATTGCTTTAATTTTCCTTGAAAATCTGTTTTTTCCTGACTAGACTGTTCTACTCTGGAATGATAGCAGAAACTTGGATATATTGGAGTTCCAGATTCACCTTGCTAATTCTCTGTTTGTTCAGTTGTCAGTTATAATGGTATTTTTCTCACAATCATCCTTTCTGTCCTCTAGCCTCGAGTTAAAAAGCTTATATGCTAAAATATGCTTTCAGCAAGTACACTTCTCCAGCATTTCATCTATTTAACCTCATCACTTCCAAAGTGCTTTTTCTGATCTCACTGATGGGCTATGTTTGACTGTTACACTTCCACATGCATCCACAAAGACTAGCTGGTAAAGATTCTACTCATGGGCAACAGGAAAGACAGAATATTCAGATTTTGTCCTGTGTGGCTGTCATTGCTGATTGTGTGAAATTTGCTGGGAGTCTCTAAGACTTGCAAAGCCAGCAAGTGGGCTCAAAGAAATGGGACAGTGAACTTAAACCTAAGGAAAATGAGAAAGCTTTTTTGGAAAGAGGAATGTGTGTGGGGTGGGTGTTGGTCAGACTTTGCTCTTCCCCATTTCAGGGACACACGGTACTGATATGCTGGTTTGTCACCACCTTGGTCACCTGGCCTTTCCAGTTCTCAATTTAAAGCACCTTTGAAGCCCAGGTGTGTAGTCTCCCCAGTTACTATTTCAAAGAGAGGAAACTGTACCTGTTATTTTCTAAATCCTTTGAAAAGATGTAACTGCTTCTGTCTGGCTCCTGTTCTGTGCCCAGTCATGGGACAGACAAGCACCAGGCACCACCACCCTGGCACAGCTTCGGACATTCCCAGAGTGCAGCAGCTGCCAGGTGTGCTCTTTTGGATGTGTCCCTAAAGCACGGCAGGAGCACACAGCAAAGCTCCCAAAGGCAGGAGGCAGAGGACTTTGGCCTTTCTAAATATGCCTTCACTTAGAAAACTTGGAGGCACTGAGTGTAAAAACCTATTTTAGACATTAAGGGGTTGATGAAATGTGTCATTGCTGTGCTGAATTCTTTTTCTTTGTGTCCTTACATGAGGCAGGGATCTCTGCAGGAGAGATGACCCTTGTCTGCTTCATCCAGGTATAAATCTCTACAGCCTGCTCCCCCTATCCTCACTGAGAGTAGCATGACTGGCTCTTGGCTCCCTCTCTGCCTCTGGAATTGCCCCCCCCCAAGGATGTGATGCTCTTCAGTATGAAATTACTGAAGGCACCCTGTCTATCTGGCTTGAAAAAATTTATTGATAGACAATTAAGTAAGGTAGTGATAGTATTTCTTGGTTATTACCACAGTGACATGGCACAGTGACAAAAGCATGCAGGGTTAGTGTTTTTATGTTTGTTTCTATAGCTGAGCCCCCTCTTCTGTGAGGACAGTAAAACTGAGAGACCCTCTGGTGGGTACAGCTGAGGAACAAACATCTGATCAGCACGTGGGTCCCTGGGCTGGCTCCCAAAGAGAAAAATGGACCTGCTTACCAATTTTTAAGCAGATGCTTTTTCTACACGTGCATGCACATGCTCACAGTTACAGAGAGCAGTGTCACAGGTGCATCTTACACCTGTGGCAGAGTTTTGAGAGGAAGTTCCTGTACAAATTCACTTTAGCTCCTATAAAGCTGTCTCTTCTATAAACAGGCTTTGCTTTTTTTGTCAGATAGTTGGTTGTGCCCGAAAAGGAAATTCTGGCCTCAATTTTCACTTCCAGTGCATGTCAGATGTATATTAAATGACGAGCCTGAGACATTGTTATTATTAGTGCAGGCTTTCCTAATAGTGTTGTCTTCCAAACAGCACCAACTACTAATGTAGGACTGGAGGGGGCAACAGAGGCCATAAAACATGCCAAGTTGCTTTCCTTTCGACTGTCTTGCAAAAATAGCTCTTTATTGGAAGTAAAATAGCAGTCTTCTGACTGAAAAATTATTTTTTTAAGGGTCCCTTCAAAAAGAATTTTTGGTCTTTCTTCTTTTTAATATTGCAAGCTTTTAGGATAATTAACTCCTGTGAGCTGGAATGAGAACCCTGCAACCTTCAGGGCAGGTCCTGTGGCCAAAGGACCCAGCAAGTGCCTTTACTGCCACAGGACCTACATGCTCTTAGGCTAAAATCACTTCTTCCCAGAACATCTCCTCCAGGAATAAGTCCTGCTTGCTTGATGATCCCCTTGCCCCACTTCTGCAGTGGTTGCCCACACTGGTGGCCAGCCTGCAGGACGCCCCATTTCTAGGGCAGGTGCTCCTGGCCACCGCCCTGCCTCGCTGCACAGGGGTGCATGGGCTGGCAGCACCACATGGAGCAGCAAATCACAGCACACTGGTTTGGGAGCAATTGTTTCATGGTGTGTGCTGAGTCAGCCACACTGCCACTGAGAGATTAAAAACAAAAAATAAAAGGAGTCTCTTCCACTTATGAAAAGCCCCCAAGAAGGTCCACCAGCAGATGCAAACAAACCCTTGTACAGTTTTTGTCTTGTGCTCATCAGAGAACTCTGGCATGTTCTCCATTGTTTGTTTTGGGTTAGAGGCTGCACATGAAGGACCATGTACTGCAAGGCTGAGCTTCAGCAACAGCAAGGGTTAACCAAAATATGTTTTAGATGCCAGGGTACGGTGCAACTTCATCTCATGCCTGACCCAAACCAAGCAGCTGCTGTTGAACAGGAGGCCTCATCCCTGTGTTTCCTTTGCTCCTGTTATGTCTGGTTAGTATGAGGCTACAGGGCGAGCCAGACCAGCCCACCGTGCTCATGGCCTTTACTTTTGGAGTTGTTTTTTCACTGCAGAGGAGGCAGTGGAAGAGGGGAGGTGATGTGAGCCCATTTCAGAAATAGATAGCAGTTAGGTGGGTTGGATTATGCCTATTGAGAACCCGCATTATTGTTTCCCTCACTGTTTTCATCAAAACAAAAGCTGAAGTAGGGTGACAGTTCCCAGCTGAGTCTCACCCACATTTAAAGAAGTTTTCCCATCCTGGCCATAGAGCACCACACTTGCCCTAAGAAACACAATAGGAAAGAGCATGGGAGGTTTCTGTTCCCAGCAGAGATACCTTTGCTGTGAGTAGTAGCCTGAGGTATTATGCTAATGATGTCTCTTGTTACATTACAGTTTGAAAAATAGAGACTGGGTGATATTAGAGATGCTCAGGAAAGTTAAAATGCATTCATTACAACTGTGATGCTAATAATCTGTAAGATAAAAATATACTACATGCATATGTGGATTTTTCTTGTTCAGAAATAATGTGGACTTTGCTCACTGTAGCTTACAAATGCACTATGAGAATTTATAAATTGGTGTCTAACAGTAGCCTAGATTCATAGCTCCCAGCCTTGCCAGAAGGGCCAGAGGAAAGGAGGCACAGATCATATAGGTCACAACTAAGAAGACTCAAAACAACTCTCATGGCCAACATAACTCAGAGCATATCAGCCTCACCCTGTGCTTCTTATCTAGGATTCTTATCAGACCTTGATTCCCTCTCTGTAGAGGATTTGAATGGGAAGTGATGCTATTGCACAACTATTTCCTTTCCTAGCCCCAAAATGGACTTAAGTTGTAATTCTTGGCCATTATCACCACCAAACATTCAGTGCTGTGTATAGTGAGTTGCAGTTTTTGAATCATTCTCTTACCATAGGCCCAAATTAGGCCAGTGTTAACACAGGGCTCTGGCACACGATGGAGAGACTGTCCCATCAGTCTGGCCGTGCTTGTGAGACAGCTCTGTCAGCATCCAGCCTTCAGAGACATTTCGAAATAGGATTTTCACCGGGAGTGATATTCTGTGATACTGGGGATTCAGCCTTAGCTGAATTTTACTTCCCAGTGTGCTGATATTGATGCTCTTCTCATGTTCTGATGCTTCAGCCTCCTTTCTGTGCAAAGCCCACTGTGGATCAGTGACAAGAGCTGCCTCATCCTGCTCTCTGTCCTCGATTTCCCATTTCACTGGGACATGCTGAACAATGCGCTCCAATGGCTTTTGTGTCCTGATTCCTAGAAGAAAGCATCCTCCCAAGAGCAGCTCACTCTTTCTGAGACGCTCAGGCACAGCGACAGCTGCAGCCTACATGAAGCAGGGGTGGTATAAATAGCTTGCAAGAAGAGAGGCAGGAAAAACTACACGGTATGGCACTATGGCCAGAGCTGCAGTATTCAGGTTCAGCCTGGTTCTGCAATAAGCTTTGCTTGAGCCAGCATCAGTCATACTGGAGGGACCGAAAATTGCCAGTTTTCCTCATTTGGTAAAATTCATTTTTCTAAGTAGTTTGCAGAATTCTACTGTGGTACCAGTGACTGTTTGAGCTTTATCTTAGCGACTGACTTAGAAAAAGAAAAAAGCCTATGTATTCTGCAAGTCAGGAGCCCTGGGCTTGCCCAGCTTCACTCGTTAGGCTCTGGCAAGGGCCTTACTCCCTATGCCATGCAGCTTTGGGAACCCTGTCTTGCTCTTTGCAGGACAGCTTCAACAGGGAGGTGTTTTCTCCCCAACCCCCTCCTTATCCTGCTGATTGAGTGCCTGTCTTTGTGCCGAGGGAGCTGTAAGCCCAAATACTCCCAGCCCAGATGAGACAAGACAAGACCTGAACTATCTTATCGACTGGGCAGAGGCTGTAATTTCTGGGCCGTTGCATCTTAGCTGGCATGACCTGGGCACATGTGCACACCAAACCTAAGGGGAGTACAGCAAAATAGTGCTGAAGTTTTCAGGGCAGGAATCAGGTGTCTAATGGACCCAACCTGAGCATCTCCAGCTGTATGTGGTGCTTGGTTTATATGACACACAAACTTCCCTACTGACCAGGATATGCTCAGTGATTTTTAGTGTTTCAAGCCTGATAAGCCCCTGGAAGTGCAGGTTGCACCTGCACTTGCTGGGTTTTCCCAGTGGATTCAGCTGGGTGGCACCACTGATGCCTGCAGATTACCATCCAGGAGAGATGAAGATTTGTTAACTAAACCCTAAACCTTGGGCAGGGAGTGGAAGTGGCACTGAATTTCACAGTTTCCATGAAACAAATCCACAGGCTGACAGACTTGAGAGGTTTCATAAGTTGATGTTCAGATGTGGACAATAGTAACCCTCACCCATGACCTCAGTGTGGAAATGGCAGCAAATGCTTGGCTGAGGCCTCCCTTGTGCCCCCAAAGGGAGGTACCTGCCAAACTGAGCCATCTCACTCACCACGACCAGCTCACTGCTCCACAGCCAGAGGCAGACAAGCTGCTGTAGAGTTGCAACCCACTGGTAGCCACAGCTGGTGATGGCTTGTGCCTGTCACTGCTCTGCACAGATCACTGTGTCGGAGAGACACGCAGCTTTTGCAGCCAAAACTCATGCTGAGGCCATCCCTTAGCAACAAAGCTCTTACACTGCTTTTACTGCTGCAATGGCTGGGGATTGGGCACCTTCTCTACCACCAGAGCCGTGAAATGGTGCATAGCAAAGCTGTCCCACAGAGGGTACCTGCAGCAAGGCACTGCACCCAGAATGCTGCTTAATGTGAGCTGACCCTGCTGTTGTGAAAGACTTTTCTGGGTGTCACTCTGTACATACACTTATCCTTGAATAATGTTCTACAAGACACCTCTATGTCCTTCTTGGTTGGCATGGCTTGGCTGCTGGCTGACAGCTGCCTTGAAAATACAAGCTTGGTAGTCTTAAGAAGCACAATAAATAGCATCCTACAGAAACCAGTGTGACACAGCAAAGCCCATCCACCAACCAGACCTGAGGAATTAAATACCCATGAAAGAATATAATCTCAGGCAGGAATAAACAGCTCAGCTATTGCCCAGGTCTTAGCTGAAAGCCCGAGCAACACTGGCAAACTGTGTGAAGGCCATGTTATGATGGTTCCAGTAACTGTCTTCTGATAGTTTCAGATGTGCTCAAGTCTGGAGCAGTCTGAGAGAATACCACCACAATAATTCCAGTTATTACATGGTATGGCACTATGGCCAGAGCTCCTGAGAGGAGCAATACTGAGAAAGTCTTCACGCATGAGATGCCACCAGCATCTAGATTTATATACTGACAACATACATGCTCCAGATTGCTTAGCACCATTTACTCTAACATCACAGGCTTCCACCACGTGGTGAAATATAAGCCAGGAAGCCTGAGGAAATTTTTTAAATGACAAATATAGTACTTCAACTATATCAACTATTCCTTGCACACACACAAAGTCCTGTTTCACTGCTATTAGCAGAGGCCTTTATATGCTTGGTATTTACCGTTTTCACAGCTCTAACTAGAAACTTTATAGGATAAGATGGAAGACACTGACGACCACCTCTGATCATCTTTGACCACGTTTGTATATCCATGGACAACTACCTGAGGGAGCTAATGCACAGTATTCAGGCTAATATCCCCATGTGCTTGCTGCAGCGTGCTGCCTGTGGGTAGAGGATTACCCGGAATCACTTAACAAGGAACACGCAAGAAGTGCATCAAGCCACTTTCTAGAAGAAAAGCTTAGATTTCATTAGCCCTGTAGGGTGCAAGTATGCCACACCTGGCGCACTGTAAACTCTCCGTCTAGCTTGGTAGTGAAAAGTGTCTCTGAGTGGAGATCAGAGCAATCAGCCTGCCTAATAAATGGAGTGAGATTCCATAGGCCTGCAAGGAAGCTTCCCACTGGCACAGCATGTGCTGAGGTGCATTACCATCCCTGCCCCACATTTCAAACAACTCTTTCTGCAATGGCTGACATTACAGGAGGCCCTCAACAGCATGTTGCCTTCTCTACTGACAGCTGAGTATCTGTCTGAAGTGGTGAAATGCAGAACATCTGCCAAAGGAGCAAGCCCTCCTGAATAAATTAGCATCCACCTGGGATATGAGCTTGGATCCCTTGACTGGCTGAGATCAGCTAAGGGACTAGCAAGAATATGCAGGAGCATCCACACCTCACTTTGCAAGTCTACAGAAGGCTGGTGAAACTCAAAATGCTAAGGAAACTCAAAAAACGAAGGCAGGCAGGCAGGTAGGCTGGCTGTGTAGTGGTTTCCATCACCCTAGGCTGGAAAACAATTCCTCCTGCACATCATGGAAAGCCCACAGGTACTAGTGGGCATGCTGCTGGAAGCAGCCTCTCCATATGCCCTCACATGCAGATGCCACGCTCTTCTGCATCACTGGAGGATGGGAATAACAGAGAAACAAGCACCCCATATCCAAGGTCTGCATGAAGAGCTGAGCAACTCCTTCTGGCCCCACAGGTGATCGGCAGTGGCCCTTATGCACACAATGAGGGCATTTCAGGAGAGTAGAGGCAGGATCAGCAGAGACATAGCTGCCTCTCTTTCAGCCTGTCCTCTCTTGAAGTTGGGAGTCTGCTGCTGGGAGAGACCTCGGGGTATTGCATCCCTTTTGTCCATTGTGGGGCAGCACTGCCTTTTCCTTGCTGAAATAATGCAGCAGGGTCTTCTGAGCAACAAGCTCTGCAGACCTTGCAAAGAAAACAGTCCTTCCCACCGATTTGCATCTTTGTTTGCAGAAATCATTGCTCAGGCTATAGTTCAGATCATGGCCATGGCTGGTGGCTGCCTCCACTGGCTTGGTGGGAATGCTCAGTGCCAGGGAGAGGAGGGAGCTTGTTGAATTTTAATCACATTTTGGCTGCCAGTGCCACGGCCAGGAAAATACTTGTTTATGTGATTAGAAACAAAATGTGTTACATATATATGGTCTCATCAGCAATTAGTACCTGAGTATTGCAGACAATAACCTCTTGGATGAACACAATACAAAGCTCTCGGTTATGATCTTCTGAAGTGCCTTTACCTGTAGGATCCTGATGTTCCCGGAGCTTGCAGGAGGGAATGGCACCACAGCCAGGTTCCTGATGTACTGGGGAGCTTACAAGCCCTTGGTAGTAAATGCAGCTATGAGGAAGAGGGAGCCTGTGTGCACCAGGAATAGCTGTGTTTGGTGAAGGAGAGTTTTGTGTCTTCATCAGGAGCAACTCAGTGGGAGTCAGCGAGCCACAGTGGTTCACAGGAAAGCAAAAGTGAGTTCTTTGTATCTGTGCAATAAATCAGAGAAAAGGGATGCAAGACAGCCACAAGCTGGGGTTAAATCACTGTTCCCCTTCAAGGATGCCAGACCTCAAATGAAGGTGGGAGCTCAGTGAAAGCTTCAGGATTGCTCGCTGAGGAGCTCAGACTGCAGCTCTTTGATGGGTGAGGCCAGAGAGCTTAACGGGGTCAGGAAAGGAGCTGGTTCTGGGCAATGTTTTTACCTGGCTGCCTGTAACACAGGCAAACCCTCAGTGGCCAGACTCCTGCTGCCAATCCCCACCAGATCTGTGGGGATCTTTGCAAAGGATGCAGTGCAACCTCCCTCTTATGGGAGAGTTTGGAAATGCAAAACACCTATACAGCTGTGGCCCAATTCAATAATTTCTGAGCAGCTACACAACCTGTGACCCCATCTGCAGAACCGCACGTGTTGGATCTCTGTCCTCCTCTCTGTGTCTATCTTAAACATTAGGCAGCTTTTCCTTGACAAATCTTTAATGCAGCCATCTAAAACCAGCCTCCCTTAACGACCCCGCCTATTTAAGTATCTTTTGCAGCTCATCATCTGTCACAAGAGATGCAGTACATTTGGGTTTTTCTACTGCAAGAACTGGCAACACACTCTGCTTCCTAAATCTTCCAAAATAAGCTACATGCATTCCAGATAACTTGCAGAAAAGCTAAAAATAGGAAAAGCTAACCTCTGAATTTAATTTTTTGCTTTTCATTTTTCTTCTTGGATGTGCTCCCTGTTTTGAGCAGTTGTACTTCCCGTTAGTTCAGGCACTAGACAATAGTTTTCCAAGAGCCTGGAGATTAGAGAAACCCATAAAACAATTCCACATCCAGCAGCACAGAACTGCTGGCACTCACTGAAAGGTCTGCCCTGGAAGTGGCCTGGGTTGTCTCTCTCCTGTCTGCCTTCTTTACACTGATATTTCTCTTCCAAAAAAATCTTCCAAGCTGTCTGCTTTTATCTGCTCCTGCTACTTACTGAGCCTCCCCGGTTTTCTCAGGCAGTGCATCCCTCAGTGTCTTGCTCCCACTCACTGCTGAGATTAATGCTGCATAATATTCCAGAGCTATCACATACTGGTACTTGGAGCTCATTTCATTCTTTCTCAAATTCAAATTTAACTTAAAATTAAAAAGCCCCACACAACTGAAAGCCTATGTATCTCAATGGATACACAGATCTAGGAGCAAGTAGTGGTTGGGGGTGATGAAGGGGAGGCCATGTCAGATAAAATGGGTGGCCTTTTTGATGTGAAGAAGGTTCTTCACTTTATTTAGGTGTAGGTATGCAACTTGTGTGAGTCAACACTCCCTGGCATGCAGTGAAAAGCCTGCCTAATTTGGAGCACCCAGGAGCTTTGGATTGTCCTCTGCAGGTTTCCTGACCAGGTCAGCAACAGGGCAGGGACTACACCAGCCCACAGTCTGAAGGATGTCAGAAAGGAGAGTGAAGGAGCCATCCTGCTTCACGGACTTTATGTCGGCAATGAGTGATCAGCTGAGGGCAAGCCTGGCTGCAGGACAGTGGTACTGTGATTCACCCCCTTGGGCTGGAAGCCAGCTAGGAAACAGTCAGGAAATCAGATTTTCACACTTCTCAGGACACAGGCAGGAGGTGGGTGAGAAACTGGGCAAATCTCAGCAGTACAGAGTCAACTGCAGAGCCTCTTGACCCATCTGTCTCCAGCACCTGCAGAACCACACTGGAAAATGGGCACCCTGCTTGTGTCTGTTTGCAAAGGGGCTGGATCTGCCCTCCCTGTGCCCCACAAATGAACTGGAGGGTTTTCCTCCCTCTGCTCAAGCCAAGGGCCAGCTTCAGAGCACAGCAGCTGACTCCGCCACACAGGGATAGAGGAGGCACTTTCTACCCACACTTGCACTTCCTTTTAAACCGATGTTGCTCCTTTGACTTTCAATGGAATAAGTGCCATGAAGCACTACAGTGGTAGGTAAAAATGTACTCACATACTACGTCATGGAAGAGTGGGCTAATAAGGTAATGATGACTAACTCCACTGTTTCAAACTGGGGGAACTGAGTTCCCTGAAAGAGTAAATTAGATAGCCTGTTGCTATTGAAAGTTCCTACATCAGCCCACTTGGGTCCATTGCAGACAGGTCTCCTGACCTATCAAGAAAATGCAGATTTATGAGGTGCAGAATGATGATTTTCCTCCTAGAGAGGGCAGTCTCTGTGAGCTGAAGCTGATGAAATCTGCTCTGCTTCATATCTTTTGTGGGCTGTGCTTGCCTGGACAAAGCCTCACTTCTGTGCCTTTCTGGAAAAGGAATTAGCCACCTTATTCCTGCATGTATTGAACTCAGCTGCTAGCCACTTTCAGTTTGTTGCAATAAACTGAGAGATTCTAAACTCTGGCTGGAGTAAAGTCCAATAGCAAAGAGGTAAAAAAGGAGAGAAGCATTCTGTGCCTTGAAGAGAGCTGGGATATTTGCCAAGATCAAGCATAGTTTTTTCTCTAGCCAGTCAAGGGACACAGAAGCTTTTCCAGATGCTGTTGTCCAATTCAGAGTAGTCTGGCCAAAAGCTATATTCTGGAGGAATCCTCTCTGGGCTGAATCTGGGCATTATTTTTAGACAAACATTGTGTCCTTCTTTACAAGGAGGAAAACACCATACAATCTATGTTCAGACACCCACAAATACAGTGCTTTGAGACATACTGCAGTATGAGCAACCCCACCACTGATTCTCCTTCATGCTAGAGTACAGTCATGGTGCCTTTCACCGACTTGATGGTGTCCAAGCCATTCCAGCTTACAGAAACATCAGTGTCCTGTCAGGGGGCTCACTCCACAGTGTTCCTTTCCCAATCCTGGATACTGCAGGAGGTCTTTTCTGTGCCACCGAGGCTTTGGGTCAAGTGGAGGCAGCAACAAGCAGCATGCCTTGCCCTTTGCTGTCATGGTTCAGATGCCCAGCCTGGACCATTGGCTCCAGGCTTCCCTGCAGAAACACCTGCTCGTTATGGTGAGCAGTTTTGCAGTAAGGCATCATCACTCATTACACACTGCAGTCATTTCTGCTGCATGCTTCTGATTAACTTCTTCATAGTGGTGAAAACAATGAATGGCTCAGAGAAACAGTAAGAGGAAACCAGAAACACTTTTCAGTTTTCTGTGTGAAATCTTCTGGGTCATGTCACATGATCCTAATAAAGTCTACAAATGCAGGACACCCTGGTGGCCAAGGATTTACAGCAATGCAACAACACATCCTGGCACCGATCCTGCCCCATTTCCACCTGCATCCACAAATTTGGTCCTTCTTCTTCCTCCCTACTGCCCTTGGTGCCCTGGTCAAGGGTCACTAGATCCTGAGCTTATGCCTCTCAAGACACTGTTAGGAAAATCATCTGCTGGCTGACAGCACTGCCTGGCTGCCCAAGGCTGCCCTGAAAGACTAGTGTGTTAGGTCAGCT
This sequence comes from Cnemophilus loriae, assembly GCA_013397755.1. Lineage (NCBI taxonomy): Eukaryota > Metazoa > Chordata > Aves > Passeriformes > Corvidae > Cnemophilus > Cnemophilus loriae. The sequence goes on from VZTF01007679.1 coordinate 1,001,064, forward strand.
CAGTGTCATTTCGCAACATAATGAGGTCTCCTCAGAAATGCATTTCAAAAGATTACCTGGGCTCGCAGATGAGCTGCCCTCTGGTCACAAACTAATCCTGCTCAGAGAAAATTGGGCACAACAGCAGCAAGAAGGGATATTTCTGATTAAAACTATAGTAAAACCTGGTCTGAGAATTCTGTCTTTTACACCTTTTCTAGATACTAGCTTGCTAATTGCTTACTGATTATAGAAGATCCTATCACATGTAGACAACACAGAGAACGACGAACTTTTGTAATCTCTTTGCAGAGACATCCAGCTGCCAGAGGCTGAGTAGCCATTGCCTGCACTCAGTGATGCTCAGTGGCAGCTCTCTGTGCCCATTGCTCTGAGACACTGTGTCCCACTTGGTAGGTCAGACCACACAGAAATGAAAAAAGAAAATGAGGTTTCAGAAGAAGGACAGCAAGTGTCCCCTGGAATTTTTGCCCAAAACCTGGGTTACACCCAATCCTTCAGAATGCAAAAGAGATATAGTTGATAATAATTTTAATTTTCCTTCAAAATAAGAATTTAGAGCCTCCTATCTTAATAATACATTAACCACAGATATAGACATTTGCAGACAATAATAGTGTTTCTACTTTTCTTTTGCAATGCAATAGAATAATACAAAGATTTAGTTAGGAGGAGAGTTGACTTCTCCATGTAAAAGCTGTCACAGTGAAAATAGAAATGAATCCAGCAAACAGCACAACTAAACAAACCCACACTGCCTCCGTTGCAGTGGGCTGAGCTGCTTCACTGTGATGACACTTGGGTACAGTGCCTCTGTGCAGGCAAACTGCTGGTAGCAGCCACAATGAGCACAGACAATGTGCTGCTGCCATGTGCACAGCAAGGAGCTGCCAGCATTTGCCCAGAACCACCCCATTTTCCACAGCTGTCTGTTGTCCACGCTGTGCCTGAGAGGCTGGAGCACCAGTGCTGGCAGCTCACCACATGTGAGGCTCAGCAGGACAGGAGGCAAAGGCCACCTATAACAAAGTAAGAATGAAGATCTGCAGCTAGTGTTATCAGAGCTCCCTGCTAGACTTGGATAAATGTGTCCTGCAAACACATGAAGGAAAATCCAGTTTTGTTCCCCTCCCATGTCAGTTTAGAGAACCAGTGGTGTTTCAGTGTGTAAAAAAATTAACGTTTTTAATTATTTATATATATTTTATATATATNCCTTGTCTACTTTTCTTTTATATATATATATATATATATATATGTAATAATATGAAACTCATTCCTTATTATCTACATACTTCTGGAAGGCACCAGTTCACCAGTTTAGTCAAGGAGTGCAGACAGCTTTGGGAACCTTGTATGAAGGGTAACATACAAGGAATTGAGTCTGACAACTGAAAAACTCAGTCAGGGGCACTGCCACATTCAAGGCAATGAAGACACATGTTTACAAAGTGGGGTGTGCAGGTCTCCTCTAAATCAACCAGAAAGCTCCACCTCCTATCTTTCCACCCCACCTTGACTGGGTAGTGCAGGTCCAGGAGTGGGTTTGTTGTTACCATGGCAGCTAAGCCCTTTCTCCTCATTCAGGGTCTCTCCTTAGCCAGACACAACATCTGAGCTGCAAGGCCCTCTCTCTGCTGGCTCAGTGGCAATCACCACTGGAAATCCCTTGGCACAGCTCCTGGCCTCACTCCAGTGACACATGTGGAGTCACATCCTCCCTGTGGCTCGTGAGCCAGCACTACCTTCCACCCTATGTTAACACCGCGGAGTTTCCTTCCTCCATGTGCTGAAGAGAGGAAGTGCTGCCTCCAGTGCTGTTTATGATGCATGCACGCATCCAGCTGTGCTAGGATGAATGTATTCTCAGCCTTTTCCTCCTTGGTAACCTAGAATTAACCTATTTCTTTGCCACAGCCTTCAGTGGTGTCACTCACAGGAACAGGCCTAAAGTTTTCCCATTTGCAAAATAGAATTAAATCATAGTTCCCTGTGTTATGCATCAATTTATTAAGCAGTAAACACTCCACTTGCAGCAAACCCAATAATAATTAAAGGTGGTCAAGTGGCCATTGCTCAGGCTTGGTGGCCCAGTAGGAAGAGGTGCTAATAGCAGGGCAGAGCTGTGGACAGCTCCACACCACCCTCTGGGCCCTTAGCCCAGCCTCCCACAGCTGGGGACACTTTATTTCTCACCTCTCGAGGAGCCATGACATACAGAGTAAGGGATGGGATGAGGCTGAGTACCCCAGATCTCACAAAAAAATCTTAGTGATACCCTGTAGCTTCACCAAAAGATGCAGCTAGTGGGGTTTGGGAGAGGCCAATTTGGGGAGTGTTTCACAGGTTCCCAAGGGAGGCAGGGCAGGTTTCAGCCCTCAGGCAGCTCGGTGACAGAAAGACTGGAGGAGAGGATTACCAAGCTCTTCTGGAAAGAGGCAGGAAGGAAGTAGGAGTGCAACTTCCTACTCAGGACAGTGAGACTTGACCCCTGCTCAATTTTCCTATGACTCAAATGGTATTTCTTAAAGCAGCCCTCCTTCCAATGACTTAAAAATAGCAACTGCTGAAGCAGAGGAGACTGCTGACTAATGCTGTACTAGAGGATATATCTTTCTCTGGAGAATAAGTTGGTACAAGTACCAGTTTTTGGATGAGCTAGGCAGGACTGCCAGGGTTACCCTGTGACAGCTGACCTACAGTTCCCATGCAGACTATCTTCTGAAATATAGAAAAGATGACTAAACAGATCAACTTCAATAAAGCAACTTCAGTAACAACTGTATTACAATCTACATAAATGACATTTCTAAGGGATCTACATTTTCAATGGCAAAAATTTATGGAGTTCTCAGACGAAAAGGACATGAAAACTACCACTAGAAATCAGAGGCCTTCCTCGAATCAGCTCCAATTGAACATGAGCACAGCATTTGGAAAAGCGCCCTATCCTGATGTTGTGTGCCCAGTGATCACAACCTTTGGCAAGCCATGGACAGGAGAGGTTCTCCTGACTGTGAAAAACCTGGACTTTATTTCCAGGCTGAATTTGTTGAGATAGACCTTCCCCACTTTTGCTGTTCCTGAGCTCTCAGCTGCCAGACTGAGGAGCCTTACAATGGCCTGTTCCTGATGGAAGCACCTGCAAGAGAAACCTTGATTTAACCAGAGGCAAGGCTCCCAGCAGTTCCCATATTTCCTGTTGTGCCCATCCTACGAAGCAGCCTTCGATGCACTGTATCAGTAAGCAAATATCCTTCTTCTTCACCAGGCTCCAAATTTTATTTTGCCTGCAAATGTGATCAGCACAGGGGTCATGTTGATACCCTTCAGACTATTGATAAAAGCCATTAAAGATGTAGCATCAAGGAACAGCCCCTGCAGACAGATGCAAACCCACCAGAAAAAGAGATATGTACACATACATATACACACACACACAAGCACACACATGCAGAGCACATGCCACAGTTAATGCAGGAGATGAGGCAAGATTCCTCCTCCTGCAGATGACCCAACTGGAAACAGGCCTGCCGGAACAACAATTCCCTTGTTACAATTACACAGGAGCTCTGTGAGTCACTTTCCAACCCACTGAACATGCTCCGCTTTGAATTATGTATCATTTGGGGTTTTTTAATCACAACATTGTGTTTTCTCGAAGAAAATGCCTGGCTCAAAACTAAATTTAAACACGCGAATATTTTTACCTTTAACCACCAAACATTATCTCAGCAAAGAAAGGGACTCCAGTTAGTTTGACAGTGTTTGGCATTTATTAACCCCCTCTTCCTTCATTTTTAATAAATAATTCCATTCAGCTGTTCCATTACTTTGCCTGAACCCAAAGGTCATGAAAGGACATCTCATTTACATATTTTAAATATTAGTACATCACCTTTCCTCCACTTTTCTGTCATATCCCTAGTGCTCCTAGCAACACTGCAAATCAACATCTTCAGTAATGTCTGCTCAAAAGGCTTTTGAGTGACTTTTACACAAAAAAAACCCATTTCCTTGTTGTCATGCAACATTTTCATCTTCATCTAGCTTTCTCTACAGTCCTTGCCCTGAATATTGGGCTAGTACCAGTGATGTAACTAGTTTTGTCTTGAAAAATGTTTTTTCAAAAAAAACATGCCTTATTTTTCTGTACTTGGGTCTTACAGAATCACAGAATCATTTCAGTTGGAAAAGATCCTTAAGGTCATTGAGTCCAACAGTTAACCTAACACTACTAAGTCCACCAATAACCATGTTCCTAAGTGCCACACCTACACCTCTTTTAAATACCTCCAGGGATGGCAAATCTACCACTTTCCTGGGCAACCTATTCCAGTGCTTGACCACCCTTTCTGTGAAGAAATGTTTCCTAATATCCAGTGTGAACTTCCCCTGGCACAACTTGAAGCCATTTCCTCTTGTCCTGTCTCTTGGTACTTGGAAGAAGAGACTGATCCCCACCTCACCACAACCTCCTTTCAGGTAGTTGCAGAGACCAATAAGGTCTCCCCTCAGCACCCTTTTCTCCAGACTAATAGAATAATAGAATTATGGTTCAGACTGGTTTCTCTCTTTGAGTTTCCTTATTTGCCACCACGCTGCTGTTACAGGATGCATCTATTTGTCACATTTCAGTTCTTGCAGGAGACTCCTAGGTGCCATCCATGCATTGGTCTCTTTACCAAGCAGTTCAGAGATCAATAGGCAAGGGAGATGTCTGCACTGGGATCTTGCCAGGAAAGGGAGAAGCCCAGGGTAAGAAAGAGTCAGGCTGAGCCAGCATCTCTTTGTGGCAAAAACACTCTTCTGGTTAAAAAGAAGCAGATATCCCTAAGGAGAGCAAATTAGCAGCCCGTATCTGACACTGTTTGTCTTTCTCCTGATGGATGAGCCATTTTTTCCTCTCTTTCAGAGTAATACTTGGCTGTACTTTCCTTTTAATGAGCTTTTGGACCAAAGCCCAAAATAGATCAAAGCCATTGGAGGGAGAGGCAAGGAAACACATGACCCAAACCTTTGCCTTTTCCTCTCTTTTTCTTTACAAACAGAAGTTGCACCTTTCACTATTGAGGTTAATGTCAACAAAGGGGATGGTGCTTTGGTTCTGGAGCAGCAGGTGACCCACCTGCCAGTTTACCACTGATGGACATCAAGCAGGAGGCTGTTGCTGCATCCCCATGGGGAGAGTCCTCCGGAGAGGGGCAGAGAGAGGGTGATCACTGCCAATAGGCAGCTCTTGCCTTTCTAAGCAAATGCATCCCTGTCTGAGCAAACACAGCAGCTCCTGGGGGAAAAACAGAAGGAGGCTTAATGGATGATTTTCTACTTCTCGTGTGACACAAGGGCTCTAGTCTCAAGGTGGTGAGAAATCGCAGCTGTTGGGAGAGACAGGAGCAAGGCAGGGCAGGCAGGAGATCATGTCACGTCTCTCTTCTTCCTTCCCCATGTCCCTGGAGTGCGGTTAGTGAGAGTCTATGACTCTCAGCAAACAACTTTGAGATCACTGGGTGGAAAGCACCCCCAGTGCCAGGAGCTGTTGCTGCCCTGACAGCCCAGTTAAGAGCCTAAAAATGGGGGACAAATAGTCCTGCATGGTTACAGCCTTCAGGGCTTGGCTACACTTTTTGAGCCATTTTTTCCCTTTTTCCAATACAGAGGTTTTCCAGGAGTCAGGAAATTTGCACATGCCTACACGTGCCTGTCGTAAAAGAGAGCTGACCACAATTAGGATGCTGATGAAGCTAGGAAAGGACAGAAGAGACAAAACCCACATCATTCAGCAGAAGCAGAAACAGCAATAGCTGTAAAGAGCCTGCATATGACCCCTAACCTTCCCTCATCAAAGCCGTGTGGCTGCTGAAGAGTAGGGGTGCAATGTGGGCCCCCTGATGCTTGGATGGGGGGGGCATGGCCCCCCAGTTCTGCATAGATGGAGGAATGCCATGGGGCTCTCCAGATGAGCTGCTGGGGCTCTGCCAGAGGCCCTGGGCCAGCACATAGGGTGACAGGGGATGCCAGGATGCTGCTGTCTGAAATGAGCAGTTGACAGAGACTGTGTGATGGGGAGCAATCTGCACTGTGGGGTGGGTAACAGGACAATTGCCAGCCCCTGGCTGCCACATGGCCTGGCCTTCATCCCTAGCACAGTGGGGAACAAGCATCCTCTCACTGGATTTCAGCATTTTTTGCTTCTTGTTGATATTTCTCCTGCTGTCTGAAAGGCTCCCAGGCATAGGGTGCTGGTGGTGCTCCGAGCAGTGTGCTGAGGGCTGTCCTGCTCCCAAACTCTGTGAGGAAAATACTGCTGATACAACTCAGGCTTTTATTTCCAGGAGACCCCCCAAGGGGCAGTTGCCCTTCACTGGGTACATTTTGTGTATTAGGCTACAAGTGTGACTGAGCAAGAACAGCCCGTGGCTGCTGGCAGGCCCTGGGTGCACTTGCCTGGCTTGTCGCAGGCTTGCAACACCTCTGCTACACAGACCTGCTCGTGGCATACTCCAGATGGCAACTCAGGACGTGGGGATTAGCTGTATGGAGCACACTCCTACAGATAATGGAGACACTGCCAGGCTTATTTGTTGATGATTGTGTGCAGAACTCAGGAACACACACGCTTTGTTCTCCCTGTTTCCTACCTTTGTAATGCCTCTTCCCAGCAGAAGACAACCGTCGTGCCTTGTTTGTTTTCAGTGCTCCTGTTGGAGGGGGAAGGGAGCTGCACAGACTCATGTACATAATTCTCTTCCTCTTCATTTAGTTTTCTTTTTCTTAGGGCAAAATAAGAGCCATTTGAGCTGGAAACATAGAGCTGCTTCTCATTTGCAAATCTCCTCCCTCTACCCCAAAATACAGCAATGTAAGGAATTCTTGAAAAATGTTAAAAACTTGCATCTGTCCTCCTCAAATATTAGCTATGTCAAGCATCTAAATAGAAAAGAAACATAATGAGGTTCCGTAAGATTCAGAGTGTGAAGCACACCCAAGAGAAACCCGTCGCACACTAATGGGCATTCCCCAGAGTTTCCGACTCATGAATGTGTTTGGCACTATTTCTGTAGGGCAAGTAGCAAGAAGAGGAAGACAGCCACTAGCAGAGGTGTCTGCAAGCTGACTGCAGAAGTCAGTAATGCCAGAAGACTGGAGAGTGGCTAATGAAGCATCTCATTTCAGAAACGACAAGGGGAGACTTCAGGGAAGTGCAGTAGTGACCTACATAGAGCAGAAGGATACAACAGAAAGGCCTGGAGAGGTGAGGACAGCCAGGAGGAGGCAGAGGAATTGTCAGGGCAACGCAGGAAGGCTGTATAAAATAGGATATAATGAAGCAAAGGAAAGTATCGTTTCTACTGTGAAATAAACAGGCGAGATGCACTGTGAGATGTGCTAATAACTGATGTTTTGATTCTTTCAAGTAAAAACAAAAAAATAAAATTGAATCTGTGTTGGGAATTCAGGTCAACCACAATCAAATAACACAGACATTTTGTGCAACCCAAAATGTGGGGGAATTTTTTTTATCAATTCAAAGAAGCAGAAAAATGACCCAGAATGTTTTGTTTGAGCCTCCAAAACAGTAAGGAAGAATTCTAAATAAAATACTGCTGCTAATTAAAAGAATATTTGAAAGCATCTCAACAAAATACTTCTATAATTTAAAGGGCTTTTTCAGGATTCCTGCTCACAGAAGGAATTTAGTAAAATTGAGATTCAGTTACAAAATGTGCTGCTTTACCTTACTCTACATATTCCAGAGGAGAGTGGAATGAAAAAAATTAATTCAGCTGCAGCCAGCAGCTGTTTCTAGAGTTGACATTGCCTATTGTAGCTCCCAAAGCAAAACAAACATATCTTGTCTCTGTTGAGTTAATTATAGTGAAAAACAAAACTAAAAAAGTCACTTACTTCTCAGCAAAGACCATATTTGCATATGCGATAGTTTTCCGATGAACACAGAAAACAGAAGGGAGGTCTTGTGGCAGACTAAGCACTTGTTCAGTGGCAGGGACAGAAGGAGTGGCCCTGTGTCAGTGTGACCACTGTCTTGACTTTCACTGCTGGCTTAAGCTGATGAGGGGAATGAGGAGCAAGTCAGTTAAGGTGGGAGCAAGTACTTCTCCTCCACTATGAAATAGTAAGTCTTAAAAAAGAGGGAGCTGCAGATGGTAAAGTCTTAAATTGCCATGGCAAGCTTTGCTGGAGAGTGCCTTTAGTCCCCCCAGATGGAGCCCTCTGCAGCTGATTCACAGCAGGTCACGTTGGCTTGTCATGCCCGACTCCTGAGTCTACTCATCTAGTCAGCACGGCTGACAGGGGTGAAAGAGAGGAGCTGGTTGAAAACATTTGATATGGCTCTAGACAGGCAGACTGATTTGCAGATTCAAAGCACAGGAAAGACTGAGATCTATTGCAATGGATTACAAATGAGCTTGGAAACACAGGCGTGAGGCACAAGGAGGGAATGTGGCTGGAGCTGGGTGGGTGAATACCCTGATGAGTTTTCCAACTGTCTCTGCCCCTTTGCCCTACCTTTCCCTTTGCCAAGCAGATCCCTCCTTTCTGAAAACCATATTTACTTGGCGTGAATGGAGCTGGGGAAGCCATGGACTGAGAGAAGTGCTGAAGGAGAGGTCCCAACTGTTAGGAAGACCAGTAAAGGGAAGCGTGGGTGAGTAGGCCAGCAGCAAAAGGGAATGCAAGAAAACTACCGTCTTTTCACTGGTTGGAAACCCTTGCAATATTGTTACAAAACACAACAGTGTAGAGAGAAATCACTGTGAAATGTGACCCACATGGTTCAGCTGTGACACTGTGCAGAAAACACAGCACGACCTTTGTTAGAGTGGCAAAATAAGAATCACATGCATGTTTGGCTTCAGACTTCATGCTGTTGTTGCCATGAATTTCTGTCCAGGCTGTCAGGACTGTACCATCTTTAGACATGCTTAACATCGTGGGTGGTAAAGTCAACAGATAGCTACAGATAGGGTCTGACTATAGGTCTATCTACAATCTATCCCTTACAGGCTCCAGCAGCTGTCAGGAGAGGATGCTCAGGAAAGAGCGAAATGAGGTGCGGACAGAACGATCCCTTTGCAGCAGCAGCCTCCCATCTTCAGTGGGGAGCAGGTTGGGAACTTTTGGAGCTTCAGGCTGCAGCCAGGGTTTGCTATCTGATAGCCCCTGACAGACCTACCCTTCCTGATGCTGTCTTATCACTTTCTGAACTTTTGCCCTGCACAACTGTTCATAGCAATGAGTCTCATGGTTTTAATATTGGAACCCTTGTGTGGGGGAAACAGACTTCATGTTTGTTTTATATCTGCCAATAGGTAACATCATTAACTAACTTGTATTGCAAGGGCTAGTGAATAATCATTTCCCGCTCACTTTCTCCAAAACACCTGTGACAATATTAAATCTGTCAACTCTACTCCAGTCATCTCTGTTTTAAAACAGTGAACCAGAGGCTGTTTGATTCTCCGTGCAAAGAGCTGTTCCTCGTGTATCATCACCCCAGCCACCCTTGTTAGTGTGCCTCTGGATCCCATCACTCCCCTTGCCAGACTGAAGGACCGCAGCTGCAAGTAGATGCTACTCCAGACATCAGCACTTATGAATTTATGCAAAAGCTATTGAGATGCAATTTTAAGAGAAATAACAAGTGTGACCCAAAGATCCCTTTTAATGTCCTAACTCCATATCAAAATACAGCTTAGGCTGATGGCTGAAAGGCATCACTTTTGGTTGTGAAATTAGTTGTTATTTTCAGTCCACTTCAAAACTCCCATTAGTCCAGCTAAGACACATGCCAAAGTCCTCAAAAAGACAAGAATTGAACTGGCAGAGAGAAGAAATTGTCCCTGCTATGCTAAGGTTAAATCTCTGAATAAAGGAACCTTGAGGATGGGAGACTGCATGCATGCTTCATCTGCTCTCTTTGTGGCTAATGGGAGAACACCCTCTAACTCCTACACTTTTTCATAGGTGACTTATCCAAAACCCATGAAGAGTAGAGCTGAGGTCCCTGAGTACTATACAGTTGCTCCTAAACCCCAGCAACCCTTTTTTTTATTTTTTACAAAGCCATGGGCTGCTTCAAAATTATGTTTTTTTCTTTGAAAAATCAAGCCATCTTCTTCCTAAGTATTAATACTAAGCTTGCATTTTCCTCTCAGCTTCTGTCCCAGCAGGAATAACATAATCTTCATTGGTTTGCAAATTGCAAATAGCTCTCTTGCACCTACTTGAACTTCTCAGCTCTGTTTTTCATACTGAAACTCTTCTGGGGAAGGGATGGCAGGGGGGGCTTGTTTCCCTTGAAGAAAAATAAGAAAATGTTTGCATGATAAAACTGATGCCTGTTGCCTGGTGGTTTAAACAAAAGAACCCTACTGTGGACATTTTCTTCTGTAGTACAGAGCAGTTTGGAAAGCTGTATAATGTGTCTTGACAGCACTACAAATCACTAAAGGTCAAGGGCTTGGGGATTAACCACATCCCCATATAATAGGCTGATATAGAAAGGGCAGGACCATAAGGGTTCAGATTTAGAATGAAAGGTTTTGAATACAGCTGATGAAAAAAGATTTGTGGAAAGGAGGGACTACTCACACCCTTCTAGCACTCAGGCATGCTAATAAGATCACAGTGCAGAGGCAGATATGGTGCTAGCCCCATTCTTTATTAATGCAGTGAACATCTGGCTATGGGCACCCTAGTCCTGAGATGTCTTTTTCCTTTCTCCTCAAATTTTCTTCAGCTGCAGGTGCCCATCAGTCTAAGCACTCTGCTCAAGATGGGTCAGCTACTGTAGGTTCTTAGGACTGCATCCATTAGAGTTCTGAGTATCTCCACAGATGAACGACCCACAACCTCTCTGAGCAACCTGTGCCAGTGCTTGACCACCCTCACAGTAAAAAAACTGTTTTCTTGTGTTTTGAACATCTCGTGCATTCCTATTTGTGCCCATTGCCTCTTGAACTGTCAGTGGGCACTACTGAAAAGAGTCTTCATTCCCTTGCATCAGATATCTATCTATACATGCTGGTAAGATTCCCATAACCCTTCTTTAAGGATAAACATGAGTTTAAGGAAGTCCTTATATTTTAAAATCTGATTTAAGATAAGCTGTTGTACTGGAAAACTCGTCACTTCAGATACTGGATCTGAGAGGTATACGAAACAGTGCTTCCACAGTCACATTAATATTTAGGAGGGTTTTGAAAGGGAGCTTTTTTAGTTCTTTTACTTCAGCTTTGTGATTGTGATATGTGTCAACTGCATCGTCTGAGTTTTCTCCGGTGTGCGTGCAGAGTGGTCCCAGTACACCACAGTTCAAGCCTGTCCTCTTCTACATGAAGACAAAACATCAGAGATTGTCTCCTGTATTAGAGATCAACTGAAAGCAGTTTGCACCAGAAAAGCCTATTGAAATTACTGTTCCTCCTCCCACTGATAGAAGTGTTTTTCCCTGGAATCAGCAGTGATGACATTATAGAGCATCATCAGAGCGTGGAAAGGACAATGAAGCTTTCAGAGGACACTCTTTTTAAAGCTGTACTCACTGGATAATGAATAAGTTAGCGTTCTTTGCCAAAGGGCAGAGCAATTTTTGCAGCTCTCATTTCAGTAATTCTGCTATGATACTTGTACTCTTGAAAAAAAAAAAAAACCAAAAAAACCAAAAATACAAGACAAGTAAAAATACTACAGGCTACATAAGCCTGATGAGGAAAAATGACAGGAAAGATGTCACTGAATGCCACTATTCATTAGCACCATGGCTCCATGGAAGAATTATTATGTAGTATTTTTGTTCACTAATTATGTGCTAAATTACATTAAATTATCACAGTAGTGCCTCATAATTACAGTTATTATGACAAACACCAAACAAATGAGTAAAGGAGTGACCTCTTTCATTTGAAAACAGCAACAGAAGTCTCTCACAAATGCCAGCTTTCTGAATATGCAGCATTAGTGTCAATTTTCATTTGTGATTTGCAATTGGAAGGACTTTTTGATTAGCTTTTTAAAGCCCACTGCTCAGTGAAGGTCTTCCATGTTTAGCTTAGACAAGAATGGATAAAACTGTTCCTGCTGGCTGTCAGGCATTTTTCCCTCTACCTTCCAAGGCCTCCTCCTGCCAACTAAGTCCAAGGTGCAGCATTCCACAAGCATTCTGGAGACATCTCTCAGAATCTGAAATGTAAAATCCGTATTAAAGTTAATATTATACACACACGCACACACACACAGACACACACACATTTTAAAATATTTATTTATATTTGATATTAAGTAAAAACGAAATACCAAATTGTGTCTAAAATGTAAAGCTAGGACCATTGTGGATTTTTTTATTAAATTCGTATTTTACTTTTGATGCCAATAACTTACTACTGCAAATCCAGATTAGAATTAAACTTTCATTGTCTTACAGTGCCTTTCTGCCCCCTTCACCTCTATACAAAATGCTTGATACATGTTTGTCAAAAATAGGATGGTAGCTTAGAAGGACTGAAAATATAATCTGTTTTGGTAATTTTCAAGTTCTTCTGTTCCTTCAAAACATGACAACAAGGTTCTCTCATTCCATAGCTCATTCACAGAAGAGTTGACAAGTCACACTTATAAAAAATCAAGGAGGAAGTAATCATCACTTCTGTGCAACTCCCAACATGAGCCTGCTGGACACGGACAAAGAACTTTACATTTCCATTGCACTGAATGACTGTTACTAACACAAAGCGTAGTTTACTGGCAGTTTTATTTCAGGGAGTTGTGAAATTCCAGTGAATAGAATAATCATTCATTATTTCAAACACCCAAACACATACACTGAAATGGCAATTCTTATATATTCATTCTGTGCAGGCACAGAATTGCTGTTGTTTGATTGACCATTATTAACAAACACTTTCAACTTCAGCTATCCAGCCAGTCATCACTGGTTGACTAAGAATATAACCTGGAGAAACAGACTCAGCACATGCTAACAAAGAGGTGACCTAAATTCATCAGATGACATTTCTTAGGAAAGATTTTGCAGAAAAAATCAACTAGATAAAAATCTAGCCAGATTGAGTGATACACTTGGAAATAATATATACCGTACGTGGCAGGTCTGTTTTGTGTATCAGCTGGGAATTTTTTGAGAATCAAAAATGGGATGCCCTGTTATGGCTCCTTTGGGATTTCGAAATCACCAGGTAGGTGTTCAGATACTGTTAGATACTGTTCTTAGCATGGAAGTTTTATTATCTACTATTTATTAGTCTGTCTCAACCATTTATTTTAGCTGTATATTTTATCATCCTCACTCAATCCCAGTTGCTACATGTTAAAAATACATTCCTATGGCAAAAAGGTATTTTGTCCTTTTAAGGGCAAAGGCAAGAGAATCAGATTTGTAAATAACACCTCAATCCAAGAGCACGCTTCACAGGTATATTGTAAGGTAGTGCACATTGCTTCTTAGGTACCTGCACGTAGTTTTTCAGCTTACAGGTAGTGCCTCAATGCTCTGAATTTGGCACACCAAACCACTTCTCCTTCCAGAGACAGTCACTGTAATTTCCTATTCAGAGTAATACATTTAAAGAGATGTTATTCTTGTAATGAAAGATGCTACTGAAAACACACCTGATGTTTCATTATCATAATCGTGTTATGACCCAGTCATAACCCCTCTAAACTCCACCTGACTCATCACTTTAGTAATTGGTTTCATCTAGTCCAGTGCTATTATCAACAACTTTTTATGAAGCATGGGTCAGAGTTGCCATGTCTCTCAACACTGTATTGCTACAGTATCCTGATCTGAACATGAATAGGTTGCCTCATCAATCTATGTGGTTATTTTCAGGTCATAATCAGATTACTCCAACATGCTGTATTGCGTAACTTCTTCCAGACTGGAGTCCTGGGTAACTACTCTGCTAACAGTCAACTGGAACAGCTTTATACAGGGCTTGTTCTCAAGGATTTATAATTTGCACTTCCAGGTTAGCAGAATATTATGAGTTAGAAAAATTCCCCCAAACCTGTATTTTTTCAGCTTCCTGCTGCCTACGTCAATTTATCTGCTTAACTTGTGGAAATAAGAAGCTCTAAAAACTTTTTGAGCAATTCCTTTTCTACATCCTCTGGGGTTTTTTTTCTGGTAGTCTGCCTTAGTCCATCCTGTTTGCTATCACATATTTTCTAAATTCTTCCTTTTGGCCTCATACTTTGCTCACAGGTAAGGATAGCATGTACTGCATTTGTCCACATGTAGTAATATGTCAAATTATATTGTAATATTGTCAAATATTTATCTGCTAAGAATCACCCATCACTACTATCATAAATAAAGTGGTTTGTTGTTTAAAACATGGCCAGGAATGTATTGTTGATAATCCATTTTGCAAAGCCCTCAAAAGACACAACAGCAGCCAAGAGGCAGATCCATTGGCACTTGGTAGCTGCAGAAACTTAACGTGGGGAAATCAGCTCTCTCATGCAGCAGAAGCAACCCATGAAGTGACCCAACAGGCTGTGCAACACCCACTGATGAGGTAACCTGGAAGTACCACAAGGCAGGTTTGCTAACAATGTCAAGGTCTGACCGTGCTGTAAAGCTCTGGTTACTGCTCAAGCCCAGAAATTGTTCACTGCAGAGAAGAGCTGACACACGCCCCAGAGATGAACAGGGGAAACTCATAGGTGTCTTTCTGCCCTGTACTGCTGGTACACAGCCCCTTTCTGTCATTTGCTACCTCTCAGATGAGTTGCCTGCTCTTGTTTCTTAGCCATTAGCCACATTGGCAGATATTTTAGAATAAAAGAACTCATTTCAGCTTACTGGAGAAAGAAAAACTTCTATGTGCCAGGAACTCTCAAAGCAAATGATGCAGAATAGGGATAGTCCATTTCCAGTGATTTTTTGAGAAACATGTAAATACTAATATATACATATGACTTTTATACATAACTGTGCAGTCAAGGCCAACTGGAAGGTCAAAAAGCAAAAAGTGAGGGCATTACCTGAAAGTAGTGCACTGACAGCTTGTCAGCTGAAGCAGGCTAATGTATCTGTACTTGTGGACTGACTGGTGTTCTCATAGCAGAAATGACTGGCAGAGCTTGTCCACAGTTTCAGGCCTCCCAACTGCAGCACCTGTTCCAATAGCTTAACTAGGCTGTTAAAATCCCTCTCTCTGTTTCATTGAGGGAGACACCGATATGCATCTAGCTAGCAGGTTTTAGGCTACTATTATGCTATATTCGGGGTTGTTTGGGCTTTTTAAAATCGATAGTTCAAAATTCAATGGCTTTGAAATTTTCTTGTCATTCTTATAAATAATGTCAATGCATGAAGTAAGAAAACATCATTAAAGAAAAAAGAATTAAAAAAACCTTGAGAACTAGACTGTTGGACAGACATTTAATTTCCACTTTCCTGCTAAAAGTCCAAAGCAGGTTGAAGGTAATCTCCCTACCCTCAGACAAATGGTAGGTGAATTACACAGTAATAGACGTATTTAAGGTTTGGAGACCATTTCTTCTGGAACATCTCTGTGGACAGCAAAACACACAGAAAATTAGTTACAGTTTAGCGTACACAATTAAAATAAAGAAAAAAGCTTTCTTCCAATTAAAACTGGCAAAGAGGGTAGTCAGGAAACAAAATAAAACCACTCTCAAATTGTCTGGGACACGAGGCCTATTGATTTTGGAGCTATGAACAAAGTCGGAACCTCAGCAGGTAAAAGCAGTGAGCCCTCTGTGCCTGTGTGTGCATGTGTGCACTCATCATTTTAAGTATCACATCCCAAAGACTGCAGACTCCTACAGTTCGAGGCCCTACAAACTCCGTACGCTACAGCCACGTAGGCCAAGCTCAAAGCATGGCTGCTAAGGATTTAAACGCTGTGTTTCTTTCTTCCAGCACTGTTCTCATATCCCCCTCTGCCTTTCCCCTTGGATTTTCATTTGTAATTGTGCAAACTGGAGGTTAAAAGCTCTCACACGCTGCAGGAGAGATCTATATTCCTTCACAGCATAAGTGGCAGCAGGGGTGCTGAGCAAAGGAACTGGCAGCTCAGGTGGCCATGAACAGGTCAGCTGGTGAATTAGAAGCATGCTGCCTCACTGAGGGCTTGGGGAGGGAGAGGCTTGCTTCAGCAGGAGGAGATTTGGACTCATTTTGTGCAGCCCCCACCTATTTAATTTCTTCTTAAAAAAATCAATTCACCTTTGGTCTTGCACAGAATGCCAGGAGGCATTCCAGGGCAGCCATAGAGCAATGTAATGGACAAAGAGGGACACCCAGCCCTTGTACATCCTGACTGGCCTGTGGAGGAAGCATGAGGTTCGACATGAGGGACAGAGGACTACTCCTCATGTATTAATAGTTACTATTTCTCACTAGTTCTTGTCCCTTCATTCTGCAGGTCTTTTTCCTCCTGTATTCTGTAGCTTATTCTCACTCTGTTGGACGGTTTCCCAAGGAGTGGCCTTTCTGCAGTGTTGTTACAGCTCTGAAATGTCAGTCACCATTTTATCAGTGTTACAACGTTCTCAAGACAATCCTTTTAAGAGAACTGTCATTCAATACACTCTCTAGTAATTCTCTCTGTTGCAAAAAGTCAGAAGAATAAATAAGACCTTCCATTCATGTTACTTATCTCACCTTGTTCTGTACCCGGGACTGGAGTGAGTCTGAGGGAACATGCCCCAGTTGTAAGGTGTTTGTGTTTGCATTGCACAGTTCAGTAAATCTGTTCAACTGCCAGTAAGAAACACCTTTGTTTGTGGTTCTTTTACAACTCTCTGAATAATGCTCAAAGCACTCTGCAGAGACATATTTGAAAGATTCAGTTCTGATTTAACTGATGCCATTGTAAATCAAGAATAGCTCCACTAAGTTGATTTTATGTAAGATCTACACTACATTTGCATGCAGTAGTGACAGGAGCCTTATAAGTATTTAGAGGAATTAAGACACATGACAAATCCTATACAAATATGATAATTAATTTATTGGAGATGCTGATGCCCAAGCTATCTTGACTAAACTGAGTAGGCCAGATTAGATTCTAGCCCCTTGAAATCTCTACAGATATTGCCATCAACACAACCAACCCAGGATTTCACAGCATATATATTTACTACAGATTGCTTGCTAAGAGAATTCACATGTGTTTTAAATCATTCTGCAGTGGTGAATAATTAATACCCAGAAAAGGTTCAGCATTTCGTTCTACAAGGGGGCTGTCAGAAGCCTACTGGATTTAAAGATGCTGCTCAAATATGAATAATCTCCTGTTGCAGCAGCATTTCTTACACCTGCAACAGCGGAATCCACACTCCCTCTTTCCTTCCTTGCCTCTGTGGCATCCTTACTGTGGAAAAGAGTTTATACTTAATAATGCCACTAGCAATGGGAGTTGCAGATACCATACCTTCCTTTACCAGAGGCTGCTGCTCTTCCACTCTACCAGAGTGGAAGGGGAAACCAGAAAGGAGATGACGAGATCCTGCACTGCCCCACAGAATATAGATGCCAAGAGGGAATTTTTATCTGGGGCAGTTCTTCAGAAAGGCATGGGAAATGAAAAAGGCAAGGAAGAGCAACACTTGAGAGAGACAGGAGACTACATTAAATTCAAGCCAAATCTCCAGCAAATACTTTGCATTTATAACTGTTTTTACCCATATCTGCTTTCTCTGTCCTAAGGATACTCTGTGAGAGAGAGGAGAGCTAAACTGCCTGACTGTGAGCAGAGGCAAGGCATAATATTGCCAGTTCGGAGCTTTTCATGAGCTTTGTCTTCTAAAGCTAAGTAGGGAACCCTTCCTTCAACAAGGAATCTTTTTAAATTAGCCTTTCTCTTTTACACTATTGACAGCTTAGCTTCGATTCTTCAGGTTCAGAAGTAATGTCTAAAGCTTCATGTTGCTCTGCAAGTTAAACACACACTGAAAACATGGTAAAAACTGCAGCAGAAGAGTAAAAATCATTAACTGACTTTTCATAGGACTGGAGAGTGCATTTGTAGAGAGCCAGTGTGTGATCCAAGGAGACTGCCATACTGTCTTTTAACAGAGGGATGCCTCACCAGGGTCTTATCCTGTAATGAAGCAGCTTTTAATTGATATCTGTGTCTTGTTCAAGGCATTGCCTTTCTGATATGTTGTACAATACACAGCAACATGAAAGTCCTTTTGGAACAGTTCACTGATTTGAAATAATATATGCTTTCGAGACATCCAGTGGTTTTGCCTCCACTTGTGGCTCAAACAGAACACCAACTTGAATATTTCTAAAAAGCAAACATTTTTTGTTTGTGTTTAATGGCATGGGAAACTAATTACATGTGAGAAGACAGAAATGACAGCCTGTCATGGGAATCTCTTTACGGCTATTGAAAACAGCAGTGCAGCACAAAATATTAGTAAACTTTCAGTGTGACAGTTCAATAGTAGATAAATGGTCATGAATGTGCCAGAGCTGGCTCACCCTGACAAACTGGACTGTTCGGATACTGAGTTAGGTGAGTGACTGAGGTATGTGCTTGTGGGAGAGAAGTTTTCTAGTTGCAGCAAGAACATAAACCAGTTTGAATAGCAACAAGAAAAATAGTGAATGAAGTCATCTATTAGTTTAATGGGATATCGTGAATATAAAATTACCAAAATATTTTTGCCTGTCACACCACAAGATATCAGACTATTAAAATGGAATATTCATATTTCTTCACACAGAGATGTCATGTAAGTTATTGTCCTTAAAACACCCAATTTAAACACCCAGTGTGATTTAAACACCCAATTTACTTTGAATGCTTTTAGATCATAAATTCCACAGGACGCAGGTTTGCATATGTTTTATAGTTACCTTAACAAAATTAGCTATATATATTCTTGCCTGCTTGCTTTAATCTGTTTTTGTTATGCCTAAAGCACAAAACTAGACTGCTCACTTCCTCTTCCTTGTTCTCATCTGTTACTGTGCAGTCATCGTTCAAGCTGACAATACTCCAGACATTAAAAAGCCACAAAACCAGATTTGATCATTGTCCATCCAGATGGAAACTGGGGACAGCCTGAAGCGTTTGATACCACCCAGGCCTCTCTCGCCCTGTATGCCTTGTTTTACCTTTGCAGGCCCAGGACAGTTACTGAGACAACAAGGCTTTAGGACACAGTAAGCTGCCCTCTTAGTGCTAAAACCAGTCTGAGTGGCAATGAACAAGTCTTCAAACAAGTAAATGTTCATTTGGTTTGCAACTTAAAGATTCTTAATAAAATCGGAATGATTAAAACATTCACACCCTCTCTATAGTACATATTTTACAATTAAAAAATGTATCACAGCAAAATTGGAAACCTAGAAAAGAAAGAGGCAAAGTGAATCTATGAAGGAGTTTAGTTTATGCGCTCCACAGCATCAAACTAAAGTTAAAACTCTGCAGGGAGCAGTAACTAACAGAACTATATTTTTAAATTATTAAATGCAGTGACATTCTGACTTCATGAGTCTCAAGTGTACTCAGCTTGCCCTGGCTGTTTGGAGTTCACTGCTACCTAACTTGCAGATTCAGTGAGAAAAAGGAGGTGTTTCTTTCTGAAGCAGGTGACAAAGCTCTAGTAAATTTAGATCTTTCTGTACATAAGGTGAGAGCAAACTCTAAGAAAAAAGGAGCAAAGTATAATGTTAAATTTGGCCGAGCTCTGCAATGGGAACTCAGCACAATGATAGAGAAGCATATTTTGCCCTAGGTAAATAACAGTCAGTGGTTAAAAAATTTAAAAGTCATGATTCAGACCCAAGTAATGACTGCCTCCAGAATCACTACAGTTATGCCAGTTCTATGTGACTACATATTGGGCAGGATTTGTCTTCTGAATGCTTTGCCTAGACCCCTTGTGCCCTTAACTATCTGTCAGTCAAGTAATTTAGCAGGTATCAACTTCCAGCACTGCAAATCCCTCGGATCCTGTCATCCCTGCCCAGACCTCAGCTCTTGCTCTGTTCCCCTCTCTGCCTCTCCAGCAAGAAGCCCTGAGGGCTTTTTCACTGTGTTGTCCAAGCAAGTAAGGGCTCACTCTGCACACACATCCATAGCATCCTTCCCTAGCAAGGGGGATATATGGCACAGGGACCCCGGAATCACAGAAATACCTTTCAAACAATTCAAGCATTTGGGGCGATGCCCTGCTAAAAAGGCAGTGCTATGCATGCTGAGGTTCACTGCTCAAGCTTATCAGACAAACATCACTTCAGAGGCAGCACTAATCCCCCCTGGGAAAAGGGGGCAGAGGATGAAAGAGGACAGACATTGTCCTATTTCTTGGCAATTCTTCTGTAGAAGCCAAATCCTCACCTGATCCTACAGAGGAAATAGGGCAGAGAGTGGAGTGACAAATGCTCCTCAGGTAGTTGGAAAAAATAACTGATGACCAGAGCAAATGATCACAAGGGCACGCAAAATGAATTTTAGTAGTAATTTAAATATGAGCTGACATATTTGCATGGTATTTCAGACACTCCCACAGAAGTGACTGACAATTAGAAGGCTAAGAAAACATCCATGATAGAGTGAAACCAAGGATGTTCAAATATAAGGCCAAACCAGTAGGGTCTGAGTGCCCCAAATTCAACTTGCTGTAAAGGAAATTCCATGAACACAGTATCTCCTACTGTTCAGAGACATCAGCAACATCTGAGAAGCATAATGCAGTGAGTTAGGCCAAAATAATTTCTTTTTTTCTTTAATTTCCTTTTTGTCTTAATTTGCTAAATTCTTCGCTTATTTTGCCACCTGACTGCTGAAAGTTTGGCTAAATTCCAGTTGAGGAATTCTCTTGTGTTTCTGATTTCTTCTTCTAGAAACTGAAACAGCTGCAGATTTCTA
Source organism: Cnemophilus loriae (assembly GCA_013397755.1). Taxonomy (NCBI): domain Eukaryota; kingdom Metazoa; phylum Chordata; class Aves; order Passeriformes; family Corvidae; genus Cnemophilus; species Cnemophilus loriae. The sequence continues at coordinate 1,021,973 of VZTF01007679.1, forward strand.
CTAGGTAGAAACCTACAGTACTGAGAATGTATCTCACAGGCGTGTTGTAAGAAAATTACATTTGTAAAGAAGACAGCCATCAGGAAAAAAATTTCACAATGTATACAATTTCTTTTTTATTAAGCTTAAATGTATCTCACTTTTGTGGTCTTGCTTACTCTTGTCATAAAACCAGTTACTTTCTTTCCTACTTCATGGCGTGATTTTAGTGGCTTTCGAACCTACAAGGAGTCCATAATCCTATGTTAGTTTACTTGGAACTGGTCTACTGAGACATATTAAATGACAAAAAATGATGACCTACATGAAAGGTGAATGTTATCAAACAGAAATTGCAAGGGTTGGTATTGATTTTGGGGCCAGAAAGTCTGGAGAGCTTTATATCAGCAAAACTCTGGCAGGTTCAACAGGATGCTCTTGATTTATGCTGGAATAAATGGAAAATTAATCACATCTCCAATTTATCACCTGAACAAAGGCAAAATAAACCATCTTAGAATTCACAATTCACTGTATTCTGGATCAGAGAAATCCTTGGAGTCATCCAATCTACAGCAAAGCTGAACAGCACAGCATTACAAAAGGGAAAATACCCCTACACCACAGACCAGATATTACTCCAGGGTCTCCTTCCTGCTGAAGCACAACTTGCTTTGTTATTGCAGGGTCACTTGTATATGTGACTGCTGATATATAGCGTTCTTTCAGGAAAAGAATTAATAAAAACTACAGGATCTCACTATATTAATTCTTCAAAAGCAGGTTAAAGGGATGCATAGGTCACAAATATGAATAGTTTATATGCAGTTGCTTGTAGCCAATATGCTGGAGCAAGTCACTGATAGTGCTTCGACCTCACTGTGGTGAGATGTGTCTCCTTTTGACAGCTGAAAGCTCCCTGGCCCTATGAGCATTGCAAGGCCAAGCACAAGGGCTGTGGGATCGCTGGCATGACAAGATGTCCTGCATTTCACCTAAACAGCCCCTCTTGTTTGCAGAGGGTCCTTTCCTGCACATGGCTAAGGAGCTGCTGCTCCATGGGGACCCTTTCAGCCTGGGGCTGCCTTCCCACCGCCACTGCTGGGCATCGGGATTCTTCCATGCTTGTTGCACAGCTGGCAGCAGTAGAAAGAACTAAATGTTGCCTTGTATTGAATGGTGAATGTTGGAGTGGGTGTTTTTTTCCAAAATTAGGATTTCCCCGACATAAGCTGCCTTTTTGATTTTCTGGTTCATACCAATCATTAACTTACTTCCTCAAACAGGTTCTGTAAGGGCTTTCTAGAAAAAAAAAGTGTGTATATATGTATTTATATACATATATACACATATATATATATATACACATATACATGATTATAGTGAGAGTGTGTGGAGCAGGGCTGACATTCACCCACGCATTGGCCGCTCCCTGCAGACACTGCTGCCAAGAGCCTGAAACGGTGCCTGTTTCCCCATCACCATGGCAACCTTGAGTGGGAAGCATTTCCTACAAGGCATTGCACTGAACCTCTGTGAGATGCTGCCAGGCTGTGGGTGACCCGTGACCAGGAGCAGTGCCCACCATGTGCTAGCAACACCCCTCAGCTTCCCACAGCTGTCCTGCTTGCCAGCCGCTGCCATGACCTCTCCCAGAGGCTCGTGGGCTCCAGCACCTGCAGATGCCCCAGGCCTGCCCCGGCATAGGGATGGTGGAAAGTGTGGCAGCTGCCTGTGAGGGCTGCTGGGGATGGAGGGGCTGGAGGGAGGGATCCCAAGGAGCTGTCCTGCTGCCTCGTACCTGCACTGCCTTCCCCATGACCCACCTCAAGGGGCTTTATGGTATGAGGAACAGTTTATCTGAAAAAACTCCAAGTGAATATAAAAATTCAAACCATGCCAAGCTTTTGACCCCATGTTCCCAAGTTGAGCAAGACCAGACTTTGTCCGAAATAATTGATTTCCTCGCTTCAACTCTGGCAGGTAAGACTAGCTAACTTAAGGGCAAGCCTTACCTGACCAATCTGGTGGCCTTCTATGATGGAGTGACTTCAACAGTCGATAAGGGAAGACTGACCCATGTCATCAACCCCGACTTCTGTAAGGTCTTTGACATGGTCCCTCATGACATCCTGATCTCCTAATTGGAGAGATATGGATTTGATGGCTAGAGTATTTATTGGATAAGGAGTTGGTGGGATGGATGCAGATAGAGAGTTATGGTCAATGGTTCTATGTCCAAGTGGAGGCTGATGATGAGTGGTGTCTGTCAGGGCTCTGTCTTGGGACCGGTGCTCTAATATCTCTATCAGTATCATAGACAGCGAGATTGAGCGCACCCTTAACAAGTTTGCAGATGACATGAAGCTGAGCAGTGTGGATGACACAACAGGAGAAAAGGATGCCATCCAGGAGGATCTGGATAATTGTCAGATAATCCCGGGCCCACAAGAACCTCAGGAGGTTCTATAAGTCTAAGTGTGAGATGCACCTGGTCAGGGAAATCCCAGACATGAGCACAGACCGGGAGATGAACTCACTGTGAGCAGTCCTGCAGAAAAGATTTTGGGGGTCCTGGGAGATGAAAAGCTGGACACAACCCAGCAATGGGCATTTCCAGTTTAGAAAGTCAACTGCATCCTGGACTGCATCAAAAGCAGCCTGACCAGCAGGCCAAGGGAGGTGATTCTGCTCCTCTACTCTGCTTTTGTGAGAACCCACCCTGGAGTGCTGCATCCAGCCTCAGGGTCCCCAAGATAAGAAAGGTGTGGACTTGTTGAAGCGAGTCCAGAGGAGGCCCACAAAGACGATCAGAGGGCTTGCTCAGCCTGCAGAAGAGAAGGCTCCGGGGAGACCTTAGAGCACCTTCCAGCACCTAAAGGGGATCTACAAGAAAGCTGGAGAGGTACATTTTACACAGGCAGATAGTGATAGGACAAGGGGGAATGGTTTTAAACTAAGGACGGGGAATTTATATTAGATGCTAGGAGGAAATTCTTTACTCTGTAAGGGTGGTGAGGCCCTGGCACAGGTTGCCCAGAGAAGTTGTGGATACCCCATCCCTGAAGCGTTCAAGGCCATTTGGGATGGGGCCCTGGGCAACTTGGTCTAGTGGAAGGTATTCTTGCCCATGGCAGGGGAATTGGAACTAGATGATCTTTAAGGTCCCTTCCAACCCAAATCATTCTATGATTGTGTGATGCTATAATAATGCATTTTAAACAGTATGTAGGTTCACTGAAGTTATTTTTTACTTCCTCCTCTTACTTCTGATTAACATCTAACCAGTGATGGAAATTTAAAACCTTATATTTGCTTTGAAGCACGTGCACAAGTCTAAAATCTGGGTAAACAATTAATAAAAGCTCATCTACTCTCTATTATACCAACCCACATCTGTAGCCTTGACAGTCTGATGATTGCTGTAACTGCATAAGTTTGAAATTCAGTGTGACTTGGTATAAATACATTTTTTAAAATTTAGACATTTCTTTCTTGTGTGACTATGTCTCTGTGTGTATGATCTGGTATTAGTGGGCAAAATGAGTGGTGAAGTGAGAAAATGCATTCTCACAGCTACTTAGGCACCATTGTGGAGAAAGCCTGCATAATGTAAATTGTGGTCTGCAGAAAAACGTCCAAGCCATCCAGTGACTAACCACAGATTAACTGCTCATAGCAAACCAACACCAGTGCACTACCTGTTCCTATCAATCCCCTTCTAAACCTTGTTAGTTTTCCCACAGAGGAGTGCTGAAACTGAAGCTCAGCCCTTACTCAGACACAGTGAATCCACACAGGAAAGAGATGCTATGAATTCCCAGCTGCTGGAAAAAATGTTGGTTATCAGGTTGTACTGGAAAATTTGCTACAAGGGAATTCAACTGCAGAACACGGATTGAAAGTATTTCATTAACTCTGTCACTGGGCAGAATATTTTGTTTCTTTCCTCAGGCCTCTATATTCATTGCTTATTTCATTGAAGTGACTACCTCAATTTCTTGCCTCTCCTTCTCCATACTCTCCCATCTCTTTTTGGCAAGGTCCTTCAGCATGGTCCTGACACCCCTGCAGACCAGGCTCTCATCTTCCCTGGGGTTCTTGCCAGTGGAACATCATGCTCTATTTACACCAGCAATTACTCTCTCCTTAAACGCAACTTTTCAAACATTATCTGGAACAACTCCTTAGTTAGAGGAGAACACGACTGCAATCTTTGCTTTACTACTCAAAATTAAGAGGAATTCTAGAACACAAAAACTAAGGAAACAATTTCCTAGGAATTTGTGCCTTATGGTTGATGTAAGTTCTGCCTAATAGGCACAAATTCTGAGCAAAGCCGGCTCCAATTGCAGGAAATTCATGGTTGCTTTTTTCTGTGTGAATTCTCTGGTGTATAAAATTTGGGGTTTCACAATGCATTCCTTCTTATGAGTGGAGACATTACCAGTGTCTCTCCCCCCTACTTGTATGACAAATCACATAAAGAATTCATGATATTTAAATTCAATGTCAACCATGTCATACTGACTGCAGTTGGATGTGGATTAAAAAGCTAGACAAGGTGAATAAGACAGACACCTACCTGTCTCAACCTTCTTTTAGTTAGGAAATCCAGCTGACATCTAAGTTTGCCAGCTTGCGTAATGTGCCCTTTAATAGCAAAATCAAAACTTACTGGAGGTTGATGAAGGGGTTGGAGTAGTGGCACTCTTGTGTTAAATTTCACTGATGCCAGAATTGTTAACCTCCCACCAAAACTTAAGCCATATTGTTCCCAACTGTTATGGATATTCCTTAGAAAAAGATACAAAAGTGTGGTTTGCAATAGCACGAAGGGCACCAAAATCATCACAATAATTTTCTGGTCAAAATTATCAACATTCAGTTCCTCATGCTATATTTTTATCGGGTTTGCATGGCCAGGTTTGGGTAGCAGGCAGGGCTACAGGGGTGGCTTCTGTGAGAAGGTGCTGCAGCTTCCCCCACATCCGACAGAACCAATGCCAGCCAGCTCCAGGACAGACCCACCACCAGCCAATGCTGGGCCAATCAGAATGGTGGTAACACCACTGTGATAGCACATTCAAGAAGGAAAAAAAGTTAACTTCAAAGGGGGAGAAAGGAACTAATCATGAATTGGCCTCACAATTCGCCTAAATAATGAAATTCAACAAATAATACCAACATTTTTATGTTACTTTGTGGGTTCTGAGACTTCGGCTTTTAGCCTTTTTTCTTTTTCCCCCATTTTTCCCCTCTATGACTATGAAAGCTAAATCTTTGTCTTAAAAAAAGAAAAATTCACCAACATTTAATTCCGAAGAACTTCATGGATGGTTTTGCCATTATATCTGAAAAGGTCATCCTCTAAGAAGTCTAGATACAGCAGAAGGCTCAAGAATCAGAAAATGATTTGCTGATCAAAGATGCTTCAGCCATTTCTGAAAATAGATGTCTTATAAACTACCCTTTGGCAACCAAATTAACTTTCAACTTCTTTCTCAAGCTGGGCAGAAAGCTAACAACTGACTTTTTAGCCATTTTAAGAAACCTAAGTTTTAAATATTTTATCTTTGTCTTGCTATCAGAGAAGATTTGGTCTCACAAATCAGATCTTGGCTTCAGTGAGTCCTAATCACTGCCATTTTACAGATGTATTTCCATTTTTTTGCTTGGGAGGACTCTTTTTCATCATATATCTAAGTCCATTCCATGTCTTTCCCAAATAGGGAAGTTCAGGATGCACAGAGTCTGAGTAAGTCTTTCATTGCAAGAGGTTTTTGCACCTTTTGTTTCGGATGTAAAAAACAATGAAGCCTAAACAAGGACCACTGACAACCATATTTCACCAAGGTATCTGTGATGTAAATACCAAATCTATACATACAGATTTTTTTCCTTAACCTGAGGATTGCTTGCATCTTTTTTTTAAAAAACCTGAAATTTCAAAATTATAGATACCAATTCTTGGCACTAGAAAAAAGTTTAATACAGTTAACTGTTTATCACATCTTAAAAGCAGCCAAACCCCAACTTCTTCAGTGAATAATGCCTATTTCCTGATTTCTACCCCAGTCCATCGTATTTCAATTCTTTTCATGAGAGAACAAAAAAGCCAAAATAAAATATTTAAAGGCAGGGTACTGTCTGGTAATAGCTGCTGACTGCTTCTCAGGCAGAAGAACAACTGTGGCATGCAGATAGGCACTCATTTGCCTGTCGTGACTTACACAAGGCTTATCACAGAAACCACACTTAGAAGGAATCACAACATTTCTAAAGGCCAATGAGATTATTAGAGCTATTTAAACTTGTCTCCTGACCAGCATAGATGATGCAATTCCAACCAGGTTGCATTCAGACTAGTAGCCCATGGCTACATGATGTTAAAAACACATCAGGTTATCACTGGGTATCTCTGAATCGAGCACATTTACCACCTCTAGTTATTTCCTGATTCTTCTCAAAAATCACAGATTCCAGCCTGGATTCTTGTTTGATGCCACACTCAGAACAAATTGCCCTGCTGTTCAGATCTCTCTCTTTGTGTACTGTGGTTAGGCTTTTTGCCTTATGCTCTTTGTAGCAAATCACATTTATTTGGGTATCAGTGATGACTCCCAAGGGCCATTTAATAACCAGAGGTCAGGTTTCAATCCTTCGTTTTCTAATCAAGGCAAAAGACACTAGAGCAGTTGCAGATTATACCTGCCTGCTCACACCTCTGGATGTTGAGGGATTAAGGGTAATTCTTTGCATCCTAATAAAAGTCCATACTTGTCTAAACTACAAAAATAATCAGTTATATCTGTTAAAAGCCTTTTCTTGTATAAAAAGGCTTTCTGTCTTGCTCCATGCAATATTGAGAAGCATTGATAACATAACAGTGATTAGAATAATACAGACCAATGAAAAAAGTATCAGAAATCTACTTGATTTTGTTGGTTTAGTGCAAGAGCACAGACTCTTAAAGAGGTTTCACTGCAAGACATCAAGCTGTCACCCCACTTTCAAGTAACTGTATCCTTTCAGATGCCACAGTGAAAAGAATTCATGTTTAAAGGGGGGAACTGTTGTAAAAGGGATTTGCTGTGAAGAGGATTGTGCAAGCAGGACAGTCCAGCAGGTCCAACAAGTGAAAAAACACACACGTTTTTCTATCAAATAAGGCCCCACTTGTAGAACTGATTAAAGATTACTTAAAGCAACCAGTGGTGACAGAAGGGCCGTCACTGTGGCATTACAGTATTCCAACATCCACGGCTCATGTGGCAACCCCTAGCGACACCTGGACTGGCACGGTGGCCTGCTGCAATGGCTTCAGTCTTTGCTGTGTTCTGGGCACAAACCAGCAAAGCTGGTGATATTGAAGTTTCACCTCCCTTCTCCTTCCTCTCCTCTGCTGCAGAGCCCTGATAACCAGGACCCAGGCCAAAGGAAAGTCATCTGTATTCTGCAGTAACAAGGACAAACCTTGTCTCCCTTTGCTGACACAGAGTGTGACCAAGAACAGCAGTGAGCTTAAGAAAAATCCCCATGAAAGCTGCATAGATTCAAGCAGAAAAATGAAGAGCATTTTTCATCTAGCATGCATTCAGCTCCTTCAGGAGCATAACACCACACTGATGTGTTGTCAAGAGCGTGGCAGCTTCTCTGTGGAGATACTTGAGTAAGCTGAATCAGTAAATTTTATTTAACTGTCAGCCCTTCCTTACAGCACTGTATCAAAGTCAAGAAACAAGGCTTCATCCTCATCTGACTCTCAACAAATACTGGCTGCTGGGGTACTTCGGGCAGGCAGAACCTGAGCCAGGATTTGGAGGAGCACAAACAGAATCAGCAGCGACAACAATGTCTGATTTCCAGAAAGAGCTGAGAACATCCTAAGAAGGTAAAGCCCCTCCGTGGAGCTGGGCAGGAACAATCAATGGCAGCAACTTTTGTGGTTTTTCTGTCTGGAAGTTTGCATACTGTCAAGTGAATTCTCAATATTTTAATTTGGTCTTTGAGACCAAAATATGAACTTACATCAGTTTACTTAGCCAAAATGAGATTTCTGAGCAACCTACTGAGACTCTCTCCTTCAAGACAAAATACAGGACAGTGACAGTCCTCCATATCCTCAGCAGGTTATCCTGCTGAGAGGTAGAAAAATAGACCGCACAGTTGCACCACTTGAATCTATTCCTGGTGATTTATTTATAGGTAGAAAGGGAAGAAAACTGTACTCCTTGCTTCATTCAAAAATACCAATTGGCTATAAATTCCCAGCTTTCCATCAAGGGATTTTTTTCCCTCCTCCCAGCTGCTCTGCCGTTACTGCTGTCTTGTACTGTCTCTCTCTAGATGTACCCATTGGAAGTGTATGTTGTCAACAACGAAGAAAGCAAACACTGATGGGCTGTTCTCCAACCCTTTCATCTATTAGGAGAGAAATGCTGGTTATACTTGGGTTAATTATTACATTCAGTGTTATCCTTTTGGGAAGCAATGATAGGTTACTACCAAGACTCTTATTGCAGATAAACCTTTAGGGCTCTTCCACTTACCCTACAGACAGAAATCCTAGAGCAGTTCCCTCCTGAACAGACGTTTTGAAGAATTTTTCAAATGTAAACGCCTTCATTTTGGTGAAATCCTTTTCTGGCTGGACAGGAAAGTTTTGAATTTGCCTCAGTTCGTTTTCTGTGTTTAGTTGTTTTCTGCCTGTGAACTGATGGCCTGCAACACCCAGTGCCATTTTTGAGATTAGACTCATGACACCTTGCAAAACACAAACTCTTTTCTTCTGAAAATTGTTCCTGCTCACATGTTATTTCTCTTCAGCCAAAAAATAAAGTCATTCATCCCACAAATCTGTGATTTTTTATCTACATGAGACACAGAGTTAATCTTGGCAGGTTTCAGCATCTGGATATGAATAACTTGCCTGCCTCAGAGGTTTTTTGAGGTAGAGCAAATCATATGCATTACCAACATTAAAATCCATTTTAACTTATATTGTCTCCAGCCCATTCAAGCAGGGTGTTATCATAACCAAACCATTCAGACACAGTCATTTCTTGCCTTCTGCTCCAGTTTTGTAAGTGACCTCTGGGAGACGGTTTTGGAGAAGAAGAAAAGCTAACAATTTTAATCAGTTATAAGTGTCTACACACTGGTCTGGCACAGGTTCAGCAGCATTTTCCTTAAGACTGACCCAGAAATACGTGATTATTTAGAAAATAATTTATTATTAATAATCAAATGTTTTCATTACGTTTACCTCAAGCAGGTATTGGGCGTATGTGTAGCGGCTGTTGTGGCTCCCGGCGCCCTGCACCGTGCCAGGGTGCCACACCATTCTGCGGGCAGGTCCAGACCCGGCAAGCTGCCCAAACCTGATGCTGCCCAGCCCGGCGAGCTGGCGGCGGGGTTCCCATCGGTGTCCCCTCATGGAAGCAGCCCTGCCATGGAGGAACGCAGCCGCAGCCCCGGCGCCCAGGCTGGGCCTGAGCCACCTCCTGCGCCGCTGCCGGCACGGCGGGGGCAGCTCGGCCCGGCACAGCACTGAGGTGAGCGTGTGGCAAACCTTGCTGCAGGTCACGGCTGGGAGCCGCCGTTCCTCCCAGGGAAGGCAGCTGTCCTCGCAGCCCGTGTCCCCCGCGCCCTGCCCAGGGTGCCACCGTGTGCCTGTGGCCGGCTCCCCCACGGGAGCAGAGGCGCGACGCGGGGCCAGCCGGCAGCGGCTCCCCGAGGTGGCTCTTTGCTTCTGAGGGCAGAGGGAGGCAGGAGCCCGGCAGGGTGGTGGAGCCGGGGGACGCGGCGGGTCCCTCCGCGGCCACTGCCCCTGCCCGGCTGAGTCGCTGCGTGCACTCCTGCACCGACACGGCTCTTCAAGAGATGGCTGGGAGGGGATGACTTCCATACCGATGAGCCTCCCTAACGCAGCCCGGCCGGCTCCTCTTTCCCCTCACATTAGCAGGAAACTTACATGAAATGAATTAGTAAAACCTGTGTGCAAAACACCTCAGGAAGGGCTGACTCCTCTGCCTTTGGCCAACACGGAGCGCCGGGAGGCGAAGACATTTGCACAGGAGCCCGCTGCCTCTGCTGTGCTTTATGGCTGGCAGGAGCATGGCACCGCTCCTCTGGTTTTTTTAGCTAGACCAGAAAACGCTTTTTGTCCTTCCTGCATTTGATGTTTCAGCCCAGGCAGTAGCTCAGCCCATAGGGCAGACAGCCCCTCCAGCCAGACTCCATAGCCATGACCACTGATCTCCCACTCCAGCCTCTCATGTCGTGACACAACTCACCTGTCATCTTCTTCTGCTTTTTTTTTTTTTTGAGATGTATCAGCTAAATATCAGCTTTTTAACACCTACCTGTGTTTTTTGACAAGAACTATTATGCCTTTTGGTTGTATGTTGTCCGTGGAAACTGAATTTTACAGATCCCTGTTTGGTTACAAAAGACGTGCGCAAAATGCACAATCACAGTATGTTTTAATAAAAAAGTCCATTTTCTCAGTTTTCTTGCACAAAAACTCCTGCATTCTCCTGGCTTTGTGCCATAGGTAACCATTAATTTGAGTTTTTCTGTGTACAGTGGATACACTTGCTCACAGAAATCAAATACTCAGTCATGTTTTCCCCTTAGCCACTGCTTTGAGCAATTGCTTCAGGTACTTAAATAATTTTGCTCAACAAGGGGGCTTTGATGACAAACGTTGGACAAGAACACAGAGGGCGATATTATAAAAAACCCTAGGTTCTTGTGGATATGAAGCAGCATCAAGCAGAATTTCAAAGAGAAAATGGTTAGACGTCAACCCTGTTCCTCCATGTAGAAAGCTCAAGCACTTTGGTGGGACACAGAGGTCCAGTGGAAGGTCTTTACATCCTGCTAGGCTAGACAAAATTATTAAAGAAAGGTTTCTGGTGTGATTTTGACAGATAGGAATAGGAAATTCACTTCTGTGAATATGCTGCATCACTCAATTAAAGCAAGCTATTTTTGTGAACATTTTTGTCCATGAACCCTTTTCTTGAATATTCATTGATGATGGGAATGAACAGAATTTATGGGAATTAATTTAAAATCTGAATGACTATGCTTGAGAATTTTTTATTATATTCGTTGCCTATTTGTTATATATTTTTATTTCTAATGTTGGTTTGAATACCTAAAGGTAGAAACAGATGCACAGCCACTTGCACAGCGTAACAATTGTTCAGTTATTGCTGTAAATAATTATTCATGTTATATGAAATCCCTCTAGATTTTTTTCTACAGTGAGCTGGTATCATTGATTAGAAAATAATTGGAAATCCAGCTGAACAGGGGCAGATTCTGCCCTAGGTCTGGTTCTGGTGTACATTTCTAAAGGCACATGTGAACCAGAGCTGAGTAACTAAGAGACAAGAACAATCCCTGCTGTGCCTCCAATACTGATGCATTATGAGGTCTAGAAAAGATGGCAGGGATGAAACGAAAAGCACTAAGAGCAGAAAATATTATGTAGCATATGCTGCTCTGGAGGCTGTGGGCTGATTTAGGCTGTGGAAGCTACTCTGATGTGTGCCAGTAGCTTTTCTGGTCCCTGATATAGCTTGAAATCCTAAGTCGCAATGATGCCTTAAGCTTCCCCCAAATCCCTAGGCAATGAAATGATTACCCTAAAGGTTCTTTGCCTCTGGAGATGAAGCATGGTCCCAGCTCATGGTCTCTGCTTCTCTTATAGCACCAAAATAATGCTCAAAAGGACTAAGCAAAAGTCCCAGGGCATTTTAGCAGATCCTAGAATCAGACATCGAGTTAGGATAAAGACAAAGCTTTCTGATCTCACTCTATCAAACTGCACTGTTTCAGAGCCTGAAATAGCAGAGCAATGCCTAAGGGTACCGTGGTGAGGCCTCTACTGGTATTACAATGCATCCGTTATTTCAATATTTCTGAAGATATTTAAAAGAAGACCAATCTCAACACAGCTTGTTATAAAAGAGCGGAGAGAAAGAATAAAAAGAGGAAACATTTATATATGTTCTTTTAGCTTATATTTCTATATTGAATTTATCGTTATACATATTGTCTATTTTTCACTTGTTTCATTATCCAGAGACAAGATATTTAGGCCTGGTTACATGAGCCTCCGACCTGGGTTTGTATGAAACGTAGTCCGAGGGTACTGCTATGAGGAAGTGAGAGTGCTGTGAGACTCCTCGCATTGCATTAGCAATAGCAATAGCCAAAGGGAGTCTGTCTTGGCCTTTGTTCATTTACTTCATTTCCAGAAAAGACTTTTCCTACAGAAGAAGAATTCAATACAAAGCTAATAGACCACAGTAAAATACAGGGTTGGATGGGGACTTCATCTGAGAATATCTGTCTCATTGGACCTCTGTCTGTTGGTTTCTTTACCATGTAAGGTACAGTAGCATCAGCTCTCCCGCTGTCTGGGGAGGTGGCCAAAGCTGCTGGAGACTGACATGGATCTGAGAGAGAGGCCCTGGCAGGGCAAGGCATGCTGCAGACTGCTCCTGCCCTGGTAACTCAGTGCCAGGGCGTACACATGGGATGGGAAAGGACCAGGAGCCCGGGCCTGTGTCTTTATCACTGCTTCAATTCCCTTCTAGATTTTGCCACTCCTGGTCCCATTCCCATGCCATGAGTAGTTGTCCTTCCCTGTAGCAGGCAGTCATGCAGTCACGTTTTGTGCTTTAGTTTCTCAGGGTGGAGAGAAAAGAACATGGCACGGCAAGAGTGAGCAGTTGAACGCAGTGCGATGCCCCACATTTTCTGAAGGACTGACAGTGACATTAACTGTAATGCCAGAAGTAGAATTTTCATCCTGAAAGGACAGAGAAGATGAATTACAATCTGATATGAATGACAAAAACATCCGTGATTCTACTAGACAAGATTAAAAACATTTTAAAGGGCAATTTCTTCCCATGTTTTCAGTCTAGGCCTAATGTTAGGCATAGAAGAAACCTCCACTGTTAGCACATTTTTCTATAGCCTTTCAATACATATTCCTATGACTTCCCCTGAGGGAACTGAGCTTTGAATGGGGCAGATCCCAGAAGCAGGGTACTGGCTAGCACCAGTTCTGCTGGAGAGTGAAACTCTTTATTCCCAAAATCAAAAGGGATCTCATTACTTATCTACTATTTCTGTCTGTATTGTTCTGTTCATAAGTCAAACCACCCAGTTCATCAGGCTGGTGGGCACGTGGTCACATGGGCATATTAGTCACTACTTAAAGACCTCCAGTACCCAGGGATGAACTGAACACGTTTACCAAGATTAATTGGTCTGGCTGCTGTAGGTCTGTCTTTAACATGTTACAGGATTGCAAAAAATGCAGAACGCATATTTTTATGTATTCTAGCACCCTATATATATATAAAAAATATATATAGGTATTCCCAGGCTCACTAGAGCTTCTCACAGATGGAAGCATACAAGGAGCAGCACACAGAAATGTGGAGCAGCCTTGCACAGTTCCTGCCTTGCACATCTGCAGCTCTAGGGAGAAAAGAGACTGAACTCTGAGCCTGTTTCTGGGTGTGCATCTCCTGCTCTCCTGTATCTGCAGCCTGTGACAGAAACATCTGGGCACTGAGGCGGCACCTCAGAGCTCTCCAGAAATTGAAGCTTCCAAGCTGTATAGTCACTTTTAAAAATCCTGGCAGGGAAGGAACCAGAAAAGGAGAAAGACAGAAAAGCAGAAAAGGAACAGACACTGTGAGACCTGGCTGCCATACACAAAGAATCTGGTTCTGAACTGCAAGATGAGTCCTTTTATGTCGAGATACTCTCCAAAACAACTATAGTTAGGACAATTTGCTGTATTCTCAACAAAGCTGTGCAGAACACTTTTAATCAGCTCCCTGATTACTTCAGTGTTTGTATGACTAAGCAAACCAAACAAAATCACCCAAGACCCATGCTTTATCAATACAAAAATATCTGTCTTAAACATATATTGTCCACTGTACCACATTGAGTAGTTTACAATCTTTCATATTCTTATTCTAACAAAACCTTATAAGGGAAAGATGTCTTTTAGTAATGTGTAGTGGTTAAGTAACATATCCAAGGTCACCCAGCTTCATAGCTGGCCAGGAGCATTTTGAGCCTCCAAGTTAGTGCTTCGATCAATGAGCAGTTTTTGCAAAAGAGCATATAGGCTCCTAAGCTGTGCAAAACCAGATTTTCAAGATGTAATAACCTACAAATGCCTCCAGTTGCTGTACTCTGTCACCACTAATGAAAGCAGGTAAAGCAAATGTAAATTCCCTACAACTAACTTTCCACAAAATCTGTTTTAGGATAAAGAAGAGCTGTCCAAAGGAAAATGAGACCTATGCAACTTCTGGGAGCTTCTGGAAGCTATGGTTTTGTGCTTACATTATATGTTGCTGTAGTAATGTTCCTTTCCTATTCGAAATTCACCCTCTGCTGAGATCGACAGCACAGAAATGTTCATTTTGAATGCTAACCCTTTGTCTTTCCATTTTAGAAATAATCAGGTAGTCCTATGCCAGATGTACTGCACTTGTCATTGTCCTAAGGACATACTGAAGGAAAAGGTAAGCTACTTTCCTCACAAGTATGGTATTTGGAAACTAGGGATTTTTAGGAAGAGGAGGCAACACCCAATGATTACTGGCCACTTACTGTTTCATTCTATTGAGACAGTCCTTTGGGGTAGTTTCCATTTCTAGGCAATGGAACCTGTATCCTGCAACAGGGATGCAATCATGGACACTCCAAATCTCTATAGCTGCCTGGCACAGCCAGCATGTTCTTACTCATCCTGCTTACATAATGTGTTGCTGTAGTATTGTCATTGAGCACTGTAATATATGGCAGAAACAGCCTGTGCTTTGCTGAGCTGCTCTGAGCTGAGGGAAGTAGTTGTCTCCCCAGGCCAGCATGGGGAGCCCGTGTAGTCATATGTAGCCAGATCCTCTGACTGCAGGATTTCCACTATGACTTTGATCCTGTTGTAGGCAGTTCTATAATATCTTTTTTTTAATTAGGTCCTGCCTGAGGTCTGTGTTTGGCTCTAAGGCCTTTTGACTGATAAGGGGTATTATGCAGGCACAGTGCTCTTCACCTTTCATGGTGTGCACTTCTCAGTGTGGTGAGATGTGGTCCTGAGCTCAGTGCTAACGAGTGTTTTGTCCTCATGTAGTGGAGGTGGGAATATAGCACAAAAGGATCCTACAAAACTTTGCATCATTCTGGTGAGGATAAACACCATCATTCCCAAAATAAGCTGTCCCTGGTGGGTAAATATGTAAGTTAAAATACATAGATTGGCTCACAGAAGAAAATGGCACCTTCAAGAAGTATGGGATTATTAGTAACTGTGAGCTTATAAACCTCGTATACCTTCCATCTAAAACATCCTAACCTTTTGTGTTCCTTCTGTCTATGGATAGGTTTAGCCTGGATCTCTCATGAACAGCTTGTATCAACAGGGAGCCTAGCATGGAGTGCTAAGAGAAGTATTTATATCACTTAGTGGCACTGTGCGTACGCTGCCCGTGCACTTTGAAGCTGCTGTGTTAGCTGCAGGATGTATCGTGTCCTTTCCACTGCTTCTGAAAGACTGGCCCACACTTGGATTCGTAAGGATTACATTATTAATGTTATTCTTGAATTTTTCTCGGTGGGATACCCAGTGTTCCCTCTAATCCTGTCACTGGGAAAAAGCTGCAAATATAGGGCTTATTTTCCCATGGAGACACCAGGAAGAAATGGCTACTGCCAATCCAGGCCATGAACAAACTTGTCAGTCCTTGGTGCTGCTGGATCTCAGAACTTCCAGCCCATGGGGGCTCATGGATAGGGTCAAGCCCCCAAAGATCATACCTTCTTCAAAGAAAAGATTGTATTTACATGTTTCTGTTCACCACAAATATTTCCTTGTCACATTGTCTGCAGCACATTGGTATCTCTGTCCACCATGAGACTGTAACTTCTATGCTGAAGAGCAGGGGCTTTTTGGTCAGTGATGAGAATGTCATGCTGTGGGTTAAGACAGAATATGATAGTGGAGGTGGGTAAAACTGCCATAGGTAGGTTATTATCACTTTGAAATGTGACCTGTACACCAGTTTCTAGACTGAGAAAACCGCACTGGCTATTTAATATCCTTGAGTGCTCATGACCTCTGTTGTGCATTTCATAGCTTATAAAGCTTTACTGCTGCCGGAATGTTCCTCACAGCTTTGGGTATTTGATGGTAACTGTAAGCTCAGATTCCACCTACAACTCAGTCTTTCAAGCCACTGTTCACTGTGAATCCCATGTAGCAAAGCACATCTTCAACTTTGAGAAGATGAGTAAGAATTAGAAGATCTAGTATTACAATGTTTTACTTAAAGTCGATGGAATTGCTCATGTATGGTATGCAAGAACCAGTTCACTGGGTTTCTACTCCATCATGGATTTCTTATTAGTTTTAGAGGCTATTTAGGGGTTTATTTAGAGGCTTATTAGCCTCTTTCTTGAAGCTTCTTCCTACAAGCCATATACCTTGTGATCCTGCCTGTCATTAAGAATAAATTCCAGATAACATAGTCTAATATTTCAGGATATTTTATGTTTAAAAATCCAAGTTTGTGGCAAGGACACTTTGCTAAATTAAAATAAAAGAGTAAAATACTGTCAGACCCCCATAATAACTGTGTATGTCCCTTTCAACATATTTCTTTCTACTTGTCAGCTGGAGAGGATAAAATATGGCAGGTTTTTCCATTTGACACACAATAGGGTCTGAGTGACTTGTTATGTAAATCACATTTCATTTAAGTTCAACTTTGGAGTAAAGAAAGACTAAGTAACTATCTAAATGAAGAAGGAATTTTGCAGGCTTGTGAGAAATACTATTCAATGAATAAGACCCCACTAGCAGAGACACTATATTATGGTGCAGAGGCCAATTAGAAATCCGACCAGAAAGTCAATCTGTGTCATGTATTTTTAATTGAAAAACATCAAACTTGGAATGCAACAGGGGAAAAAAGTCTCCTTTCAAAAAATAAAGTCTCAGATCCCACAATCCAATCACAGTAAATTAAGCTAACAGCTTTAGAAATATCTCTGACTGTTTCATAAGGCTGTATTACTAATAGGTTGTTGAGACAGGCTTTTTCTGAAAACTCTTTCATGAACCTGCTGCACAAGCCCTTTTCAAATAAGAAAGTCTACTTCCCTGAGGACATAGGCATTAGACAGCACTGCAAAACTGCACATTTTGCTCAGCATTATCCACAGCCCACCGACACTTTCCTCCCCCCTTCATATTTGCCTGCTTAACACTCTCTCCAGGATGTCCGTGGCTAACGGTGAGGGATAAGGGGATGCAGGCAGAGGCAGGGTGCAGGGCATGACACAAATTTGCTATTGTTTCCACCAAAAGTTCACTCAATGTTTACTGTCAGGTAGTGCTGTGTATGTGAGGCTTTACCATGTAGAGTGGACAAGGCTACTGGTCAGAGAGGCTGGCAGAGATTTAGTACCTATTATCATAACTCATTGGTGTCAATGTTAAGACTCTTTCTGACCTCAGTGGAGCCAAGATTTCAATCCAGACAGTCTAAGTCTGATCAAAGCAATTCTGCCTGAGACAATGCCTGAATTAGCAGCAGAAACTAGCTATGAATCCTTCTTGAATAGATGAAGGAAATAGTGAAAATATTTGGATCAATGCCTACAAAGGCAGGGGTTTAGTCTTGCACTCTGTGGACTGGCAGTTAATGAATTTCCACTCAATCCTGCAAAAATAATCACTGAGTGGCATTTGGTAGATTATTTAACCTTCATCTAATACGAGTTTTCCACCAATAGAGTGGGAATTGTAGAATCTGAGCATATAATTTACAGCTCTGAGGACTAACAACATGACTTGAACCAGGCCTGGTGTAGGGGAAGGGCTACATGGGATTTCTTTGAGCCATGTCTTTGGTCAGTACCATGCTGTTGAGATGCAAGTTCTGCAGAACATATATAAATACCTGTGCATTTCAATTTGTAGAGAAGGCAGCTCTGCATATACCCAATATTGGAATAGAATTCAGGCACCATTATGTTAGCATCACTACCTAATCTGGTTTTCATTTAGCAGTTAATAAAAAGTCGTGCTGGAAAGCTCCTCTTTCGTTACCATTTACTTTCAGACTCTTTTTGGTTCATTTTGCCAGCATAGTCTAAATGTTTGAGACTGTGTATGCAGAAAGGAATTGCAGCTGAGAAAAATACTAAAAACACCTTGACAAGCCCTGATTCAATATTAATTTTTTTTTTGGCACAGAACTGTCAAAAATGAAAAAAGACTAGAAGCTAAAATTATGGTTTTAAACCTCAGTTTCTGTCTTTATTAACACATCAGGTACAGATTTTTGCAAGACAATGGTCCATGGTCCACTGAAGTGAAAGCTTTAATGGGGTTCAGTTGAAGCCCTAAACTATACATTTTCCATGCTTTGCCATGGACACTTACAGCTCAACACCAGACAGCACTCTTGTCTTCCTAACTGGTTTCGTTTATCAAAAAAGCCCTTCCCTTGATAGTTTAGGAATGACTGCGAATCCCACAGTCATTTTCCTTGTCATTTGTTTTTTGGTTTGAAATAGGTATTTAATCTGGTATAAAATAGACAGACTTAGTTGCTCCCAGTTACTTACTAGTATAAATTCTCCATATCGAACTGAAGTCCAGAGCCTTTTTTTCCCTGCAATTACAACAGTGCAATTTTATTGATATAAGTGGAGAGCTACATGTGAATCACCAGTAGCCCTACAAGTGTGGAAAAGGGTTTCTCACTGATCTAAATCAAATGCAGAGCCACATTAGCACCACTGACAACAAGTAGGTTATACATGCACAACGACACCCCCGTCAGTCACTCTGATCTACACCCTATACATAACAATACATCTCTGTCAATCATATTTCAGTAATGTATTATTAAAATACTTTCTATAGTACATAAAGCAGGAATGAAAACAGTATGATGTGCAAGGGAATAAAACTGTTAAAGATTTTAATTCACTGAATATTATCGTGAATAGTCTTGATCCTAGAAAATTATGGAAAGATCCCCTTTTTTCCCTCAGAGCTTTAAGCCCTCCATCTTACCCCTCCTTTGTCAACAGCACTAAAACGGTGAGTGAATACCCAGAAGTAGGTCAGGATTGCTAATATCCAAGGATACCATGTTTCTGTGGTTACCTTATCGCTCCCTCCCTTTCTCCCCCTCCCTCCCTCTCTGGAACCAAAGCACAGCCCCCATACCGTCACTCCACACCAGTGCTGCATCACCCACTTCAAAACTGCTGCTCCTGAATTACACCCACGCTACCACACAGAGTGTGCACCACAGCTCCGGGCTAGGATCCAAACCTGTGATGCCTGTGGAAAGCACTGTGAGCTGCAGGGTGCCGAGGCCAGGTGCCACACTGTGTCTGTCAGGCTGTCTGTCCTCTGCCATGCTGCATCAGCACCTTCCCCGGATGATGGACAGGAGGCAGCGCAAGAGCTGCCAGAGATCGGTACCCTGGGATCCATGGCCTAGCTGCACCTGATGGGGTGCTGGATGGGAACAGGCGAACTGGCAAGTTCGAGAACACCCCATCACCCCACAACACCGCCCAGAGCCAATCAGAGAAATTAAGTGCGATTCTTCTGCGTCACTGCAGCCCTGATGCCCTCACGCGTGACTGAAGGGTATGTTTCTCTTCCAGGCATTCCAGATAGGATGACATAAAATAGACTGGGGCTGTGGACATGGAAACAGAGAGGCAAAGCTTAAGGCATAAACACAAAGCAAATCAAACTGTGGCAGCTGTGTACAAAATGGGCCAGCTCTGCATTTGAAGGCGTGAGAAAGGAGCAAGCAGGCTGTGCTCAGAAAGACAGGCTGTCAGATGTGACAACCTTAGCCCTGATTCATCATGGGATAAATTTGCCAAAAGTGGGGCTAGGCCATGGGGACTCAAGGGCTCTGCATTGATTCATGTTTGGGCAGGGTTTGTACCAGGCTTTTGTTTGACTGGAATGTTTTTCCCTATTTTTTGACAGGACTCATGGAGTGGTAGAAGTAAGACAAGCAGCCTGGCAACTGTGGTTCATTTTCAGCAGTCTTGCGAAGTACTGTGTCTATTAAATTTGCTGGCTCTAAATTTGGGACATATTTGCCCTAATTTGTTGTTGACACCAAGGTTCATGTCAAGCAGCTCTCTTGTCAGACTATTCAGGGAGCACCCTCAGCAGTGGGGGGCACACTGGGCCAAACAAACATGTTTGCAGGGTTTGGATTAGAGCTCCTGCTGTTGCATACCAGCACTGCCCAGCGGCAGATGCTTTAGGACTATATGACTTGAAGCAACTGAATTACTGAATCCAGTCATGATTGCAGACTTCATGTAATACTTGTTTAATCCAGAAGGGTCCAGACAGCATCTACCCTACACCAAGCAGCTCCCAGCACTGTATCAGCCACCCTCTGACAGTACTTGCCAAGAACTGTGTCAATTTTAACCATTTTGGGTACCTGCTGAGTGCCAGATTTAAGGAATTTTCCACTTTGACAAATTAACACTTCTCTTCTGTCCAATTTTCCCTCAACTCATATGACCTTCATATCTGCCTTCCTGTTCTTGTCAGCCCAGAAGAATACCCTTGGAAGTTAGTCTTGAGTGAAACTGAGGCTGTAAGCATTTTAAATTTTAATTACAGTTATTCACCGTGTGAATGGGAGGATCTCCGGGATTTGGGCTAACTGCACGGCGAATGTGTAGAGATCCATCAGCTTTCTACCTATGAACTGATAACAAAGCATGTAATCAGATAAAGTGGGAGGAATACAAAGCTTTTAGCTCTGGTGGCAACAAATTCTAGGCAACAAAACATCATCAAATTATAACGCAAACCATCAACTCTCACCCAATACCATCTGCAGCGAATCAGAAAAATTCTGTTTGACTGAACCTTTATGAAAGGAGTTTAATCGTCATCTGACAAACAGGGAGGTGAAATAGAATTTCATTCAGAAATAATTCCTACTGATAAAAAGATAATTATTTTTAGTTTATCTTTTAAATTTTTCTAGTCAGCTTCAGCTTGCAACTATTGTTTCTTATTATGCTTTTCTCTACTAAATTAAAGGGTTCTTTAATAACTGGTATTTTCTCACTGTGAAGTTACTCACACCATGATCAGGACACTTCTCAATTTTGTTTTTGATAAGCAGAACAGGTTAAGTATTCCAAGTTTTTTAGTAGAAAGTATTATATCAAATTACAATCCTATTTTTCTCAAAATCTTTTTGGAACTCTTTTCTGCAACTTTATCATTTTTTCAATATTCTGTTGAAAATGTGGACACTCGAGCATTATCCAGCAACCCACTTGAAATATCATCAATGCCATTTGCAAAGGAAAAGTATGCACTTTATTATTCCTCTCTCTACTCATCCAAGAATCACATTCAGACCTCCTTTTATATTAACATCTGTTATCTAATGAGTTGCCAAGCCAATTCTTTATGGAGTTTTATCTATAAATTGTCCAGATACACTGATTTAAATTGATAGATAGATGACATACACTATGTGGCATCTCCAGCTCCTGAAAGTCCAGTAGTCAGTTCAAGGGCTCATTCTTCCATCTATATGCCCATAACATACAGAAATGCAATTGTGCATGTCTGTCTGTCTGTCCTCTCTCAGGTCATCCAGTCCATTTTCCCCACCATGCCCCAGAACACTCCGGATCTCTGTTTTCCAAATCTGTACATACAATCTGTAGTGCTAATGCAGCTTTTCCGTTTGCATAGTTCTGGCTTTACACACAGTCTGTGATTCAGCCAAGATTTCTGGAGAGGATGCTATAGGCTGCCCATACATGGAGCGTGGAGTAATCCAGGGAGCCCAGGAGGACATGGTGAGCAGGGAAGGAGGCACCCTTCAGACAGAGAAACACTGTGAGGGAACTGGACAGAGGGCAAAAATGTGTAGGAGCAGCAGCAGAAAACATGGGCAGAGGACAGGGAGGATTTGCTGTGCTGGTTGCCTTTTTGTATAAACTTGTCCTTTTTCCCCACCATCAACCTCTGTTCTTCAATTTGTCACTTACTGTATTACCTTTTCCTCTACCCTACTTTCCACTACAATGTCCTTTCTCCCGCTGCCTTTTAATCCCAGTTGACTCATTCTGACTTAGACTCACCCTCCCCTGCTAAAGCTCTTCATGGAAACAGCATTCCTCCTGCTGCTTTCACGCCCCTCTTTTGGGTCCTATGTGTCACCCCCTTGTCCCTTGTCCTCCTCCTTCCGGGGATTAGAATCTTTTGGAGCAGGCGCTACTTGGAGCTGTGTTCACCCAGTCCCTTGTGCAACTGGGCCCCTGTGCTTGCTAATTTTATTTTAGCTGCTCTCCTAATAAATGTGACTAATCGCAATAGCACTGTGATGTCTAGTAGGAGAGACTGATGAAATAATTGTGTAGTGGAGATGAAACAGCCAGGCTGATGGTGAAGCAGAGCAGGCATTAGCTGTACAAACCTTACATAACATTGCAGGCTGAGTGAGAAGCACCCAGAAGAAACTTACTTCTTATCTCACCCCTTCCTCCCCCTTTATTATGAAAAAGAAAAAAAAAAGAAAAAAGGAAAAAAAAAAGTTATATTTCCTTTACTGCTGCTGCATGCCTGGGTGCGGGTCCCTGGGCTCCCAGTGGGGCAGCAGGGACAGCTGCCACTCTGCGCCGGCTCAGGACTTGCTCCAGCTCTGATCCCACATGGTTTGCTGGGCACAGAGTCAAGTGTCACTGTTAAAAAATGGTTCTCTGCCTTCTGATTCATGATAGCTTTTTTTTCATCTTGCACTGGATGTGAAATATAATTTGAGTTTCAATATATAGCTGCAGGGGGGTGGGGGGGACCTTCTTCTCTTGTTAATTAGTTATAACCCTTGCCTGTACTGATGCTTATGTTGCTTTAGATGGCTGATATCTGCTAACCACCTTTCTGAAAGAATACAAAAGACCCATGAAAATGAGAATAGGGAGATGGACGGATGGATGGATGGATGAGGGATGCCTCTATTACAAGGAACGGGCACAGAAAGCTTGGATTAGGGTGAACAGCTGGTGCGGATTCAATAATCAACTGCTCTGAAAGAAAAGCCTATTTTTTCTCATCTCATGGCATTAGAGAACAGGATACCAGAGCTGCCAACCTTACAATTGAAATCTGCCCACACAGAATCGCAAATTCCCCTTGGCTTGCATTTAAATGCTCCTGGCTCAATTATAACTCCGTACAGTCTTTAATACATACATGTGGTCTGCATATTATTCTGCAAACAGAGCACTGCACTGCTTCTCTCAGCATGTCTCTGCCTTCATTTTAACACCAAAGGGAGGGATGGGGTGGGGGGAGAGAAAGGAGGACAGAGAGCTTATCGAGTTTACAGCTGCTGCTGAGAATATTGGTTTGATTTTCACTGCTGGTCAGGATTCATTTCCACAACAGGCAGCAGGTTGGGGCGGTGAGTGTTGGTTTAGCAGACTTAGGAGGTCATTCTTCGGGACAGCCCCTTGGGAGTAGCACTGCCCTCCGAGGAGCCAGCTTGCAGCTGGGAGCCAGCCTGGTGAACTGTGGCGTGAGGGAGGGCTTTGACACTTTCAGCTCTCAGTATCCAGAGGGGAACAGCAGAGCTGGGGCAGAAGCCCCCATATGAGAAATGAGGAGGCTTGTTGGCTGTTGATTTTCCTGGGTATTTTGGTGATGCTAAATATGGCGGTGTTACCAAGACTTTCTCTGACCCTATTGGCATCAGCAGTAGCTGCAATGCAGTCTTCCTTCCCTTCATCCCAGGCCAGCAGCCAGCCCTGGGAGGCCAACATAAAGCCCCTCACTTTGTTTCCACAGCACCTGAGCCCTCTCCTCAAGTTGCGCACCTGCCCAGGTGCCAGGGGTTCAGCTGTGATCTAGAGAGCAGACAACCACCTGGCCATGATGGTGACAAATGGGACAGCGAACAGCTGCTGGGTGGGGCCATTTTTCTCTTCATTCTGCCAGATATGAATAAGAAGTTAACAGCTCAATAAATCACACTTGATCCCATCAGCCGGTCTCTTGTCTTTTCAGAAAAGTAGAGGAAATATATCAGTTTTAATACCCTCTTTATTTTGAAAGATCAGGATAACAACAGTGACTAGAACCCTTGTTATCACGTAGTTTCGATCCATAACAGGATCCTGAATATTCAAAGGGAGAGAACCCAAAATCTTGGGCTGCAGGTTTGCAGCTGACCCTATTAATAGCCACATCGTATTCCTGTTTATTCAATGGCCTTTTTTTTTTAAGGGAAAACACAGCTTATGTCTGCTGCCCCAAATGCAAGGAGAAGACTGGAAGGGGCTACATGAAAATGTGTCAGCCTGGGTCCCTCCTGTGCTTCTTGCAGAAAGGAAAGGAAGATATTAATGCAGATGATTTTGTTACATAAATACATGTTGTATCAGGGCCATTTTTAGCGTTTGTGGGGGTGTGAAGAACTTCTTCAAGCTGCGTATCTATTTCATAGGATTCAGCTGAACTGAGGGAAAGGACAGAGAGTTTTAAGGTAAACTATCAAGATACATTTATTTAAGCCCACACAATTCTGTGCAGAGCTCCACATGACAGAAACAATATTTCACTCGCATGTCTCTGGCCTCAGTAGTGCTTTTTAATGCTTTGTAACTCAAAGACCTCTTAATATAATTGGATAAAATTAAGGACAAATTTGTCATCAGATTTCAAATATTGTGTCTGCCGTTTGTCTTCAGAGAGTTTCAGTTTCTTTAAATTCTAAAGGGCTGCAACACTTAATTAAAATGAAATTTTAAAATCCAGAAATCTAATTTTTAATTTAATCTCAAAGTAATTTAAACTTCAAATAGATAATTTTCTTGTCAGGAAGGAGCCCGTTTTTGAACAAAAAATAAAATCTGAGGGTAATTTCACAAATCAAGTTCATAAAATACAGAACTTCTCTTGGTTTCTGAGCAGTTTTCTATCATCTCTTCCACTTCAGCTCTGTGTCCCATTCATCCCTGAGAGGTGCATGGGGCTCACTTCACCCTTCCTGAGGTGTTTATCCCTACAGAAGGCAGAGAGTGAACTTAGGCCCTCAGCAGAACTGTGCCAGCTGGGAACATCTTACACCCAGGCTAAAAATGGACCCAGGTTTAGCTGTGGGTGTAGGCTCAGGGTGGCTGGGGTTGGCATGGGCAAAACCAGATTTTTCCCTCCTTCCACACTGGAAGTGTCCAGCTACCAAAGCAGCAAGGAGATCCTCTGAGAGGTTTTGGCCTCAAATGTTTCCAAAAAGCATTTTCTCATATTATCTCAGTGGACATCTGAGAACATTTTCCTTCTGGAACACATTTTTAGGGGACTGTGTTTTACTTACTGGAAGGCATTGCCAAAGGGAAGTTTTTGTGGGATTAACTAGTGCTACATTTTTTATTTCTCATGCTCCAAAAGGATCTGGTTGTTTTTAAAGGAATTTATTATTATTATTATTATTATTTTATATATATAATATATATAATTTCTTTGTTTTACAAAAAGGACATAAAAAGCTAACATTTATAAATCATCTGAGTTTGGTAATCTCAGTGGTTAATTTCCACACAATGCCTACACTTTGTGTTTCTCAGAGCTTGCCACATCTCAGAGCTCTGCAATCCACATGGCAGATCCCAGCTGGACCACTGTTAGCTACAAGGTGCTCGAATCTAAAGTGAAGAGAAGAAGGTTAAGGAGGAGAAAGGTTACCTAAATAAGACTAGTTTAATATATTGCACATCCATGCCAGCCTTAATCCAGAGTATTTTAAAAACATGGTAAAGAATTATTTACTCTGTCTTATTTAATAAAATCAGGCAGAGAGAGGAGTCCATATTTTGGGCCCTTCACCATTTTGGAACTCAGCTTTTCTGCCACAGGAGTCAAGTTTCTCAAACCAGCATTTTAAGTTCATCCTGAATCTGCCACCTGTGAATTACTGCTCTAAGAGATTAACTTAAAGTCACCCTCTGAACTGGTGGTTTAAGTGGAAAAGAAATCTTGAATTAATTTCACTGGTTACAATAGTTCTTTTTGGTGATATAATGACAAGGAAGACTCCAACCCCCACTGGGTCCCCATATTTACTCCTCAATGCTCCATTCGCTCATTCTGTTGATGACTTTAGCTCAGATTTATTTTGAAGACCCTAAACTCCGGATGAAAATCTATCCTGCTGAGATGGGAAGAAAGGTTTAACATTATTGCTCAGCATTCATCAAAGGAGATAAGATAAATGTAATACATAATAATGATAAGGATTTCTGGGTGACCCCTTAGACTCTAGAGTACAACTTTTGTAACAGTGTAGGAGGAGATTCAGGAATTCAGAAAGACTTCAGAGAGGTCATATTCTGTGGGGAACAATAAAACTGCTAAAACTGTCCTTTACATGGGCTGATTGCCCAAAGCCACGGCTTTTCTTTCTGGAGGAGGAAATAAAAATGTTTGGGATATGCATCTTGAGCAAAGAGTAAAATTCATTTCCAGTAATAATGCATTCAGCATGAAAGAAATAAAACAACGGAAGTCTCATCATTAAGAACACTTGAATCTGGTTCAAACTGAGATACACACTGGAAAGAGGCATCCAGTACCAGCTACAAGGACACCTGATTGGAGAAAATAATACAGAGACAGAAACCTTTTGTTTCCATTAGAAACGCAGAGTCTCTCCAAAATGTTTGTTTGCTCTAGCTGCTTGCCACACAATAATACCACAAAAGCACTTTTCAGTGTGTGACAGCTGAGACTTAAGAGAAGTTGCAAAACCCAAACCTCACAAAACAACTCACTGGGGCCAGTAGGTTAAAAATTAACAAGACCTGTAAACAATAAAATAAATGAAATCGTCCTCTTAGACTGACACTCTACATTACAAAAGAGAACGTGAAGAAAATATAGAATGGAAGGAAAATGCAGTTCACTGTATTCAGCATGTGGCTAGGAAGCAGGAAGAGATCAACATGGGATTTTGTGAAGATTTCACTGAATTCAGTATCTATAGCAGCAGTCCCATCTCAGAGACAATGCCCCTGGGACTGCTGGGAGCCACCACTGTGGTATCACCCGTGCATCAGGCACCTCACCAAAGTATCCTTCTGCAGTCACAGCAGTAGTGGACATTCTGAAGGGTCAACCAATGCACCTAAA
This sequence comes from Cnemophilus loriae, assembly GCA_013397755.1. Taxonomy (NCBI): domain Eukaryota; kingdom Metazoa; phylum Chordata; class Aves; order Passeriformes; family Corvidae; genus Cnemophilus; species Cnemophilus loriae. The sequence goes on from VZTF01007679.1 coordinate 1,049,226, forward strand.
ATCTGTATATAGCTATCTGTATGTGTGCAAGCCTGTTCTCTTCCACCTAATTAAGGTGCTTAGGTTAGGGCCTTTGAAGCTCTTGTACCTCTCTCTAAGTAAGAAAGAGAAGTAGGATTCTTCAGGAGGTGGCTTTGGCTTCGTTTCCAAGGGGCAGTTTTTGCTGGTAGCTAAAGCAGTTTAATCTTCACCTCCTCTTCTCCCCACTCATGTCAGCACAGGTAGATAGTTGACAGTGGAACAATGTTGTGAAATGAGTTACAAGAAAACTCAAAAAACCCCAACCAGCCAACTAACACACCAACCAAATAAACCCCACAGAAATTAGATAAGCCTACAGTTTAGTGGATGAAACAAGTAGTGACCTGATAATGAGACCATTTGTTCTCCAGAGACATGTTCATCCTCATGGGTTTAAGAATACCGAGTCAAATTAAGAGTACAGATGGGCACAGCACGTACCGAACACCTTCCACAGGGCCTTTCCTCAGGGACCATGGAAGTTTGAAAGATTGCATGAACAAATACAAAAGGGAAACACTAAGAACAGGTAAATCCCAAATTCATAGTAAATTTATGAGAAGTGGAACGACTTTCACTCATCTCCCTTCATCTTTCATCCTTACAAGGAGAGAGAAAAAAAGTTGATTGTACTGTTACGTTAGCTCTTTTTCAAAAGACACAGTGGACTGTATTTTGTTCCTGTGAAGCTACTGCCAGCAAGGGTTATATTTGTACTAATGTGCTGCTTTGTTCACGGCATTGTACAAGAAGTTACATTATAAGGGCACAGACACAGTATTTATTCAATCACTGTAATACATTACATTCCTACTCAGTGATATTTCAATATACTCACACAGGAGTTTAGAACAGAAAGTTTCCTTAGATAAATATCTTCCACATTTTTTTCCTCATATAACTATACTAGACCAATACTCTAAATGATTATTTTATATATATATATATTTGTGTGTGTATAAACATGTGTTATGCTGTTCTGCTAGTGCTGTACATGGTTGCATACACACATCTTTGCCTGCTCAAACAGGACCTGCAGCCTAGCTGTACTTGTTAAATCTTGCCTAACTCTAGCTGATAAATGCTCCCTTTAAAATCTTTCCTCTATAACATGAAAAGTCAATGCCCTAATTTTAAGTCGCCCTTTGAAAGCGAGCCAGTATTCAGATGGATATTGACTCCAGGCCTGCTGGTTGTTCTACAGCAGTGTTTGGAAGGCTGCTGTTCTAATGAATGTGCTAACATTTGATACACACACTAAGAAAATCAATAGCACTATTTTTAAAAAGGCGTGCGGCTTTACTAAGTACACTGTCACTACCCCGTTGTGCAAAATTTACTAGAAACCTCCCTATATGACTAAATTGCTGCATCTGGTTCATTTCTCTACTTGCCTGCCAGAATGCATAATACCAGACTTCAAGGACATCCAAAGTCAGCCTCTGAAGCAGAAAAAATATGGTTATTTAAGTTTGAAGTGTACGTGGCAGTCAGTACCTGAAACTCTCACGCAAGTGTCAGTTTTTCCTCATTTCTGCCCTGCTGTTTGCACATAAGACACCTAGGGGACCCAACGGTTTTCACATCAGAAATTCCTGCTTCTGTGGTTTCTGAATGAATTGGGTAACTATGGGCAGAGAATAAAATGTTTTTATAATCACTGTTGAATAAATTAGTCCCTGCTCTTTAGCTCCTTGTCTTCACTAGGCAAATGCACTGCAAAGTTCTTGAATCTCACCCTTAGATCTGCTCCAGCCCATCTAAGTCACCCTGTTTTCCAAGCAGCTACTGAAAATATCCAGTCCATGTGAGTGAATGAGCTAAAAACCCGTAAGGGAAAGGAATATTTGTAAGAAGCAAACCCAGATGAAATCCAAATGCAGTATATATTCAAGGACTTCTAGCCACACTGACTTAATTCTAGATATGGAAATGTGTCTTCTCCTTAAGGAACTGATTCAATGCTATAGTATGTAAGCATGTACTTGAACCAGAGACTAAATATAACCCCAAAGAAGTCAACAGTTAAGGCGAGCTAGAAGATCAAACAGGTAAAAATCTGATAGTACATTCAACTATATCTTCGGTCTCTGAAAAGTTTCAAAATTTAGGAATATAAAACTATGTTATTTTCATAATTTGACTCCTCAGGGTTAGTTAATTGCCAAAACATGGCACCAGCCTCGTCAGAAGGAATAGAGATTTCTTCACATTCATTTGTATATGCTTGTCGCAGACATAGGTTAGCTGAGAAAGGAGCCAAGCAGCTTCACCAGAGGAAAAATTTAGATTTTTCATGTGATCCACATGTGCCAAAAGATGAGTTGGTGACCTTGCTTAAGAGAGCTTTGGCTGGAACTCGGGAAAAAAAGGAGAGTTTATGACTTAGGTCTTTCCTGACTTAAACGATTCCATAAGTCTATGATTTTAAGTAAAAAAAAGTTTCTTTTTTCTTCTAGTTTGAGCTAACAATGATCATGATAGAAAATATTTTACTTGTTTTTCAAAAAAATGATCGTATATAATTTCAAGTCTAGGGCTCCAGACGAAAACATAATACTGAAATGCTCATATAGTATACGGTATCCTTCCGAAGCCCCGTAGAACTGATACAGAAAAGACAGAATATTCTAAGCAGAGATTCAGAGGATATTCGCTAAATGGAATGTTTGGTAATTCAAAGAATATTTTTCCTCACAGTGAATAATTAGACAGGGAAACTCATTGTCATAGACTGTTATCCATGTGGAGAATAGAATCAAAGTGCAGATTGAAGGGAAGAATAGGCACTTTAATGGGTTAAAAGTACATAAGCACAAACTCAAATACAAATCGTGTTCTGTGCAGTATCTCACCATGGAGGATTAGGAATGAGATTTTCTTGGTGGTAGCTTACTACTGTTGCCCTTCTGTGCTTCTTCTTGCTTTGTCCTCCTAGATGCCTGGTGGGTGTCCTTGCCAGACAAAATACCAGGCTATCTAGGTCACAGACACCAAGTCATTGCAGCAGCTCTACCTCTTCAAAACATTCCTCTCTCTTTTGAGAAAGGGATAAAAGACAGCACAGGAAGTTTTAACAAGTTGTTCTAGCTTCTCTTACAAGAGCACCGAGAGGCTCTGGGCTATACTGTTCTGCAGGCCGCCCACAGCACCACAGAAACAAGCGTGGCACGTGCGCAAGCCTGGCCACAGCTGCACCAGTGCCTGTGGCACACACCTGCACGCAGCCTGGCGCAGCCAGCACAGCCAGCAGGCACAGGCATCACCCTCGTGGGCATCTCAAACCTCACCTGTGTGAAAGCCTGGGCTGAAATCTCCTGCCTTTCTACCAGGGATAGTGAGCTTAAAGCTGTGATGGCGATGCCCACTGCTGCAGCAGTCAGCTCTGGCCTGCTGTGATCCTACCTATCTAAATGTCATTATCCCCACTTTCAAAAGACACCTAGGATAAAAAAGGAAATGAACCGAATTACTCAATTTATCTGTATATTAGGTGAGGAATTGATCCCAGTGTTCTTAGGCCCCAATGGACTGCTATAGCTCCACATTCCCTCCTACAGAGACACTATAAAATTAGACTAAAGTAGCCTCTATGCATTAATAAATGTCTTATACTGGGAATGCAGAGAGGAAAAAGACTGTTCTGCCCTTCACACATAAGCAGTACCATGTAAACAGGAAAGAGTGGGAAGGCAATCTCCGCTCCAGGCCTTCCTAATGAAACTGTACTTTTCAAAGTACAATCCAATGAGGAATAGGCAGGAGAGCACAGGAAACCATCTATAGATCCATGGCTCATTCTGAACCCACATTATTCAAGCTGAAACAGTAACCTTATGCAAGGAGTCCAGAGGCTGGTGACTGAAAAGGCACCACACACTGCTGCCATGGGAGCAATGGTCAATGAAGTGAAGGGAAGCCTGCAGAGGCAGAGAATCCATGAATGTGATGGCAGGATGGAGCAGCAATGAGGTCTGCAGAAAGATATATCTGTATACCACAAACTCAGTTCACTGAGCTACCACAAACATTTGCTGAGTTCTTCCCCACATTCTTCTGTCTCATATTATTTAACTTGCCTCACTAAATAAAGTTCTTCACCAAAAAGTCAGGCTCTTACAGATTGTTCTGTGGTCTGGCATCACGTAGGGGTATCCAGCACACAGATATTAGCTTCTGGGCAGATATTCATCAGGTCTAACCTGATAGAATACCAGCTGTTTTTTCTCTTCAGATGACATGCCTTTCCACATGTAAGTGATATAAATGCCCCCATTTCTACCAGATCAGTAGGCAGTATCACTTAGCACCCAGAACATGGGCTCTGCTGACTCTTTGAGCTCCTTCTGCTCCTGAGGCAGTTCGTTCAATTGTGATTCATTTTAAGCAGATGATTTCTGCCATGCTGGACAATTTCTTCTCTTTTTATTACATGATCCCTTCAAATACAGGGAATATTTTGGCACCATGCAAAATTTCGTTATGTGCATGGATACGTCCTGCAGGTTGTAACTATTCCTCTGGATTTATGATAATCAAGGATGTTCCAGAAAGGGAAGAACTTCATTATTTATAGGCTCAGATTTTTATGAGAAGTACATTACTGCTGATAAGTGTTTCTCTAAGATCTGATACTTTACCCATTGCTGTGAGAGAACTAATAATATTGGAAGGCATTAATCTGTCTTACTCAAAATTGTTCTGATTAAAGCACTAGGAAAATGTCCTTCAGGCTCAGTTAAGATCCTTTGTAGAGTGAAACACCTAATAAACTGTACCTAAAGGAGGCCTACAAGAAAGATGGAGAGAGACTTTTTACAAATGCATGTCATGATAGGACAACGGGACATGGTTTTAAAATAAAAAAGAAGAGTTTTAGATTAGATGTTAGGAGGAAATTCTTTACAGTGAGGGTGGTGAAACACTTGGAAAGGTTGCCCAGAGAAGTTATGGATGCCACATCTCTGGAAGTGTTCAAGACCAGGTTGGATACAGCTCTGAGCAACCTGGTCTAGTGGAAGGTGTCCCTATCCATGGCAGGGGGGTTGGAACTAGATGACCTTTAAGGTCCCTTTCAACCCAAACCATTCTATAATTCTGTGGTATGAGATAAAAGTAACAGGCATCCAATGCAATGGGCCAACCTCTGGGCCCAGTGATGGGTTGAGCAGAGGGATTCTTTGGTCCAAACCAACACGAGTTAGATGTGTGTCTGTGCAAGGGAAAAAACAGCAAAAACTGCCCAAACAACAATGGGCCATGTTGCAAGAACACCTCCAAGGAGTCAGCAGGAAGGTCTATGACCACAGAATACAGGGAGATTTGGGTTGTGAAAATGGCTTGGGTGTTTTTTATTTCTATTACAATTAGACAAACAAGATTCTGAGGTCATTAGCTGTAATAAAATGCTTTTTTTAAAGATTAAATCTCATCAGAAACTTCCAAAGGAAAACCAAAACCAAAACCAAAACCAAAACCAAAACCAAAACCAAAACCAAAACCAATTTAAAGGCTCTGAATATTGCCTAGCCACTCAGAGGGTCGATGGCGCCAAGAGGACACCCGGTCACATCCTCCTGCCTGTGATAGAGGTACTTCTAGCTGGCAGCCCTTTCCCCTGGCACCTGATGGTGAAATGGCTGCCAGTAGGATACCAACCTGTTGTTAGGTCCTTTGAGATTGATGGAGCATGGGCTGCATCAGAGTGAGCAGGATGACAGCGTACATTTTGTTCCACAGGCTGATTGTGGAATATAAAATCTACAGGAAGAAAAGAAGGGCCCTAGGTTTGCTGTATGTGAGGTGTTTTAATTTGCACAAATGCAAGTGACAGACACTTAGGAAGTTTCCACTTTGTATTCTGCTGTCATCTTAATTAGTATTAACTTATTCTTCCAACAAGGGAAAACCTACAGAACGCTGACCAAGAGAAGAAAACTGCAGTAGTTCTAATGGTCCCCTTCACTCAGCTGTTAATACTGTACTTAGAAGGGTATGTATGTAGTGGCATATCATCTCTAATGACCAGGTTTCACAGAAAGAAGTTAAATTCATTGTTGTGGCAATTAAGGAAAGCTACAGCAGGATCACACACAAGGTGAATTAAGCCACTGGATGCCTTAAATCTGTTCCCCACAAACTGGCAGCAACACATGGATGCTGGTTCTTCATCAGCCGGAGCCCATCTAACTGCAGGATCCTCAGGCTTGGCTGTTCTCTGGCCAGCTCCTGTGAATTTGGATATTCCCCTTTAGTGTGCTAAAATTCAAGGTGAATATCTTTCTGTCAGTTAGGCATGCTGAAATACCAGGGCAGTGGAGCTGGTTAGTGTTGGAGATGTTTGAGGAAGGAGGCAGGGTCCCATGGCCAGGATGTAAGGAAGAGCACGACCATGGCAACTAGCTGATATATAGCTGAGGTGCTTGTCGAATTACAGCCCCAACAGTGAAAAAATAACAGTTTTCTTTCTGTGAAATGAAGGTGCTGATGCCAACTAACAGAGCTGTGGCAACTTCTCAGGTGGCTGCCCATGACCCAAAGATCTGCTGAAATAGTGTGATAGAATAAAAAGGTGAATTGATCTGACTAACATCTAAATTACTTTTATATTAACTGACCAAAATTCTTGCAAGACATGCTCACTTTTTACAGAAAAACATGTAGTGAAAGACAAGCAATTCTTTTGCAAGCTGCAAAATATAGTCACTGCAAGTGGGCACAAGTGCAGATGAAGCAGCCAGCACCAGGAAGTATCATACCCCCTGCCAAAGAGCACCTCTTAGTATTTATTATATGTTAAAACAAGTTGCTCTCTTCAAGCTCCATTTCAGAGCCTAGAGATAGATGCAGGATTGACTGGCATGCTGTGATGGTGCCAGTGGTCTGGTGAAGGAATCCTGATGCTGCTGTTTTGCCTCAGACCAGCCCTGCCGAGCATGGGAGGACTGGATTTCAAAAATGATGGGCACTCACAGCTAGTACCAATGGCAGGTCAAGGTGCAGCTGCTCTGCAGCTCCTGGCAACAGGTCCTGAGGGCATCTCCTCCTTCTCCCCAACAAGTGCTATCTGGTCAGCCTCTCCATTTCCAATTCAACAGAATATTCTGTTTACAGTGATGTTCACTACAGCTGTACGTGTATTTTGGACCTTTCCGCTCCAGAGGAACATGTCAGTCATCCCCTAGATGAATCTACCCCTATCTTGGGTCGATACTGTGTCATCAGCTCTCCCAAGCAGAAATCAAGTGCTTTGCAACTGAATGCCCTGCTAAGGCACGAGCGTCTCTGTGACACAGAGCAAGGGGAACCAGCCATGCACCAGGAGGGCAAGGACTCTGCTGTGTCACCAGGGCATCATGGCCTGCTACAGCCCCTGCTCCTGTGCCCTGAGGGTCAGCCCCACGCTGGCTCTGCCTGCAGACTTCAATAAGCCTACTGGGATGTACCAGAATGGGATTTGCCTTTGCTTTGTTCTACCAAATGGATGTAACAGCAACAGAAAAATTGCACAAGAGGGGATTTTCCATCCTGTCATCCAAGCAGAAAAGGAACAGGAAAAAAGAGAAGGAGAAAGTAGAGTAACAGAGAGGGTCAAAATGAAAACAAACAGGGAAGGTATGGTGGAAATATACCTTCAGGTCTTTGACCCACATTCCTCATTATTTCAGCAACTGTATCATGTAAATCTCAATCTCAGACTTGTTTGACTGCTTCTGAACCCTTCTACTCTAATTGGAAACCTATTTTGGAATCTCACTCCTCTCATGGCTAGAATCCTTTTAATTTCCAGACTAATTTTATTCCTAAATATATGTCCACTTCTTCTTGTGAAACTTTAAGCCATAGTCTTAACTACATCTTAAGTAGTTCTCCCTGGATGTTAATCTCACAGTTCTGGTTTTATGCTTAGTTTAAGCTGTCTCTATGTCTGACCTGCTGCCGAACACCTGATAACAAATATATGTATAGACATGACATTCCCTGGTCAGAAAGGTGTCCCTCTGCCTACCAGCTGAATCACACAAACCCTCTTGCAGCTCTGATTCAGGACCCTGATCCCAAGAGCTAGAAGATGGGGCCATCTTCTGCAGAAGCTTCCTCTGGATCACATCCATCGTACCTTAACAACGAAACCACCTCCTTCCTTCCCACTCACAACCTGCCTGGTGCAGAAAAGGGTGTGCAAATGTTGTGCAGGGCTGTTTCACAAGACCCAAACTCCCTGGTATATGCTGTGACACCTGGGCTGGAGAGATATATACAGCAAATTTACTGCCCAGCCAAATACCTCCTGGGCTCCATGTGTGTGATGAGTCTCACACGAGGGACACCCCAGCCACATGTACACATGCAGCAAAGCTGCTGAGTCTGTCTGCAAACCCAGTGAATCTTCTGGGGTTTCTGGACATCTTACTCTGGATTTAAAAGGAGGGTTTGTCCCTCAGAAATAGGAATCTTCCTCTTAGACTACCTTTGCTTGGTTACAGAAATAAGTATTTCATAAATAAAAATCAGGAAACAAGTACGAAATAAATAATACTGTTTTAGAAAACCCTACAAATATGAAAATTACCTAATCCTTAGATTCAAGCCATATTAGGGGACCAGACGGATATATAATTGCTCTGCTGCCTGGATTATCTGATGGAGTAACACTCAGAAGTGCTGCTTGCCAACTGCACACATAAACCTGGTTTATCGCATCCCCAACAAAGTAGATTATGTTTTTGTGGTGCCCTTATCCACATGTTCAATCAACAGGACCGCATTACCTTCCTCAGTGACCTTCATATCGCTCTTCCAAATTAAACAGCCGCGCATTAGTCTCCAGCTCTAGCTAAGGTACTGGCTGCAGTGTGAGTGGTGTGACCTGGGGAGGAGCTTCATGGTGACATCAAGGTCAATTATCTCAGAAGAGAGACGAAAAGCCCAGCAGAAGAGACCTTCACCTTGAACCTGCTGTGCGTGACCAGGAAGGCTCAGTCACTCTAAGAGCTTTGTGCTGCTACAAGTGGCATCAGGCACTAGAGAGAAAGGGAAAACAAAGAGCAGAGTTTCCCCAGTGCTGCTCTAATTAAGCAGATAATTAGGTGTGAGATGAGCTGGATGTGTTGCTGCAGTCTGTGGGTTTGAGGTCCTAGTCCTAGTCAGAATAAGGGCAAGGGTACAAATTTTGGCTCAGTTGGAATGCAACTGGAAACTTATGATTTAATCTGGCAAGATTTTCCCCAGCGTTGAAGGACTTTACCAGTTTCACAGGTGATATGAACCTGTGTTATAGCAACCTATCTCCTTAATCTCATTTGGCATTTCAAACGCTGTCAAGTCTGAGGGTCTTCTGTCTTCTGTGTTTTAATCCACCTGTCTTTGGCAGCCTGTGGTTTCCCCAAGACAGACTTCAGTTCCTGGACAGGCCCACTCAGAGATCCTTCCTGCTTACCTGAGTCCTGAAGAAATGGCAAGGGGAAAATACTCTCCATTTTACGATATTTTATCATGCATTAAATAAAGAGGTATGTATTTTAACTAAGCCAAAAATATTTAATGTTTAAGTTTGCAATTATTGATAACTATCTTAAGACAAAATTCCCTAGATATTTTAAAACTCTAACTATATTGTCCCAGCTGTGTTATCCATAGAGAATATGATACAGCTATGTAAAGCTGCTATGACTGCTAAATGTATTCAATTATCTCTGCTAGTTTTGTCCCCCCTCCCACACTCTCCATTCATTTCAGTGTTCACTAAATATTTTAAGCTTGTTAAGTGAGTTCATGCATGCATTACAAATAAGCACTTTGGGAAAAATTTATGGCTATTTTATCCATCTCAGTGTATGGGCATGAACGTACCACTAATCTGCACAGAGCTGCGAGACATTGTCCCCTTTCCTCTTACCCTCCCCCTTCAGGAAAGAAAAAACCCAAACTTTGGGAAACGGGTCATGCGAACACAGGGATTTCTATAGGGAGCCCATGGAACAATGCGTGCATTCGCCAGGCGTAGTGGGCTCCCATTGTCTTGTCTTTCAGCACATAATAGAGGCTTTGCCGGTGGGGAGGCTAAATGGGGAACAAATGGATGGACAGTAAAGATGATGTCGGCAGAAAGTGCAAGAACCTCCTTCTGCTTCTGTTTTTGTCAAAGGCTTGAAAGTGATAGTGTGCATAGTAATTCCTCTCCATTGTGGTGTATGTAACGTTTATATTCATTCTACGCTTGCTAAAGAAATGCTGGCTGTGGTCAGCAGAGACGCCTGGACACATGCCTTTATCCCACCAGCCCCTTGGAGTTCAAACAGTATGGCATCCATGTGTGGGGAGCAAAACACCAACTCTTATGTTAATGAAGATTACAGTGAAGAATGGAGGGATGAAAGCCCGGCTGCTCACACACGGACAGCAACTGGGGGATTTTCCCTAACAGCAGCGAAGTACCCAACTCTGGCTAAGTTTCTTCAGAACTTTCTTTACCATTCATTTCAGAGGTTTCACAGCTGGGCTGGAAAATTTACACGGAGATAAACCCTTGAGTCAGGCCTCAAGCAAATGTTAAAATGGCTGTTATCTTTTTGTAAAGGCCCCAAGGATGGAACTACTAAAGCAGTGCAAATACACATCTGAAAAGCTACCTAGTTAGAGATGGTACACGTACAGAATTGCACGTAACTCAGAGAGTTCATTTGTCCCAGCTGATAACTTAGATTGTGGAAATATGCACATCTTTTATTTTCGAGCACTTTTAAGCCACATGATATCAATTTGAAGCAAAAGAATTATTTTCTGTTAAATTCTGTGAGATGACTCAAGAAGTCTGTAGAGAGGTGATGAGTTCCCATTCACTTCCAGAAGACTCTACCCCCAAGGATTTGAAGTGGCAATCAGCAGCAATGGCAGTTCTTTCATCCCTTCCTCCATCAGTCTTCTCCATAAACATCAGTCTGAAGGATTTCAAACACTGCTATTGCTACCAGTGAAGAAACAAAAGGCATTACTGAAGTATCACTTTTCAGACCATTCATCAGTCCTCAGTATATTTTTGGTCTGGGAAAAAAACCCACCTACATTAAATCCTTTTTTCCCCTGACCTTTTGTTTCCAAAATGCTTGATAACAAGATCGATTCCAAGATCCATCTCAAGAATCCCTTGAAATCTATAAAAATCATCTTCCTGTATCTAGAGTTGGGCGCTGATAGTAAGATGGAGTGGTTTTAACCTGTGTATCCTCACTGGCTCCACCCTGGGCTAACAGTGATCTCCTGAGGATGCCGTGGTGGCCCTGCATAGAGCAGGCTCGCAGCCTTCACCTGTGAAGCCGCGGATCTGAAAACTGGTTTCACCATGCAGGAACCAAAGGTTACAGAGGGGCTGGAATATCGCTTTCCTCACTCCAGTTGGCCCCTCCAAGGAAAAAAGGTAGCCCATAGAGAAACTGACAGCACTGCCAACATGCTACCTAATGGGAACATTAAACTTGTCTTAAACAGAGGAAATTAATACCAAGCACCTCATTTGAATGGCATCTCGTTTGGGAGAAAAGCCAGGAAATATAAAGGTTGGTTTGCTCTGCTCATCACTCACATGACTTTGCCTTTTGTTTTTCAGCCTGATGATAGGCAAGGATAGAAAATCAGCCCCAGCTCTGAATTTCCTGGCTTTTGTCAGTTGATGTTACACCCATAACATTATTCAAACGGGGGGTTTTGTGTGTAACAGATAAATGTCGACAAAGCCCTGTCTAATGCCTTTTAGGTTGCTAGGAAACCTGGCTGTGTAGCCACCACAGAGATATCTCTGGCTAGGGGCTTAGATAAGGTCTGACTTGTTTTGATTAGGTGAGCTTTATTGCAGAAAAGACAGCAGCATGCTTGACATCGTGAAAATATGACCTGCTTACAAACCCGGGGCACAAAGATCATTTATTGCACACAATGGCATCCATGGGAGGACACTTACAATACTTATCTAGCCTGCCAAATCACTCCTCCCCAGAAAAAGCCACACCTCCTAATTAAGGTCTCCTCTGGTCCCGTAGGACTTGGGGCTGCTGCTGCTAACACGTCTGTGTTAGACCATACTGAGGTGAAAAGTCATTTTCAGCCTGGCTTAATTTCATGTGTCAGGAAAGTGGGGGTACTTGTGGTCAGGTGGGCAGCACAGATTACCTGCCCTCTGCTCTCAGCTCTGCAATTTAATGATTGTGCTTTGAAAATAAATTTGAATGAGTGGTACCTGTGGCAGATATTTATGCAACCCCGTTAACGGAGAAGCTAGAGGGAGTGAGCCTCTCTGCTGTTGCTTGTGGTGACCCGAGATCTGCTCAGGGGTGCTGGGGCTCTTCCCCTTTCTGAGCCTGCCTGTCCCAGCCTGGGACAGTTGTTATGCTGGTCTATGCCCTGCCCTTGTCCATGATGTGCCCAACAGGCATTTGGGGAAATGGTGGAAGCTCCATGCCTTCCTCATAAGTTCCTCCACCCCTCACCTCTTTACTAATGAGAAGTTTTTGCCTTTTTCTACCTTACTGCAATTCAAGAAGCTTGCTTCTTGTCTTGTTCACAGCATATATAACAAACAGGTGATCCCTTCCTCTCTGCAGTGCCTTTTATATATTTGAAAACAGTTCTCCTTTCTTTCTCAGTCAACTTTTCTCTGAACAAAACAACCTAAACTTTGTCCACCTATTCTCACAATGCATATTTTTCCCTAAGCTCTTTAACTCCATGGTATATTATCTGTGAAAGCAGGACAGATATTCTGCAAGCTATAAACTAAACCAACAATATTGAGGTGAAAGCACCAGTCTGACCACAGGCCCAGTCATGCCTTACCTGTGAGCTATGCAGTTTCTGTCCAGGTTGCTGGCAATAGCTTGGGATCATATTATCTGCTTTTAATCAGGAAGGCATGAGACAGGCATCTGGAATAGTCAAAATTACGTGACAGAGACCCTGGGTTCATGCTATATGTAGAACTCAGGACGTTCAGTTTGGTCTAAGTTCATGTTTACACATTCACATTTAATAAAGTGCACGGCTCAGTGATATACTCTTGTGTGACAGACAGACATTGTACCAGCCAGAAGAGACAACCCGCTGCATTACTAATGAACTTTAAAAAGACTCTCCCTCAATTCACACCCAATTACATTAAAAGTTTCATTCACACAGAATATGTAATCTGTCCATAATCAGAGTATTTATAAAGAAATTTCTGCTCATCAATCTATCTCAGGTAAAGCTATCACAGGAGCTGAAATATGATCATATGATCCAAATGGTGAAAACAATCAGGCTCTTTCCAGCTAACTGGGAAAGCAAGTCTCAGAATAATGAATTCTGTGCTGAGAACTCTGCAGGTGAAGTGTTTCAGCTGGGAGAGCTCAATACGAACAGGTACTTTCCAAACCATTCAGCATACAGGTTAATATTAACATTAGGCATTGCACATTTAACTCAACAGTCTAAGAAGCAATGATCTGGTGTGCTGCCCTGCACTCATGACTGAGCCTTGGGTTTGTGTACTGTGTTCAAACACACCAGTACGTCCTGTGACCCTGCTACGAAGGAGACAAAAAAGCCTGTTTACACTGTCTTTGCAGCTCACACCTGGAGCAAGCCCTGGTTCCCTGGCAGCCTGTACGGCATGGCCTGTGTCCCTCACGAAAACACAAACCATGACCACACTGCAATGCTCTGGGAACAAACCCAGCATCTTACCAGCCTCCACTGCTGTCTGCAACTGGAGGTGAGCATCTCCTCACGCTCCCAACACTGATGGCAGAATGCACTTGCCCCAGGCATGGCAGATGACCACACCAGCATCCTCCTCATAAAGTGACCAAGCCAAATAAAGGAGTGCAGAGGCTGCTACAAAAACACCCTGCTTGCTTCTGCTCTGACCATGTCTGCAGCCATTGCCTCCCCAGTACATGATGTCAGTCCCACCACCGAAAACATCATGCAGTGGGGTGCTCACGAAGCCAGCTCAAGCTAGGGCTATGGATGGCTACACACAGATGCCTGTTAGAGCCAGTCTTGGCCAGATGGTGTTTGTTGCCCCAGTTACGTTCCTGGCTCTTAACTGTCAGCCAAGCTGTGACATAGCAAGTTGTTATATGGAAGTGCTTGCAGGGCCTGGATGTCACTGCTGGCAAACAAGGGCAGGAGGCTGCTGTTGGAAGAGGCTGCTCGTGTGTGTGTGTGTGTACGTGTTAGCGGTACCCAAGGCACAGGGTGAGGTGAGTCTGTTGTCCTGGCCCCTGAGCTGCCCACCTCTGCTGGAGAATGGCTGAATCACACAGCGTATCTTTCCTAAGCACAGTTGTACCCTAACACATCCTATTGCTCTCATCCCTTCAGTAAGTATAACTCAGACAAGACACCTACCAGAGCCACAGGCAACGCCAGAAGCACAGCTTCATGCCTGGGGCCGCTCTACTTGTCCTGAGCATGGCAACGAAGATGGAAGGGGTGAATGAATGGCTTCAGAGAGTCTCATCTGTTGCAAGGCTTATTAAGGCTAGACCTCTCAGAGCCAGCCAGATGCTCAAGTCCCGGGTGACAGTGCAACACGGAGCTTACTGTTATGGCACATCAGTCCTGAGCTGGTGTAGTTCATGATAGATAGAGGAATGTGTGCCAAGCTGCTCCAGCATAATCATTGACATGCACAGCCTTTGTTTTGATGAATTCGAAGTCAAAGTACTTACTGCTGCAGGCCAAACCCACAGCATGAACTGGCCTAAGTTATGTGGTATGTGGAGATCCTGAAAGTGCTGAATATGGAAGTCCTGAAATACTTTTTGCACCCAAAAAGATTTTAGATTCTTTATTCACAAGATTCAGTAAAAATCCCAAGCGGTGAAATAATAAGAGGATTGATACAGACTTCCCCAGATTTTCAGGCCAGCTGGGAAGCTGGTAAGCACAGCTGAGTGAGATTTGTGTGCATAAGTCTAGGGGCACTGGAGAACATTCGTGGGAAGAGGGAGTGAACGTGTCCTGGTCTGTGTAGGTAGTGTCTGTGGTGTGCAGATCCCTGAGAACAGCCCTCTCAAATGCATCTAACTTTCTAAACAGAGGTAGCCATTTAGCTTGCTTCAGCTGGGCCAATATGGTTGCATGTAGACAACTGGGAGACCGGGGCCAAGTACCATCTGACTACAGATGGACTGCACGGATGTGCTCAGAGCCATGGATTGTGTTCACAAGGTCTGAGAGGAACAAGTGCAAATTTTGCAGCTGTACTGTGCACATTAGCAGTTTTGGCACTTGCCTGCATGCTCTTACAACTCTACAGATGACAGAAAACCTGCATCTTGGTGATACAATGGGCCCTGCTGTATTTGAAAGGACCAACATGACCAGCTTACCAACTGACTATACTCTTTGGCACATATCATCCTCCAAGAAAATGCAAACTCCTTGGATTCACAGACACACAGAAAATCAGTGTTGCCTGTGTACTCTCAGATGCGTTGCTGTCATGGCCTCTCTCAAGACTCACCCAAACGAGATGCCAACCACTTGCTCCCCCACTTTCCCTCCCACTTCCTGCTCCAGGGATGAAGTTGAGAATTACGTGAAAAATGTAAAAAACATGGGTTGAAATAACAATTTACTGGAAACAGCAATGAGATAAGAAAATGAACAGTAATAGCAACAATATTAATAACAAAATTGTGCAAAAAAATAGGCTGATTTTACATGCAAAATGCTCACTGAGCCCAACCTGACATGACCACAGCCAGTGGCACCCCACCCCAACTTCTCCGTCCGCACACTTGCTCCCAACTGGAAACCACACCCCTTCTTCTCAGAGTCCCTTTCCCCAGTCCGTGACACAAGATGCTATCAGATAGCACAGTGCCTTGGCCATACACTCCTGCTGGTCTGGGCCAGAACCAGGACTGTTTCCCAGACTCTTTATGAATCACCTCACCTAAAGAGCTCAGGCAGCAGAGATTAGTTGCCAAGAAGATCACAGCATTAAGAGGGATGTCCCATGCCCACTGTTCAGCTCTTCATTCCCTGAACTGAGTATATGAACATGACTCAATAATAGACCACATATCTTCCGTACAGTTTTCACAGCTCTTAAAGATGGCATCTGACACAGAGTAAATGGCTCAAGTTCAGCTGGAGTCAGTGAAAAGTTTGCCCAATTTAGAAATGGAGTTTTCCTTAGGGATACCAGCCAGACCCATTCAAATTTGTGAAAGCATGTCTAATTTGCACGCTTTTAGTGTGTCTGCTATTACTTTTGCCATGAGGCTGAAGTTTTTACTGAGATTAATGATCCATGGGTCACTGTGACCAGTGATTGATGAGGTTCTCAACAAAATCAATTTACTGTTTCTTTCCACCAAGGGTTGCTGCCACCCTTCTGCATCCCAAAACGGGTCACAATTAAGATGATGTAGTTTGATCTTCAATTCAGTGCCTGCAGTTTGTTGAATACGGTTTTCCAATAAGCTCAAGGGAGCCTAATGCTAGCAGTGCATTAACCCACCAATGCCAATTTGCAGTATTGGGTATCAGGATATGCAAATGAATTAAATTAGGTCTTGTTTTCAAAGGGTATCATAAGCTGTCCCTTGAGCTTTATGTGCTTTTGGACATAATTTGATACATTAACATTTAATTTCTGCCAGGTGGGGTTCACCTTCCTCTGAGATAAAGAGCTTACAGAGTAACACAGATCTCATACCTCCCTCCTTCCTCTGCTAGTAAGAAATACAAGATCCGGTTTCTCTCTCCCTTCCCCCACTACTTTCCTCCCACAATGTTTTAAAAATCTGACAGAAATGTGAAAAATAGAGTTGTATGGCTCTGTTTTCACTCAGTGACTACCAGATTATGTTTGTGTCAGTGCCGTTGGGAGCTGGGCACAAGGCTGGTTTTACTGCTCTCCTTAGAGCCCCTACTGATCTGGGACAGCTGCTTTACCACGATCCAAATGTAAGAACAACTAAGAGGAGATTTTTGCCCAGTCGTGGCCTTCTGCAGATCCTGTCACCTGCTGGAATGGAATTTGGGGATATTACCCAGCCCAGTGTGAAGTTTTGCCATGGGTATGCCCTCAGGACAGTTCATAGCTTTGCGTCTTACCACACAATTTGATTAATGAAGTTCCAAGTGACAGGGGACATAACTGCCAGTATTTAAGATCATAGGTTTTAAAGATCAGTAGGGACCAGTAGCCTTCATTATACCAGAAGCCAAATAATTTAATCCAGTAAATCCTGCCTGAAATTCCTATCTTCTTGTTAAGCTGGAACATATATTTTCAGGAACTGCTCCAAACTCAGTTTACAGATTTTATTTTAAAGAGGTATTCCACTGAGCTCTCTGTGTCCGTGTAACCCTCCTTGTGTGCAGCACCATGTGAGACACACATCTCCATTCTCACAGTCAAGTTTTGCTTAAAACATGACTGGTTTTGGTTAGAGCAGCATTATTTGCTGAGGGTTGCCAATGTGTTCTGCCTTGCTTAAGTCATGGTTTTATGATGTAAATTAGACAGATAATACTGTCTGTAAACCATACTGCATGATCAGATGGCAGACTAAGCTTAGTGAGCTAGAGATTTCCTTTTTAATTAAAACTGCAACGCTTCTGTGTGGTAGATTAACACTGAAAGGGTCACTGGAAGAAGTGAATTAAAGTAGGATCTGAACAATGAGGAAAAATTGCTCAAAAATGGCCACTAACAGCATAACAACTGTGTCACTTACCAATGTCTTCCTTGCAGGATTACTAAGATTATGTTATGTTAATCCTTACCATTCCTTAAAGGTAGTAAAATGTCACCCTTGTTTTATTGGTATGAAAATTTGGATGTGAAAGGTTAAAATAATGATGAAATCACATCTGGCTTCTTTTGTCATAATCTTCATCTTGACAATGAGACTTTGCTTTTGGAAGCACCTGGAAGCCAAGACCCCCACCAGTTCCTGTGGGAGTCAAGAGATTTTCTCAACAGCTCCAGAAATCCAGCCCCAGTAGCTCTTTTTAGGTAAATCATGTTTTTCCTTCAGAACGTGTGCACTCAGCAGTTAAGCTGCCATACGAACACCGAGCTTTAATTCTCACAATATCCAGTCCTTCTGGCCAGCTTGTCCCAGAAGACTGTCAGGAAGCAGTGCTGCAACAGATGTCACACTTGCACAGATATATCCTGGCTTTTCAGTGGAAAGAAAATTTCCTTTTCCCTAAACTCTACCAAGCTACAAGTTCTTGATTCAGACTGATGCAAGCCCACCTTCACATAGGCCTGAAGATGAATTTCTCATTATTAGACCATCTTTGCTGTTCAGACGACATCTTCTAAAAAAGCCGAGTATAATAGATGGTTAATTCCAAAACTAAAACTTGCACTTGAATTCTTTTGCTAAATACTCTGCAATTAGACAGAAGCTGAGTAAGGCAGACTGCAGCAGCATATCACCAGGAAACACATAAGGAGAAGAAACCTGAGCCATCCTTGTTTCACAAAAAAAAAAAGAGCAGCTGAGATACATACCTGAGAAATACAAGGGGAACTGAGAAATCCTGAATCAGCTGCTCACAAAGAACAAAATTATTATAATCAAATTTCCACATGCATATTTACAGATTAGAAATGCAATGCCTAACAATTCTTAAGCAAATACCAGCTTTCTTCCACAAAAAATTGTCTGTTAAAAACAACAAATCCAGTGTGGTTGCAGATATTACAAAACAGAGCAGCTCTTTGGTATTAAACCTCAAGAAATAATCAAATATTTCTGTGCTGTCACAAAAGAAATAAAGAAAAGGAAAAAGCATAACCGGGGAGGGTAAAGGAAATGAACTGAATTAATCACCTACAATTTCCTCCAAAAGTGACTTAATCCTGCTCAATCTTCTATATGAAAAAACCTATAGGAAAACCAAAAAGCCTCTAATACTCAAGCTGCCAGGTCCTTGAAAGGAGGCTGAATTTAATTTAAATACTTCAACAGCACAACGGCATCCTCAACCTTAGAGAGGGCCTCTAGGCAGAGGCAAGGTTAGTTTATAGCAATAATAAATAAAATTATGCTTATCCTTTCAAGTACCTCAAAGGAAACTGATTTTTAGTTTTTTAGAATAACTGTGAACAAAAACCCCATTAAGCTGTATAGATGACATTTGAGACTAGTGCAAGCAATGCAGCTACCCAGATATTCAGGAATCGCAAAGAGAGCCCTAAAAAGCACGTTTTGCTGCCAGCTCTCCTTGTATCCCCCGTTACAGAAATCCAGGCGATTGCAGACGCAGGCGGGCTGAGGGAGGACCCAAGTCTCCACCTGCGATTACCTACCCCCATCATTTTATGCCAGTAAACTCTGCAATGCAGCAGTGAGTACTCTGCACTGGGGTAAGTGTTTGCTTGTCTCTCGATGTCTGTGCCAGTGAACGTGTGCAGGCAGCAGGGAGCTTTAATAAAGCAAGCTCTGCAGCAGACTGCAGAGCAAGCTGATTAACAGTTTCGGTGGTACTGGGGAGCGTGGCAGAGCACTCTGCCTCCCCTCCTCCACCCAGCCTTGAACCTGATAGATCAAAGCTTTGACCAGCATCAGGTGGTTAAAATACAGTTCGTTACCTCGTGGTGCTTTCTGCCTGCTCACCATAGAAAGGCTGCAGGAGCTGCTTAGGATGATCACATACAAGATGTGTTCACTGGAGTAAACAGCTTGTCTCCTTCATGCCAAGCCCACCCTTTAAAATGGTATTAATTAAGAAAGCAGCTTTAATGCAACAGGCAAACGGCATGTAATCAGTGGTTATAGCAGCAGGCAAGGACAGGATTTACCAGAGATTCTTTGAGAAGAGACAATTGCAAGATCTTGTCTTCCCTACACAGCATCACCTGGGGCTTTGACCTGCCCCACTCCCCCTCCCTGCTCTCCAGGTCCCACGGGTGGCATCTGCCTCGCACTGATGTCTCTGGGGGACATCTGAGTTAGGGAGAGAAAAAGAGTTTTCTTTCTCCTTCTGTAACAAACCAGCTGGGGAAGGATATGTGTTTCCCCAGCCCAGTTTCCAGACCAAGGGAAAACAGGATGATGCAGCAACAGAAGGGTGCAGTGTCATGGCCACCCCACCTGTCCCTATGCACCAAAGCAGGGGAGCTGGTTGGGCTCAGCACCTTGAGGTGGGAGCAAGCTCTGACAGGATGGAGAAGCTGGGTGCAGGCAGGGCAGCAAGGGGCAGCCTCCAGCGTGGAGCAGGACCAGGGACCCAATGCAGTGAAACACTCAGCAGGCAGAGAGTGATCAACAAGCAGATTCATGCAGCTATAGGTTGTTTATGAGAATGAGATGGAAGCCAAATTAATAAATTGTCCCAACTGCTGTCCCCACACTCCCACTTGGTGTATTTGCTTTTCTCCCTTCTGTCTTTGCTCCTGCCCTCCCACATGAAAAAAATAGTTATTTGTTTATATTGCTTGCAGTCCTTCATAATGCCTTGTAAAACCACTATCCAGGTTTCTGGGCCAAAACCCCATTTTGCAGCTGTAGAAAATGCAGCTTGGAGAGGCAGAGTGACTCAGTTGGGATTTTATAGCCAGCCCACATCAGATCCAGCTTTCAATACTCATCTTCTTTGGCTCCTGAAATGAACCTTCTTCCACCAGCACCAGAACTTTCCACTGGAGCTAAAGTTACCCATCACACTGAATTTGCTATCTTAAGTCCCTCGGTCGGGTATTTGTTTCTTTGTTCTTCAGAGTCCTGGATGTTGCGGGATGTAAAGCTGAGTTGTATTATTGTTCACTTCAGCTTTGTGCTGATGAAAGAACAAGCACAAAGGAAGGAGAGAAGAGGAGAAAAGGGGGCACCTTCTTGTACAAAAGGCTCTGAAATCCCATATGGAAAAACTCTATAGAAGTGAATAAATGTGATTCTAAAAGCCCATTGAATTTAAGAGAGAATGATCTCCTTCCCACATGGTTTTCAAACACCGTATAGACTGGTGCAGTCTTTGAGCATCTAGAGAAAAGAGATCAGACTCTTTTCAATGCTGTGGATTTATCTTTATGAAACTACTGCTTTAATTTCCACTAGGTACCTTATGGAAAAGGCCTAGGAAAAAGGATAAAAAGAGAATTAGGAAAGCAATTTTAGTTGGTTTGTTTTGAAGTGATTGCAGAATAGCAAGCATCACTGTTGCTTTCTTCTGATTCTCAGTGATATTGTATTTGTTTACTTTGTTTATAGTTTGGGATCTTTTGTGGCAATTGCCACTACAGTGTTGGGAAGGGAGTTTTTTTAAATAATGTGAATGCTTTCCTAGATGTTTTTTGAGATGAGTGGCTTGTCTAAATCTTTATCTTCACTACATATGGAAGAGGCTGTGGTCAGGGGAAGGCAAAGTCGGTCTTCTTAATAATTTATCTGCTGGATGAAAAAGGAGCAACTGAAACAATGGTATAGATTATATGATTTAAAGACTCTTAGGGGAGGGAGAGAGCTGCAGAAGGCAGCATTACAAACAGAAGGCCTTTTCCATGTAGCTGTTGTGGGAGGCACAGGCTGTCGGTCTGCCAGAGAGAGCCACAGCTGTGCCAGATGTGTGGTGATATGAGCACAATGAAATTCAACATGGCATTCAGGTAGACTAATTTTTCCACTCAGAATTCAGGGAAGCTATTCCCAAATCCTCCTGCACATATGTGCATGCGTGTTGGTATGTTACATAAAAGCAGTGTTTATGCTGGATGCCCAGAGGAAACATTAAATGACTGTGGGCATTGTTCATGATGGACACTAGGGAGCCCAAAGGCAACTTTTCTATCATAAATTTATGTCAGCTTTTATATGCTACAACATCTGGGTCCAAAATTGGAGCTAGCAATCTAATAAGACAGCTTGGTTATGAGCAGTCGCTCCAATGTCTTGACCCTGATCATCTCCCTTTTTTAGATGATGAAAAGCTTGGCCTGCTCACTTACAGACTGCTCATTTCAGCCACCCCCAAGTCATGCTATCTTGCTGGCAGGGGCAAAGTCAGCCCTGGGTACAAATTCTCAGCCACAAAAAATTCCCTGCTGGTGGCAAGCAAATTATCTGTCAGTTGGCATGTGCCGTTTTCTCTGTCCCTTTGAGTGGTCCCTTTGCTCCTGGCATGGGTGTGGTGAGAGACACAATCCCATCCCTCTGGGAGAGTTCCCTTGTGTCACAGTGACAGGCAAGATACCCCAGAACTGCCAGGCTCTTTCCTGGTGGGAGAGCTGGGGTAGGAAAGGCCATGCAAGAGGAAAGGGGAGGTTTTATGGCCCCTGCTTCTTCCCTTGCCCATTTGGACAAGGCTGGGAACAATCAGCTTTTCGTCTCCCCAGGACTTTGCTTATCCAGCCATAAAACATATATAGCAACCACCTTCCAGAGGGATTGGGAGGCTTTGTTTGGCAATGCTTATAACATGCCATGACTGAAAGGCAGGGTAGAAGGGCAATGTTTTAATTGATTACTGTTGGTCCTTGAAATGTGTGGAGGGAAAAGGCTGCTGCAGGGAGCATAGTGGCATCTTGGTAGCTTACAGGACTGTCCTGGGCTGCTTTGCTCCCATGTACACCAGAAAGCCTTTCTTTTCCTTGTATGCTGGGAAAGCTGTTCCCATACATTTTGTCACCACATAGCAGCCTGCACTCAGCAGGAAACCGCTGAGTCAGATAACCTACTGAATCATTTGCAGTTTCTCACCATTTGGATGGCATTTTTCCACATTTGTGTGTTGTTTCCACCTTATTCTGGATCTCTGGGTTGATTGAGACCCAGGCTGCTGGACCGGGCTGAGTGCTGCCCCAAGCTGTGGGGCCAGGCTGTCGTCGCAGGTGTGTATGGCACTGTGGGTCCTGCCACCATGGGTCGCCTCGACAGACACAGCCAGCAAGGAGAGAGGTGATGGTAATAATACTGTAACACAAGTTAGAACGTCTTTTGTTTTACGTATGGGGCTCTTTCTACAGATATCACTGGGTTTCAGTGAGCTCCCAGGTGCAGCTCCTGCTTTCAGGCTGCCCCAGCTTTCCCGATGGCTTCCAGATCTCTTACGGGCAGCAGGGGCAAACACACCACTGAGAGCCATTCCCATTCCAGGCCCATTCCTGTGCCGTAGAGGCTGCACAGATCAACAGCGCGTTCAATTAGGTGATTAGGGCTCTGTCTCAAGCATCATCATCCACACTGTGAGAGCCAATATGCTTGGACTTCAATGAGTCAGTGCTGGTTTTTAATTAATGATGGATTTCTAGGGTTATTAATTAACCCTGTTAATTTTGCTGTTTAATTTCTTAGACAGAAAACCTGAATGAAAGTCTCTGGACCTTTTCCTGTCTGCAGCAACAAGCAGCTGTGCCCTTGTGGGGTGGAGTCATGGGTTTGTGCTCTGGCTCTTATCAAGGCAAGCATGCTGCTATCCATTGCTTTCGTATTCACCTCTTTTCTTACCTTGACAGGTTTTATGAAAGGCATTGATGAAGCGTTTGCCAGCTCCTTTCATGCACTCTGACAGAGCCACTGTGTGTCACAGTGTGAGCTTGTCTTCCCACCTCTTTGCTCCTCTGATGTTTTGCTATCTGCTTGCAAAGGCAAGGGTTTTATTCTGAGCATGCTTATTACTGTCTCACTCCTGGTAAACTCCAAAGGATGTCTGTGTATCTCATCATACAACCTGACACAATATCCTTCCCAGATACTGTTCTGTTTCATTAATATGTTTCTTACTACTGCCAGAGCCCAATAGAATTGTAGGAACAGTGGCTAGAGAGTGCAAAAGGCAGTAATGAGATTTATTTTATGTGCAACTTTATGGTATTGAAGAGCTTTATGTATTGTCTCTCTGTATCATTTCCTCTCAGGCTGCTGCTGGTTGAACATGTTCTGTCTGACTCCTGCATCAGCCACACTGTGTCTTGATTTCCACTTAAATCAGTCTCCTACCACTTTAACCCTGGCAGCCTCTGAAATCAGGAGACCACTGGAACAAAAGGCAGAATTTATACTGCAGTTTTCATCTTCACAGCAATTTTCAAACACAAATGAATCAATCTTTAATGGTCCCTTATGTGGGACATGACAAAAGGCTGATTTTACAGACTGGGTTCAGAAAACCTGAGGGATTTGCTGAAAGCCACAGAAAAAAAATATGTCCTGAACTGCAAAAGAACAAACAGGCTTGTACTACCAATTTTTTACATCCACATCATGTTCCCAGACCTTTAAACTACAAGGCACTTTATTTTCTAGGTCCTATATTGCATTACTAACAGCAGAACCAGGATATTTGCTGCCACCTCACTGTGTCAATGATATTCACTGATGTAACATAGTCTTTCCGTGGAAAGGGAAATTAATTATTGGAAGTTACAGGGCATATGATGACCCAATGCCTGGCAATGTGGAGTGCCTTGGTGGCGCGCAGGATGTACTCAAGGCGGTACACCGGGAAAGGTCTTTGTGTGGAAAATTATGCCTCAGGCATCGGAAACACACTCTCTTCCTCTCCCACCGTTACAAAATGCTACCAAGTGGTTTCCTCATGGTGCTGAACCTGCTGCTCCTCGCTCCTCTGTCTCTCTCCTGCTGTTAACTGAGCTGAATAATTTGTGGTTTCATCACTAAACCACAACGTATCAAGATTTCAGTCTAATGTTAGTATGTAACTTTCTCATTCTGCATATCATGGTACATCTGCACCTTAGAGATTACTCTGGAGTTTGGATTATCCTTTCCACAGAATTTCCCCACCAGAAGGGCTATCAAGCATTGGAACAGGCTGCCCTGGGAAGTGATGGAGTCACCATCCCTGGAGTTATTTAAAAGACATGTAGGTGTGGCACTTAGGGACAGTTTAATGGTGGGCTTGGTAGAATTGAGTTAATGGTTGGACTTGATGATCTTAGAGGTCTTTTCCAACCCAAATTATTCTATGACTTTGTGATATTTTATATTACTGAGATGAATCTATTGTGCTATGACAGCGGACAGTGAAAATTTAGTTATGCTAGTAATGTGGTAATGCAAGAAATCAGACTGACTAAAAATGGTTAACGAATGTGAAGGGCTGTTGGAAGTTCTGGAAGGTAGAGATGGTTTAAATTCTAGGAAAACACTGAGGGAGCTTACTAACTGCAATTCCAGCTTGGACAACTATATGCTCCTTGAGCTTGGATAAAGGAGTTCTTATGCTTTGCTGTAATAAGCTTCTGAAAAATTCGTTAATTTTTCTGTGATTCAAAGGTGGGTTATGAAATGAAATTACTAACCATGTAGAATATCCTTACACTGTAAAATGAAAAGCAGATGATTAAAAAAAATAAAGTTAACTTTCAGGTCATTGAGAATTCCTACAAAACCAAAAACATTCCCCAATGGAACCAAAGCAGGCAGAGGTCTGTAACACAGCTTCTGCTTTATCTTGCACTTGGAAGCAAAAAAGACTCCTACAGAATAATGCAATGGCCTTTTCCTAACCCCCTGTTTCCTGAATACTCCCAAAAGGTGAGGTGCCAGGAAGAACAAACAACATCGAGAAACAGCAGGTTCATCATGTTCTGGCATAAGTGGAAGTAGTCTGGAAAGCGCTCTGTCAATGCAGTTTTTCCTCAACAGATGTGACCCTGTATTTTCATCTGGGCAAAAGAAATCATTCTAGAGAAAGACTGGGAATTTAACAAATACTTCAGGACAAAATCACATAATTTGCTAGACACTAGTGAATCACATACACCGTGTTTCCCTTTCATTCTCTTTACTGGTGCCCACACCCATGATCCACCTCATTTCAGATTAATAAAGATCAGAGACCCTGTTGAATCTTCAAAGTCAGGGATATGAGAAGGATCCAAAGCTGTCAGCAAACCCTAAAAGAATTGTAAAAAAATTGCTTTTCTCCATTTAAATGTTTTAATTTACTGTTCTTGTTTTTCCTATTTTCCATCAAAGCTGTGGGAGGCAGTGATGTCTTTGGACTATTGCCCTATATGTTTTGATTCTGACTTTTACTTTCCTTTCTGGCCCATTCTGAAACAGGAAAACAATGTGGGTGGCAGAAGGGCAGCTTCCACCACTTCATTAAAACAGCTTCTTTTTTTTTAATTGAAATGTCTTGTGGCATCTCTCATTATAGCTATTAATATATGACCTAACACCATTCTTAAGAGCATTTGGATATTATTATTTTAGGTTCAAATCCAGGCACTTTTGATTTAATATATTAAACTCATCTAATTCCCACATATATATATATATATATGTATTGCTGCTAGCCAGTCGGTAGCTGAGTAACATATATCTACATCAATGATGTTTTAATGATGCATTGTTCTAATATATCACCAAAAAATAGTGCTCACATGATAGATTAGTGACATACATCACTGTAGTGAGGTATTTTTTATGATATATTGCCCAAACAATGTCACTGGAAAAGAAGAAGAGACACATAAGAAATGGTAGGTTTTAATTTACTACAGTTTTAAAAACACTTGTAGTATTCTTAACACAATAATAGCTGACCTAGTCTGAAGTGGAAGAGACATGATATTAAAAGAGAGGTCTGAAGCAGATATCTGAAGTGCAATCCAGTGGGTCAGAAGGCATCACACAGACTCTTGAGATAAGTCATGTATCTATTTATGCCAGCAAACAGAAAGAAAAAAAGTGGAATGAGGGGGGAAGCCTAATGTTTTTGTTTTCAAAATGGATATATATCTGATTAGAGAGGTGGGTCCTCTTTGGCTCCAGGCAGGATGCCTTAGTGGTACAAAGTCCACCTGATTCCAGCTGTGTGGATCCATGAAACACTCTCTCACTGGAGCTGGGGGGTGAAAGGAGGTAATGTTTTTAATGGGGTATTTATTTTATTTTTTTTCCTAGTCAAGTAATGCTGATCCACCAGAAAAGAAAAAAGTTCAACAGAAATATGGCTGTGTTGATGGGGCCATGTTCAGGCTAAATGTTGGCTGATTAAAAAGGATGATATTTGGGGGTAAGGCTCTGGGCAAAATCCATCTGGCCAGATCTGGATCCAGTTCTCCTGCTGTTTGGCTTGGCGTGACCAGCTCTGCTGTGATACACCACTCGCTTTGTGGAAATGGGGCTTCCAGCTATTCGCCTTCTTCAGCTCACAGCTGTGATGCAAGACTCAAACCTATGGGTCTGCAGCATGGGCCAGTGGTTTAACCTTTGCTGGAGCAGACACTTGATTGCAGAACTGCACCCTTTGCGTGCTCGTGCAGACACTGGACAGCTGCAGTGTGCACAGCTCTGTGGCTAGACCAGCTCCTACTACCTGGAGCGAGAGGGATCTCGAGGTGAGGCAGCGGCTTCCAAGAGGAAAGTATTTCAACATGAATGCTGAAGGCTCTGATAACTAGTCACACATAGCAAGAGTGTGCATTGAGACAGCAAAAAGATAAAGGTGAAAGAGGAAACAAAAATGAGAGGGCTGAGTATCAAGCTGCCACAGACAGCAATGGAGTGAGCCACCAGGCTGGAAGGGGGACTTGAGCAACCTGGTCTAGTGAAAGGTCTTCCTGCCCACCGCAGAGAGATCTAGATGATTTTTAGGTCCCTTGAAACCTAAGCCATTCTATGGTCCTGTGATTCTATATGCCAAGTAGGTAGGACTCGTGAAAACTGCCTTTACCAAAACATTCCTTTCATCCTGCGGCTGCATGTACCTTAGTGCACCAAATGATGCTGCAAGACAAGAAATCCCATAAGCTACCTAAAAACTAGAGCTGGTGTGCAAAAAGCATTTGTTTCTTCTAGAAACATACTGCTGCATGTGAAACATGAAGTGCATCGAGTTGTTTGATAATGCTTTTCTTATATGTGTCCTTCCACTGACATCAGCTGGAACAGTGAGTGAATAATAAGGGAAAAAATAGAATTATTTGTATTAAAGAACAAAATCCCTGTTCACTGTTAATATCGAGTTATGTAGTTGTATCTAATGGAGAAAAAAAGACTAAGCAAATACTATACTCCAGGCAAAAAATATTAGACTTTAATAAATGAAGTAAACATCTCATTAAATGTCTATTTTTATAGACACCAATGAACGTTATTGCCAAAGGGGCAAAGGAAATAAGACAATGAATATGGTAAAATGTATTCCTTTACAAATTTGAATAGTAAATCTTTGCTGTGATCTAACAAGGTACAGTAAGAAATCCTACTATATTAAAATACCTCTGAGGATGTAAGAAAACTGATCTCTGATCAGCTCAGCTAGAAATTACACCACACATTTCCACTTGGTTTTTTTAAAAACTCCTACTCTGATTACAATGCACCATTGGAGAAGATAACGTTATTTATTTTAGGATATTTCACACCAGGAGAGCAGAAGCTCTCAAGGCAGTCTTGAAAAAGGTATGGACATTTAAGCAATAAAGACCTCAGTTTCAGAAGTTTTCTTTAACTTCTGCTGGCTCTTTTCAGGCAGAGCAGCATACCTTTATTTCTACATCTTCCCACAGGTTGCATGGTGAGATTTGTACTCATCGTGTTCTGCTTGACCTGTGAAATTCAGGGCACAAAGTATTTTTGCCCAAAGTCTGCCTGGTACAGAGCTGGGCCTTTCAAGGTGCTGTGTTTCCCCATCAGTTGTGGGATAGGGCTTATCCCTCCTCATATCTGCTTTCTCCACCAAATTTGAGAAGGGCTTTGCCCCCCACCCAGGGTCTCTCTTGTCTCTTCCTCCTTTCCTAGTTTCCCTTTCCCACCCTTCCTGCTGTCCTCACAATGCCATGAGATGAGGAAGCTCCCTAAAGCTGCCCAGTGCAAGGCGTAGGTCTGAACTGGAACAGGGCTCTTTCCCAGCTGCTGGTACCTTCTCTCCTGCCCATCTGCTTTCACTTTTATTTTGCTCCTTGGTTGTAGGGAACATGGCTTTTGCTCTGCATATTTTTCCCACATGATACCCAGCACTGTTCTCTGTCAGTGATTTGAGAGTTTCCAAGGAATCAGTGACATCTCTGCAAGCCTGAGGAGGCCCAGCAGCTGCGTTTATCCCCATGCCCTGCTGCAGGCAGCCAGCTCTCCTCTCCCTGGCAGGCTGCAGCACCACCAGTTTTAGCCCTGGGTTTTGACCAGCTGTAATGTTCTGTACAGAAGGAGGCACAGCTTTGTACACAAATCTTGCATTGCTCACCCAGAAGAGCTTGCCTGTGTGGTCACTGGTTACTCACAGGAGACCCTGCCTTTGTGTCACCCCAGTGCTGTTTTTCTCTGAGGTGTTGGATATAAGGCATTGCTGGAGGCAAGATGCCCAGTGTGATCTAACCCTCTTCACTTCTGCCTTGGAAATCAAGATCAGTCATGGCTTATGGTCCTGTGAGCCAGATGGTTAGTAGGGCTGTTGAATTCATTTCTTGGTGTTTCTGTACATAAATCTAACAAAATTGTTTTACCTTCCTACAGCTGGCACATGTGCCTAACGATTTTATCTTTTGCATTTTAAATATTTATTCAGTATTTAATTTAAACCCCTGAGACTAATCCTGGTGCTTTAACTTCGCCCTCAACTAGTTTCACTGAATCATCTCTATGACAATTCAGTGAACTTCAACAAATTGGCTTTGTATATTAGCAGGGCCCCATCCTTTCTTTATTGGTATTTTGGGGGTATTTTGGAAAGAGCTACTGGTGATTTTTTAAAGTATTACAAGGCATTAAACTGTTGTTTCTGTCTTTGAAATTATAGATGGTCTCCATAGAGACACTGAAGTTCTACATTGCTCTCTTGAATTGCCTGAAGAAGTGGCACTTAGAATTACATTTGAAACAATGCTAATTAGCAAATGCTGAATTTTAAACAAGCTTCACAGCAAGGTTTTTGTTTGATAGAAGCAGCAAACCAGCAATCGACTGACCAAACTGACAAAGCTGAACTACAGACAACATGCTATTTAATTATTCATTAGACATTTTACAGGGTTAACTACAATAGGCACCATTCCCTTTTTGAGGAATCACCGAGCCAAGTGTAAGTGCCTTAGAAATCCAGCATAATAAATAGTCAGAAAAAATCAGCAAAATGAAATCTGCTTCCCAAATTGCAGATTTATTGAGGAGGGGACAGGCATGAACAAACCTCTGCAGCCATTTGATGAGAATGACCTAGCATTTGCACAGAATGGAAATAACTTGTTAGGAGCCCAATCCTGCAGACAAAGCTACTGTGAGAGGGTTTGGGTGGAGGACAAAACAGACATTCTCAGTCTAGGGTTAGGCCTGGACAGTGCAAGGTGAAGGAAGATGGAGCAGAGTTCCCCACAGGTCCCTCAGTCTCCCCTTTCTGCCCAGAACCATGGGTGTCTCTGATTCACATGTGTGTGTAGGGGCATATGCCCCACAGGAGTGCTGGGGGCCCTTCAAGAGCTGCCTGGGAGGTAAAACCAAACAGGTATTTATTTTGGTCACAGCAGAGGTTGGAAACTGGCAGTAGCTGAACACCGAAGCCAGATGTTGCTAGAACTCATTAACCCAGCAAGGTGCAAGTAGGGACAAAAAGAAAGCTCTGGAGAAGGTTTCGATATTAGCTAAAATCTTGTCACTTGCAGAATAAGCCATAGTCTAAGAAAATGATTGCAAGAACAGGGAAGATTTGTGGATCCATGCAGAAGCCACAAAGTGTTGG
The DNA here is from genome assembly GCA_013397755.1 of Cnemophilus loriae. Classification (NCBI taxonomy): domain Eukaryota; kingdom Metazoa; phylum Chordata; class Aves; order Passeriformes; family Corvidae; genus Cnemophilus; species Cnemophilus loriae. The sequence continues at coordinate 1,079,904 of VZTF01007679.1, forward strand.
GAAACGTTTTGGACAGACACTGATTTAGGCTCAGATACACTTAGAAAAATAGAGACTGGAAATATATGTTTATTCCACTATTTGATTTGATCTGTGTATTTCTCATATTAGCTAAAGCAAAGTCCGAGTCTGCTGCAACAAAGCCAGTGAATGAGGACAATGTTCTGCCTCTCCCAAGCAAAGGAAACTGAAGAGGAAATGCTGCTCACCGTGAGCAGCACTACCAGAACTACCCCAGGTACTGATTCAGGTGACTGTAGTTATCTGCATTACAGACCAGGTGCATAATTCTGAGACGCACTTTGACCAGGTTTATTCTTGGAAGAGGACAGGAGGACTGCTGGCATGCTGTGCTGTTTCTCTGGAAGGCAGGGCAGCAAGAATTGCCAGCATCACATGCAGGAAGCTCAACCAGCATGGTTATAAGTGTACATCGGTGTAACTGATGACTGCAGAGAGCACTGATCCTTAAACTGAAAAGTATTTGCAAAGAGTACCAACATGATAGTTCAGTGTCACGTAGTAATGTAGTGCAATCACTTACCATCCTGTTTCACTCTCTGTTGTGATTTTATTACTTGAGTGGCAAACAGTGAGAGAATTATCATCTGGGATTATCTCTGGTGGTCTTGATTTGTGGAGCTAAACCTTCTTCCTTTAAAGCCTTTAATGTTTCTGTAACTCTCTCAAATGCTTCTCATGCACCAGACATGGCACCACTGTTAATGAAGGATTCAGAAACAGAGAAATGAGCAAATCAGTACACCAGACTTCACCTCACAAACACGTCTGTCAGCCCTTCATGCGTACGTTCAGCACTGCAACAGGCATCTACCTACCACCTGCTCTGTGTGGGGAGAAACACAAGTGCAAAACAGGACAACTTCAAAACAGTTCTGCTCTTTCGGGTGGGATGATGCTTTGTATCAGGTATTTGTATTAGAGGACTGTATTTTCTGAGATGAGACAAACAAGTGAGTAGGATGAAATCTTCTATCTAATCAAATGGAATAAAATGTGACTGGTAACGCCATTCCCAGCTATGGTGATACTTCATCCTGCTTATTATAATACAGCTACCTACATATGGGCTAAAACTCAGCATAATAAAATCTTTCTATCTAAAGTGGTTCGCAGTCTGTAGTCAGTTATTTTCCTGCTACCAGTTTGTCATATCAGCAGTAACTGCACTTGCCATGAGCATTTGAACGACCTGTCATAGGAGAGACTTGCCCTGCAAACAGTCTCTGTACCCTGTGGTCCTGTTAAATAATGCCTGTACTGAACCTGACTACGAGAATGATCTCACCCTGTGTATTGTTTTCTGTGTAGTGTCCATCATTATTATGACTGCATGTCCTAGAACCCAGAGAAAGGCTCATGTAAGGAAACAATTATTTCCCTTTTCTTTTCAGCATGCATATTTTATTCCTGCTAGTTTTCTCAGCGGCATACAAAAGCTGGGTGCTGAAGCCTGCAGATTTCTTGTTCTCTCCTGACACTGAGTCCCACACATATCTCAGTCAGGGAGCAATTGGTCTCCTTTCATGTGTCCACTGTAGGAGTATACATAAGGGAAAGCCTGAAATAGGACCTTTTAATCTGACAAATGGGAAGTACAAAGATTGCTGGGTTGCCACTGTTGCTGGCTAAGACAGCCCCGCTCAGCAGTATCTGGGCTGAGTTCAGCACATTTATATAGGTTTGAGTGAGCATGCAGTTTCTCCTAGTCACCAAAATGTTCACAAATGATCATGCAAAGAGATGAAAAAAGAACCTGGTGTTTAACTTTACCTTTCTCTCTCCATTTGTTTGGTGCCAGCTATGTAAATACCAGCTTCTCCATGATGTGACTGGTATCTAATCTAGGTTAAGGTCCTGCCTCAGGAATAGCATCCACAAGTGGATTTGCCTTGCTTGCATGAAAAGATAGTCAGACACTGTAATTGCCCCAAGTCCCCAGACTCCCAACACTATTTCTTTTTCGTGGAGAAAAAGCCATGTAGAGGAAGAATTGGAATGCTGATCTGGGACTACTTGCTGAGCCTGCACTGTGCTCAGTTTTAGGCAGCCTTGGTTGGGGTTGTGTGGCCTTGTGAAAGACGTCAGCAAAGCAGCCCTGGTGCACAGGAAGCAGGGGATGGGCAGGGAATGGAGGAAGGGGTCCCAGGAGGCTGAGAGCAAGCACAGGTGGGGTCTGCCACAGCCACGGTCAAGGGCTCTCAAGCTCTGAGGATTTTAAGGGTGTAAAACTGCACTGAGACTCAGCTCCTTCCTCCAGTATTTCCCAGACTAGGAAAGGAGGGACATGGATTTGGACCACTTGGCTGAGTGAAATGAATAGAAATGAGAATGAAATGTTTATTGAATAGTTGTATGCACTTTAATGTGTTTTCCTCTTACCTAGAAACAAGTTAGCAATTACTTCATATCTGATACCCAAAGAATGCACTTCTGGAACTGACCTGACTGCATGAGTTCTGGCTGTACCTTGGTCTGCATGTGGGTTTGGGAAGTTTGGTCTGCATCCAAAAGCAATCTGAATCCCAACAGTGCTTGTTGTTTTATAAGAGTGCCTCTACTTTCTGAATTAAACAGAAATAAGAAGGAAAAAAAATAAAGCATTCAAAGAATTTTTTAACTGTTATAAAGCCTGTTTGGTATTTCCATGCTTAGTATTGAAGTGACCCATCTTTTGGACTCATCATTTCAATCTACTTTGGTCCGAGAACTATGAAGAAACAATACTTTTTAAGAGAAGCTATACTACGATACATTAAAAAAAGAGCTCGCTCTCTCAGAGCTGAAGATGTCTCCTTGGACTAATGTTCAGCTCCTGTATTTTCTGGCTTTTGGTTGATTTATCCATGCAGCCATAATATCATTTCATGTTTCACTTCCTAGCTTTCTGAAGGAAACAAGAAAAATACAAATGCAATTTAATGCACTCCACAACGACTATTTAAGCATTACATCATCAGAAAGGCTGTCACTAACTAGTAAGTGGTCCCAATGATAAGACAGCATTACCTAGCAACTGCAGAGATGTAATTAACCCTTTTGTAACTACTATATCCACCACTGAAGCTGGAAATATCTTGTAGCAAACAAATGCATATATCCAAATGCCTGCAAAAAACACCAAAGCTTATTCCATCTTGTGATTATGGTGTGAACATTTTTCTCTGTAATTCTGAAAAGATGCCCAGTTCAGTTCTGCAAAAGGACATAGGAGGACCACACGGCTGTGCAGGCAGCTTCTGAGAAAGAAGGGAAGCATGATGAATCATTCTAGTGCTACGTGTGCAGACATAGAGTGATACAGGGTTTTTTTCACTAGCCTGAAGAAGGATGATGGGTTAAAATATTACCAGGACTCTAAGGAGGTTTAACAGTTATTATTTGAACAGGTCATGAGTCTTTGCAGCCCTCCTGAACACCATCCAATATTTTAGAGAACACATTATGTTCATCCCGTATGCTGCAAAGCAGAAAGAGGCAGTTAGCTGTTAGCCTTAAATTTAAGTAAAATTTATGTGAAGAAAGCAAAATTAAACCTAAACCCTGGTATGATTTACATGGGAATGGGGAGATCCTGAGGGATGAAGCACCCAGGCTCACGTCCTCGCCAGATAAATGCTGCCAGTTTCTGAGTTTGTGCAACTTCCAGAAATCTCCTGGGATGGCTTTTACTGCAGGACTGGAATCTGAAATCCACACTGGGAAACAGAGCAAGGACCTCCACTGCAGCTGCAGTACAACTGCATGCCAGGAAACCAGCAGCAGAGGCAAGTGCTGCAGACAGGAAGAATGTGGGCGAGGCACCAAGAACCAGGTCTGCACACCAAGGACTAGACAGGCTCCCAGCAGGACAGCATCCCCGTGGGCTGTTATCTGACTAAGATTCAAGAGCATGCCATCTTTTCCTGTGTGGTCTTGCACACAATGTTCATGTCCAGAAGGAGATTGCCAGGCACAGACAGAGCTCAAATCCTGATGTTTTCTGTGTGAATAAAGAGTGCAGAAAAAATGTGTCCTCCTGTCTCCCACACCTCCTTAGACAGGTTTCTAGGTCCTCAGAGAGACCTCTATGGTCATATCAGCAGACTCTATCTCCAAATACTGCCTTTTTTTCTTTTTTGTTTGAATACATATGCATAGTAAAAACCACAACAGCCTAAGTTGTAGGTCTTTTCTTAAATTGGATGGCTTGCAGTAGCCATGAACCAAGCAAGCCAGGAGATTAGGCCAGTGTGAGAAGAGCAAGAAAAATCCAGAAAAGAACAGGAAGAAGAGCACAGTAATTGCTTTTCAAGTCCAACAAAGATGGTCTGGACAAACATCAGTCTAATTAGAGCAATTCTTCAGTATTTTATTCCAAATAAATAAGCCATCCAACTCTATTATATATGACGTTGTGTATTTGTTCCAATGATCTTTAACTGGGTAATGGGACTACACTGCTTTGTGTGTTTTCATTCCAAATGACTAAAACAAGCTTTGTAAAATCTCCCCAGAAAAATACGATGTCCTGTTAAATCACTACTCCAATATGATTATAAAAAAACCTGACTCTTATTACTCTGTTAGTTTGTCATAAGCTGTAATAAAGCAGAGCAATAACTAGCCAGCATGAAAGAGTGAGCATTTCCAGCAAAAGTGCAGAGAAGCAGATAGGACCTAATTTGTGTTCTGCAAAGCCTCAAGCCAGCCAGAGGCTGACACTCTCCTTCTCGCTGACTTCACCAGAAATCTCTCAGCACCTCATAGGATTGCAGAGCACCTGGTAATATCGACCTCATCAGTGCAGTTGCAAGTACTCAGTGTTCACATCAGCTGTTAACATAAATTATAGTTGAGGGGATACAGTATTTGTAAGACCTAATCCAAACACTAGTGAACACCTTCACTATTTCACTGGGTCAAAAAGGGTGCACCCACTCAGCCATCCATGAAGGTATCATATCACAGCCATGCAGATCAAGCCATGTAAAATGAGTTTGCAATATTTCCATATCATAAAATATGTACATACATTGAATCCACCGATCTTGTTGCCTACAGATACTGCTGATGCCTAGGAATTTACTAAGCCATCCAAAGAGCTTTTTGAACCGTCTTTAGGACCTGAGCCAAACCCCAGATCCTGAGCCTTCTTTGATGCTAGGACCACTTTTATGGCACCCAATTACAGTTGTTTTTCATATTTTAATTAACCAATTTCTTAATAGCAACAAGATACTTGTTAGACAGGCACGCATTTCACTGTGAGGAGATTATTGCACAGTAAATTTTTAAAATTCATTTGGTCCGTGACCTTGCATCCTCTAACATCATCCAAGTAGGCACTGGATTTATGGAATAGCCCTGCATTGCCTGCAGCATCCAGACACCTAAGCCCTTGCACCTCACACAGAGAAACTCATTAAAAAACAAGCGTGATGGAGTGGAAATAAAATTAAAACAAAACATGGAAACTGTTGTTGCAAAGTAAAAATTGTCCCAAAAAGGGCAATTCCGTTAGTACAGTTGTTAATGTAAGGCAAAATTGCAACTCTAATGCAGACTTTCAGTAGAAATTATAAATGTGCAATGAAGAGACTGGTCTTTTCAAGCACCACATGCTTCAGCAGAGAACTCACAACCATTTAATGAACAATTTGTTAAAGAAAAGAGACATAGCAAATTTTTTCCTCAAATAAAGTTAATGGGAATGCATGTATAAGTCAACCGTAACTTGAAGTGACATTCTGATAATGTTAAACACTCATTGAAATTCTGTATTAATACATCTCTTGTTCTAATGGATCATTTTATTCTCTGTGAGTGCAAAACCCCTTTTTTCAGCATAGCACTCTACATTGCCTAAACACATCAAGAAAACATACGTAACTTCGAAATTATGCACTGTACAAAATTTTTAAAACTCCAACTGCAAGCTCAATGCCATCTCAGCAAGCTTATGCAGTGGGAACTGGTGGGAGAGTGATACCTTCTCTAGTCGTCAAGGGAAGCCTTGAATACCTAAGAAAGAGGCTGGATTTTTTTCCAAAATAGTTGCCACTCTGCAGTTTCTATTTTCTTTTCAGCTGAGATATTACTGACTTTGAAAACCTGATCCCTGGATAGTCTGCAAGGTATGAGTTAAACTAGAGAAAATATTTTATATAATTTTATATTAACCCTAGTGTTGCACTATGAGGTGATTAGAAACTTCTCTTTGACTTATCCTGGAACTTGTTCACTTGAACACTTTGCATTTAATTTCTTTGTTAATTTTCTTTTTAAAGGAAAAAAAAACACTTATGAGTGAAGGCATAAAGGTGACAGTCAAACTTCCCCATTATATTAATCTTGGAGAGTGACCAGCCCAAATATGTTTGCTTCAAAACTGATGTTTCTCTTTTCATTTTATTTTCTAAGTTAGAAAGGTGTGAGAAAAGGAGATTGTGATGGAAGCTGGGTTTCATTCTTGACCGCAGCAGGTACTGGGAAGATCTCACAATGATTTATGTGCATATATCTTTCATTTCCTTATCTTTTTAAATGAGTTGTGAATAATTCAGGCAATGACTGTTTGGATAACAGAGTTTGTGCACCCCTGAAGATTGAAATCTCCTAATTACCCCATAACAGATACAACTTGGAATTCGTAACACCAGGTTTCCTTATCCCATCTACCCACAGCCCAGGGCTCATCCCTATGAATGAGCCCTTTGCTATCCAGCTCCCAATTAGTTCTCAGCTTGTCCTTCAAGACATCCAACAAGGCTGACAGTGAAGATAACATTCATAAGAGGCCACTTGCCCTGGGGGAAGTCAACTGTCACTATCAAACTTGTTCCAGCAAAAAATTAAATATTTGGCATATTATAATAACGAACCTGTCACTATTGCCTCAGATCAGCCTTCAGCCTCACCAGAGAGAGGGTCATAAATCCTTATTGAGCTCTTCTTTTTATTTCCCAGTAAGTCCTCCTCTTTGAGCATTAGCTCTTGAGCTCATTGACCTGAGTACACACTTAAGAAACTCTGTTAGTTATCTAAAAAAAGATAAAATAAGGACAGGCAGAAGCTGAGTTAATCACTTGGACATATGGAAATAATGTGGCAACGCTGTTTATATGCAGGCAGGCAGTTCCCTAATAGCATCACTGCAAAACACTCAGGGGTTTTTTCTGGGAAAAAAAACCCAAAACAAAATGCGGGAGCTGCATAAGACAGCCAGAATTTGATGGATTTGATTGAAAGCTCTTCCTCTTCTTAGTTTGCTGTGGGCATAATGAGCATGATCTGTAATTGCTACACAATATTTAAAATCTATAGCCAAATTCAAGCCAAAAAATGAGACAACTTTTCAGTTAGGAAAGGGAGACCGGTTGGACAAAGGAAAAACAACAGTTTTGCCATAAAACTCTTCTTGAAATACACTATAATAGACAGTCCTGGCTACTTAACCTCTCTTCAAGTGCTGTAATGGAGACGAGAGATAGGCTTGGTTTTGGTGTTTGGAGATCCAGGCCACCACATAGTCTACTCCATTTGGCAAGGCTTGAGCAAAACTTAGCCATTTTTTTTTCTCCTGTGGCTACTCACAGAATGGTGGCTCCAGAGCTGTGCTCTTCCAGTGCCAGGAAAGCTTTCATTTCCGAGGTAGGTTTACTCTGGGACCCTTCTACCCATTTGTCCTTCTAGAATTATCTCTTGATTTAAATGACTGTTCTTTTCAGCATTTGTTTTCCTGATAATTTTTACGGAGACCAATCACAAAAGTATTAAAGATGTTCATATTGATCCAGAAAGGAAAAAACCAGGAACCGCATGACTGACACGATATAAACAGCTGGGGGATGGGGAGGTTTACAGGTGTAAAATTTCTCTCTGCACATGAATATCGAATATACTGTGTATGAGAATCAGAGGGGGATAAAGGTGTTTCATTTGATTAACAAGAGAGAGGCCACTAATAAAGTTTAAACCTGAATTTGCCAATTGTTTTTGATGGTTCAGCTGCTGTTATTTCATTCACGAAGCTGCATACAGCCAGCATCCAGTTGTAAGATATTTCCTTCCCTGTGTTTACATCCCAGGCGGCAGCACTGGGAGCTGCTGAGCAGAGACCAGTTTCCTCCAGTCCTTCCCACCTGCCCACATGCAAATGTCCTGTCACATTTCCCTGGGCCAGGCAGTTGGGTAGCATGGGCCAGTGAGCCACAAGTGCTGGGCTCGGGGCAGCAATCAGCTGGCCACAGGATCTGGCCCAGGGGCTGCTCTGCTCCTGCGGGCACAGGAAAGTTTTGGCTGGGTGGGAAGGACCTGGCTCCGTGGCTGACTTCCTTATGAAGGACAATAAAAGCAGTGAGTGGGCAGCTCACACCAGCCTGTTTGCTTGAATAATGATAACAACAATACCAATAAATCCCTTTTTCCAGCCCAGTCCTGTGGAGCAGGCAGAATGGACTTTAAGGAAGTAATTCCCAGCTGCCGGAGCATTGTGTGGGGCTCTCGCGGCTGGTTTAGGCTGGGCTCATCAACTGCCTGTGCTGATGGGAGCAGCAGAGTGCTTGGCACAGGCTGCAGAACCTGCCCAGGAAGTGACTGGCATCCAGCAGACACCTGAGCCCAAGTCTCCAGCAGGCCAGCATGTGTGCCACCACAGCAGTGAGGCCCTGCCCCTCCACAAAGGGTGACAATGAGGACACTTGGCCAAATGTCGCTGGTCGAGCAGCCCCTGGTCACCGCTGCAACACACGGAGCCTTGGGCTCCATTTGCAGGGTGGCCTGCAGAGCCATGTCCTGAAACGTCACAGCTGCGTGTCCTCTGCCTGCTGAAAACGAGGATGTCTCTTTAGCAGCTGGAGTACCACCCTGTCATAGCAGCTCCCGGGAAGGGGAAATAGGCAACCATAGATAAGGTAACATTACAAGGAGGTCTCCTCTGCAGACTGAGAGCAGACATTTAGTGGCAGTAACTCAACTTGCAAGTTGCACCTGAACCAATGAACTTGGGCTGGATGTTTCTGCACCATATTCCTTCCTCTAGACCATTTCCTAAACTATTCAAAATGAGGAAAGTGCTTGCACTTGATTTTGCCATTACATGTTAATTTGGGACCTGCGAGACCTTCTTTGTAGTCTCTGTTTCACTAGTTTTAAAACTGGTGGGATGAAACAGAAAAATAGGGCTAGAGGTTAAAAAAGGAACTGGAAAATATAGTTCTGTCTTTTAAACCACTCATAGCTGTTCCATATATGTTTTAAGCTCTCATCTGACAGTTTTCAATCAACTAGCTCATGTTCAAGCTTAGTCCCTTGTAAGGTTTCAGTCCTAAATTGTGGTCTGCTAATATTTTAAAAATTGAAGAGAACTGCATATGGGCAATAACTGGATATAGAGAAAACACCCTAAAAAATAGTACCCAGCTTGGAAACATGGATTGCAGCACGGGAGACAGAATCAGCTTTGAAGACTAGGCAGAAAGCCAAGCCATCCCTAGTCATGGCTGGAACTGGAAACACAAAGGATTGCATCCCACTCCTCTGAAGTCACTGTTCCCTAAACCCTTGCTCAGCTTAATGCAGGCTGTGGCAGATTTGCCTCTGCAGCAGGGCTGCTATCGTTTGTAGTAGGTTGCTTTCCCAAGGCCATTTGCATGTTTCACCTTTTTTTATCTATTTTAGATCTTCCCTCACACATTTCTGCCCCCACTTGCCTCTATTCTCTGCAGGGATTCTCCCAGAGCTGGCTCTACAGAAATCTCTCATCATCCTTAGCAAAGCTCTTCTGTGCAAGTGCTTTGCCAAACACATTCATCTTTTATTCCTCCTTAAGTCCGTCAGTCAGGCTTTTCTACCTTTGTTTATATCAGCAACACCTTTTTCCTTTTAAACCTTTCTTCTCTTTTTATAGAGGGTATAATAAAAAATTAAGTTAAGCCACAAAACCTCATTTTGTAAAACTTTGTCTGACCTAGATCGCCAGAATCAAAGAAATTCTGAGCTAATGATGAATCTGCCTTGTTCAGCTAATCATGCCTAATTGCCAGAGTTCATGGGCACTGAGCTGTCAGTGCAGGAACAGAACAAAATGATCACAGAGTGGTGCTTTCACTGGTTTGTGCTGAAAAGAGTGATGAAGTTTCCTATTTGGAAACATAAAATTGAGATAAAATTTGCTGGAAGGTGATAAATTTGCAAAATGGGTCAAACCCCAGACTGAAATATTTAACAGCAACCTATTCACTCAGCAGGAAGTATACCCAGTTCATTAGAAAATCTGCAGGTAAGAGGACTTTGCCAATCTGATAGAGTAAAACTGAAGAGATTAAATAAATTCCCAGACTAGCAGTCAACAGTGTGCAGCCAGCAATAGCCCTAAAAAAATGGTTCCATTTTCTCACCAATTCGGCTATGTGACCTAATGCTGATTCCAGTTGTTATTGTATTAACTGTTCATGTTAATTTAATCTAGAATTTGGTCAAGACAATACCTGGCATGTCATAAATCACTAAAAATACCTACATTGCCATACAAGTAGATTATATGACCTCTGGGTAATACCTTAGCAACTAAAGCTGCATGTGAGATTCAGTATTGTTCTAGTAATTAACAGTCTGCAAACAGATAGCTTCATACTTCATCCTTGAACTAATAACATAATTTGACTAGCAGGGTAAAGTAGCTTGCATGTGATGGACATTAATTGTGAATAAGAATATGAATTCTTTTCTAGCCTATTAAAAAGAGAAACACTAAATTACATTCCATTATTTCATAGTAAGCAATGTACTGCTAAGGTCTGAAAAAGGTACCTAGCCATATATATTTTATTAGATATTAGTTTTTCATTTATACATACTCACTAGTGGCAACAGCTTTGCTATGAAGAAGCTTTTTGTCACACCAGAGAAGGAAAGTTATTTTCCACCAAATAGCAACTACCTACTGTATGGAATCAGATATAATGTGTTTAACTACATAGTACTAAAATGACATTATTATAAATATTGCTTCATAAAACTTCAAACTACCACAATAACTTAATATCAGTGCAATCAAACTTTATGCGACTTTTTGTGCAGGCATACTTCTGCAGTTGAGAGCTTCTTACTTGTACTTTTTCTGTGTGGGTACTCCTGCAGTAGTTTAGCAAATATGAACTGATGTCCTAATCTAAAGCCGCCTATTAACAGAATTAGGTTCAATGAGGTGGTCTTTGTAGAACAGGTAAATTGTGCCATGACGTATAAGAAGAATGGAAAACAAAGGGAGAGGAGAGCTGGTAGGAGAAGAGGGCTGGGAGGGATCTCTGTCAGTCCCTGGTATCACTTTCCTCCCTGTCTCAGACTTATTCTGCACCACATTATAGCCCTAAGTTCAAAATATAATGCATTGATCTCTGCTGGGAACAACCCATGTGCAGAGACTGTCTCTTATAAATCTGCCACATTTTAGGCTCAAGATGGCTGGATATCAGTGGTGGATGAAGTGACTACTCAAGCTTACATCTAGTATGTTTCTGCTCACAAGTGGACAGCAAAGGTCTTCTTGAATGCAAGAAGATATGAGACTGGTGCAGAAGATATGAGACTGGTGCACTCTGTGTTTAAAAAAGCAGTAACTCTTCTGAGACAAAAGCAGGGTTTCAGGAAAGTGGTGAGGCAGAGCAGTGGACCCTCACAGCCAGCACTCATGACAAAGGTAGACTTCCAACAGCTGCCTCACCCCAGACTAAGTATCCCCAGCTTGAAGCTTGGGGCAGCCTGTGCTGTATCCTTTTTTTTTTTGCAACCAAAGCTCTCTGCTGCTGCAAGTCAGGCAAGTCAGGCAAGGCTCAGAACCACACCTGCACCCTGAGGCCTGAGCAGAGCACAGGAAAACTTCCATCTGTGCCCTGACCTGAGTGATCACCCTGTCTTAGGCAACACAAAAGATAAAGTTGCTTGGTGAGAAATCAACTAGTTAGGACAAAAAGTTGGTGCCTTGTGGGAATGGAGATCTGGAAGAAGATATATCATTGGCAACCCTCATTAGTGAGAAAAAAAGATGGGCTGATGTACTGGTTTGGGCTGGGATATAGTTCATTTTCTTCATAGTTGCTCATATGGTGTTCGGTTTTGGATTTGTGACACAAAAAATATTGATAAGAAAGGGATGTTTTAGCTATCACTGAGCAGTGCTTGCACAACATCAAGACCTTTTTGGCCTCTCACCCAGCCCCACCAGTGAGCAGGCTGGGGATGCACAGAGACTGGGAGGGAATGCAGCCAGGAGAGCCGACTTCAACGGTCCAAAGGGAGCTGCCCACAGAAACTGCGGATGCCCCATCCCTGGCAGTGTTCAAGGTCAGGCTGGGTGGGGCATTGAGCAACCTGGTCTAGTGGAAGAGGGGGTAGAACTAGATGATCTTTTAGGTCTCTTCCAACCCAAACCATTCTATGATATTCCATACCATATGGCATCCTGCTCAGCAATAAAATCTGGAGGAAGAAGAAGGAAGGGGGGATGTTATTGGAGTTATTGTGTGTTTTCTCAAATAATCATTATGTGGGATGGAGGCCTGCTTTCCTAGGGATGGCTGAACACCTGCCTGCCCATGGGGAGTAGTGAATTAATTCCTTGTTTTGCTTTATTTGAGCATGTGGCTTTTACTTCCCTGATCAAATTCTCTGTATCTCAACCCATGAATTTTCTCACTTTTATTCTTCTGATTCTCTCCCCCATCCCACTGGGGAGAGAAGCGAGCAAGTGGCTGATGGGGCTGAGTTCCCAATTGGGGTTAGCCCATGAGAGCAGAGATGAAAAAGGAGCAAGGACTGTGGGACAAGGAAATCTAGAAAAGTCTGAGATGCATAAGCTGGGCCTGACATGGGTAGAGAATAAAACGGAGAGGAAGGGAGCAGGCAGGACAGGAAGAGGACAGGAGGTAGGGGTCACGGTTACAGGGGATGGGTGGAAAAGCTTAGGACTATTAAAGTACAGCCTCCTGCAGAGCCCTGAGCTGCTCCCACAGTCCTGAATCCACCTTTCCTCTGCAAACCTGTGGGCAAAGCGCTCCCTCCCCGTGTTGGGTTGGCTGAGGAAGCGGAAGAGCTTTGGTGGCTGTCCCTCTGTTACCTCAAGAGGTCACAGAAGTCTGTGCCAAACCCAATGGCAGCAGCTCAGATGATGACTCACTGGGGTGTCACCACGATGCCACACAACCGAGTTTCCTGTGCTGGGGGTGTAGTTCTGCTTTCCTTTTTGTGGTAGTAAATTACAGGATTGAAACAGCAACAAAAGTACAAAGTTATGCTGGAAAGCACAAAGTGCTGCAATTGAGAGGGTTTGCCGCTTTTATTCCCCTACTTTTCTTTCACAAACCATCACCACCACCAGCTACTCCCTATTTTGTGGTCCTAGCATGAAATCACCCTGGTTTTTTCAGTTTGTTCTCTTCCCTGCTGCTCCACGCATGAATCGGTGTGGCGCAATGAAAGAAATGCTGCATAGTTGATGTCTTTTCTTCTTTTGCATAAACAAGGCAACGCATAGTGAGCGATAGAGGGGCTGAAAGAAGGAAGCTGACCTGCTGGGCAATGCAGGCCACAGCTGCCCTGGAAAACAAGCGCTCTTGGTCTCTGCATGGAGCCCTGTGTGGGGTGGGATGGACCGCTCAGACTCAGCTGTCTGCAGGCAGTCGCTTCTTCCAAGCATGTTGGATAGCAACGGCCTGACCCAGAGGCGTAGACTGGTTTTCAGACTTGGAAGATGCTCTTACGGACAAGGTGTCTTTGTATCACACATAAGGCATGATTATGATTCTGAAAAATGAAAATGTTTCAGATTGAACTCTCAGAAATACTGCTTTGGACTTCAGAGCACCTCAGCTCCTTTTGTTCGATGAGGCTAAAGCACATCCTCAATTCACTGTGTGTCCTTAAAAGAAAGCAGCATTTGTGAAGCACTCAGATACCTAAGTGTCATAGGAAAATAGTAATTCTGACTTTGGAGCAAGAGCTAGGTAGCAGGTAGTGACTAGGGTATGGATGGAACGTCGCATTCAAAAGGAAAGTTGCAATGAAGTATTTCATATGCTGATGGAAAGATGCTGAGGGCAGTACAGAATGAGACAAGACAGTGCCATGATGTTTTGCAATCATGTTTGCAATAGGCAAGTCTTGAGTTTCATGGATAACCTTTATTGTTTGGGGTTTTTTTAAAACTGAGTACTTGGTTTTGTAGCCCTAAGACCATTTTTCTCCAATAGTATTTTCCATGTATGCAAGTGTTTAATATAGAAAAGAATAACAACCTGAGCTACTTAAGAAATTACCTTCCTCTATAAATTAATTTGATGGCAAATAACTCGGCAAGGCTATTTTCATACTTTAGCTATGCTTTCGTAACTGTACCATAGTGCAAGATATCTTCTTTGGTACTAAAAATATGTTTTACTTACTGACTTAATTTACTGACTGAATCTACTTGTCTTTAATTCAGCTATGTAAGGTGGACAGCATCATGCACACTGATTGTCAGGGCATCTGGTATATTTGTGTAGGAATTTTTATTTATTAATATCTAAAGAAACAAATGAGTTGTTAGGAAATATCCATCAAATTTTATGTCAAAACCCTTGAGAAACTAATTTTGTTGATGTTGCACAGAGATTCCTAGAGAGCTAAATACTGTGGGCTAAAATTTCACTTCACAAGATAGTCAGTAGAATCTTTGTGAAATCGTGGTCGTATTTTGTCTCCTAACAGAATGTGTGGAGGAAATTATTCTTTTATATTTTTTTTTCTTTTATATTTTTTAAAAAAGCTGAGAATAAGCAGAGCACATTTGGCAAGTTCTGCACAGCAGCAGGCTAACAACTTTGCCAGGTTGTGTATTTTAAGGTAAATGTGAAGCTAGCATGGAGCCGGGGGGAGTTATGGGGGCCAGGAAAACTGGACGAACCGAGTAACAGCACCACTGCTAAAAAAACTTAATGCCCAGGGAGCCCACAGTTAAATATTTACAGCCTTATGGACAACAAATACTCTGCAGGACAAGACTACAAAGCAGTCCCATGCACAGGTATTCTTTTTGCTATCCCTCTATCCATTTCTTTCACCATACCCTTTTTCAGAATACTTACTACACTGGTAACATTATTATTGCAAATCCCACTGCAAACTAGTACAATGGGGAATGCTCTTTAATGCCTTTTTACGGATTACTCAGTTGATTCAGTTGGTTCCTATTGAAGTATTGTGTTCATTTTAAATGCTGCAAATTTTAGGGCAAGTATGACTTTTGTTCAAGAATCTGTTTTTGAAATACATCATATTTAGAGCTCTAGAAATAAATAATATTCAGAAATAATTTTGATTAATTTTTAGATGGTTAGAAGTTTCCACATTGTACTTCAACCACTATTTTAGTTGTTTTTGTCAGGAAAAGGCTGCACAATGAATAATTTTCTTAGTATTTCTGTGGATGCTGACTTCTAAGGCAACTGAAATGAAAGCAGCTCTTCCGAGGAGATCTGTGCAAGATTTCCCAGTCAGTGAAACTTCTGTGAAAGATCAAAACAAGAAGACACCACAAACGAGGCTGTGGTACCCACTGCCAGGCAGATCCAGCTTTGTCTCTCACCTACAGGGATGCTGGAAAGGACAACTTGCAACCTCTTTTTGAGGGTCACTGGTGGCGATGCTGGGAGACCTGCTTCTCAACTTTGTTTCCGCAGCATTGCTACACGGTGCTGGTCTCCACAGGGATGCGGGGGAAATTTAACACCCTGCTGCAATACACTATTTTTTATATTAAATGTTTGTGGATTTTTCTCCTGGAGTTTAATAGTTTGAGGGCCAAAAGGGCTGTGCTGTGCTCTGAAGTGTGCTCTGCTCCTGGTTACAGTCAGCAGTTGGATAGAGAGTGACACTCATTTACTGCTAGATAACTACTGTGCCTAATCATCTATGAGACTGTAAGAGGTTTTCTTGGTATCTACCTAATCAGCAGCTCAGCCATTTATTGGGACACTTGTTCACTTCAGTTCAAAACCCAATTTATTACTATTAAAGAAATTACCAACTCTTTCAAATCTCTTCTGACTGCTTCCCTAGGATACTCACTGATAGGGGTTCTCAGAAAATATAAAACCCACTAAGTACTTGAGCCTTCATGCAAAGTTTCTATAGCCACAACATCAAGAATCTTTGGAACCCCAGCTCTTTACACCATTCATCACGTAATTCATTACTTCACAATGTTGTATTTGGATTTTAAAAACCCCCCAACACCATTAATATTTTGGAATTGCAATGCTGTTAAGAAAAAATCCCCACACAACTTGATGTTTGTCTTGCCGATTTTAAAGATCCACCCACTCTACTTGAAAGCATACTGTTTGGTTTCCTAAATGTCAGTCAGGAGAACCAGGGCATCAGCCTTCACTGCCTATGTTCACTTGACAGTTGTATGCCTATGGATCAGAATATGCTGTGGTTCTACCACAGTCCTATGTCAGATTTCACTTAGGAAATTGAAAAAAAAAAAAAACCCAAACAACAATAAAACGCCATAATCCAAACCAACCAAACACCCCACCCCCCCAGCCCCCCCAATGAACAAATAAAGTAACCAAACCAAACCAAAACCATGAAATAAAAAGAACCCAAACCCTAATTGGATGGCAGCAAAACAAGTGTTCCAGTTAGTTTCATGGCAGGGGAAAAGCAAGCTCTATTAACTCTGGTATTTCTAAACCCCAAGACTGTGGTTTTAGTTCAGGATGTTGTCATCTGGGAACAAGAATCTGCATTCACATCACACATGTGCTGCAATCCAGGGACCAGGGCACAGCCTCACCCCGCTCCACGCTGCCCTGGGCAGGGCGCAGGGACTGGCAGCCACAGCACTGTCCACTGCCCACGCAGATCAGCCCCACACCCACATGTGCATCTAAGGCAGCAAGAAGGTATAGGGTCTTTTCTTGAACAGTTTCTTATAATGTCTGTGCTTCTGAAGCTGTGCAAGTGTGGCAAATGGTTGGGGGTTAAGAATTTTCTACATCAGTAACCCCCCCCACCCCTCGCTCCAGCCCACCCCAGCTAACAGAACAAATGCCCCATACCTGGAAATGTTTCGATGGCTGAATTATTAATAAAATAAGCATGATAATGAATAATCTATGTTAAGCATTTTCTTACCCTTTATTTTTTCATTATGATCAGAAGAGGAATATGATTAACAGCAGTTTAAACTTTAGCAGTACAATTTCAGTATTAAATATAAAACTACACTGCAAGTTGATGTGTTTTAAAAATGGTTATGTATACTCTAGCCTTAAATTTATGTATCAAATACAAGTAACTCAATTGTTTCTTGCCTTGACAATTAACATATCTAACAGGTTTCAACAAGCCAGACATCCATCTTTTCCATTAAAAAAAATAAGCAAGCACACCAACTCTTATTCATAGCAAAGGGTGGGGGGGTAAAGACTCAACACTTTCCCGAGTGTTGTGCAAATATTAACAGGTTCAAGAAAGTCAGTTAAATAAATGTAATGATAAACCTAAAGCTAAGCTGGAGGACCTTTTGATTAACTTCATATTTCATATATTATTTGCATCAGTTGAGAGCAACATGAGTTACAGAACTTCCATGAAAATAAGCCACTTACAAGCAGGTGTTTAAGCTTGATCAGTTTATTAAAAGGATTATATGACACGGTTGCCTGCAATAGCAGGGGACTGGATCTGATGACCCAGGAAGTTCTTTCCAGTCCCATGTTTCTAAGCCATGCACCAAGTGTATCCAGCCCACACTTTCACATTTGGAAAAAGCCAAAGCCACACACACACACTCACAGGAAAAAAAAAAAGAAAAAAAAATTAAAAAGACCTTGATGACACCATCTCATTTTTCTAATTATTCACTATGCAGAAGGGAACAGAGCTAAAGTCCTGTACAGAGGATACATTTACTCGAGGTTGATGTGGTACTGAAGTCAGTTAATAATTAGATACCTCCAGGCAGATTCAGTTACAGGGCATACCAACACTGCACACTGCCAGACAATTTCTAATCAAGCCAAGAACCTCTTGCAGGATGAGGTCTCTGCTAGCAAGCACAGAGCACACTGAGTAAGCTAAAAGCAGCTGTTCTTAGGTGAACTACCCTACCATGACTGAATGACAGATAGATGGTAAGAAGCATTTACCTACTAGACAAGATCTCTGCACACCCAGGCAGAAGTAATTAGTTCAGAGCTGCAACCATTGTTCCTACCTTGCCTGTCTCTTGAGTACGTTCTCTTTAAAAGCTGGTCTACAGAATCAGTGCAGCCATTCTCAAGCACTACTAAAGTTGCAGTTCACGGCTGCTATGCAAGACTCTTACTTTCAAATGGTAGTCAGACATTCCCATCATTGAGGCCAGTTTGCTAGGACAGCATTCACAGCCACAGCAATAAGCCTTTGCAACAAATAGATACCTAAGCAATTGCCTACATTCAGCCCATCTAACTTTTAGGCACTTGGTTAAGGTGTCTGGGTCCCTTGTCACCCAGAACTCCCCCCACCCCCCAGGGGAAAAAAAAAAAAATAAATCACTGAAGGCAGGTAGTCTCAATTGCCTTCTGGAGGTGTCTCTTGACCCCCCACTGAGCAAACCAAGTTCTTAACACATGCACCTCAGTTAGACAGGATGAATGGAGACTTGCATCTCTTCCTAGAGACAATATCCATACTCTCCAAAAACCAAATGCAATTAAGCAACTAAGGTTTGCAACCCATTACATTTGGAAAGAAAAACTTCCAGTCAGTAATTATGCTGTAGTCCCTCCCTCCCAAGCATAAAAGCCTTCCACATGGAGGCTCTGCTTAAAAAAAAGAAATAAGAAAAAAGAAAAAGAAGCATTCTTCTTTCAGACAAAGAAGAGTGCACACGGCTGCTTTGCCACTCATTCATGGGGAAGCTGAAGGATCAGAGAACACTTATTCAGAGAACTGGAATGACTAAGCACTGCTAGTGCATGCAAAGCAGAAGTAACAAGATCGTTTTTAAATTAACCCTAGTCCTCTTCTCCACCCCACAAAATTCATGCAAGTGTTTGAGAAGATAAGTCAAGACATAATAGCCCCAGTTTCCAAAAAGGCTTAGTTTGGTTTTTTTAATACATATTGTAAAATGTCCTTTTGTTTTCTTTCTGCGGGTAGATAAATGCATTTTTGGCATGTTTGAGAATCACAGATATCTATGAAGTCCATGCTGTTTAAATTCTCCAACTAGTTTTTATAACCTGCCAAAAAACCATAAGCAACCTATACATGTTTCCCCACTATTGACATGCATGCTCAGAGCTCTCCACTGTAGTGAAATGAGGTGTTACTTCTGTGCTGATAGTTGACGAGTCAGCATTACACGACTTTGAGACCAACTAAATTAACATTGTCGTAATATGAAAGGCAAGCACAAGTTCATTTATTTATAGCAAAGGTCTTGGGTTACAGGAGGTCAGTTCTTGCCATCTTGAAAAGATAGGGGATAACTTATTGCATACATGTGCATTATAATTTAGCAGCAAGTCATTCATAGAAACACTTCCCTCCTACTGCTTTTTTGGTTTATTATCTCAATTATATATATATATTTTAACTTTACAAAGCATTTAACACCACCTTTAAGTTAATGGTCTTTTATTGGAAAAAAAAGACTAGCATTTACAACTTGGAATGGACATAAATTGTAATATCTTGAACAGCAATGTTGATAGTTGTGCTGAAGTCCACAGGCTACTCCGCCAGCTCCAAGTCATGGTACAGAAGGTTTTAAAAATATGAGAGTCCAAAGATGCTCCCTTGGTGAAGGTTTCTTTTAAAAATTTTGTGAACGGTAACAGCCTGACACCCGTTTCACTATAGTGCAATGCAGACAATGTTAAACCAGTATTTTAACACAGACATGCCATCCATAGTTAAGATCATCGTATTTTTGGAGCACACTGCTACGTACAGGAGAACCATTCAACCTTTAGGGCATTTTCTTTAAGTTTTGCATCCTTCAACCATTTTGCTGCATACCATCCTGAGGTATAAACCAATTTTAAAGTAAACCAGCTATGACAATTTATACTGCAAATTGAACTAGAATCCACCGTTGAACAAAAGAGTGGATCCTTTAGGTTTTTTTTTCCTTTTAATACACATGTCTGACTGTGCTCAATTGTCAAGCTGCATGCATGAAAAACTGGCCAGCCCAAACAGTGTAATAGTCATTAGCAAATGGAACTTTTGAGTTCACGAAGTGCTTCCTTTTTTTTTTATTTTCAAGGTAGTACAATTATTTATATTGTAAAACTGATGTTTAACTTTATCTTTTGGGGACAGGACCACCAACCATTACATGCAGTTTGTGGACAGAAGGTAATTTGACATTCAGTTTTGCTATACAGAAACAGAATGAATAAATGAACATTTTTTTGCAAGAGGTAAGTAAAAGATTCAATTTGATTCTTCTAGAGGAAAAAAGGTGTAAAGGAGGTCTCTTCACTTTGCAGTCATCATCTGTACGAATTCTGAAAAGATAAAAAGTCACTGTGATTTACTTTCTCCAGAGTACTTCAAGTCAAAAGTGTCTTAAACACAGTTGGCACAAAAAAAAAAAAAAGCACCTTTCACTGCATCTAAGGTTTTGTCCAAGAAGCAGGCAAGCAAATAAACTAGTGTCTTAAGTATTAAAAATTAATGCCCTATGCAACAGGCTTTCCTCAGTCTGAATAGTGGTTTTAAGTCAAGACAAGCAGCTTTTTACCTTCATAGTTGACTTGCCCATCCCCATCAATGTCTGCTTCTCTGATCATTTCATCTACTTCTTCATCTGTTAGCTTTTCTCCTAAGTTTGTCATAACATGGCGTAGTTCTGCTGCACTGATATAGCCGTTGCCATCCTATGAGAAAAGAGTTGCACAAGACCATGAACAACGATCCTGACATGGACTAACTTGGAAACTACACCTACGTTTCCAGTAACTGCTTCTGAAGCAGCCTTATGACACGTGGGACAGGCACACAGACCTGGCACACTGTACATACTGCAGTATGTATTAGTCCCACCACCTTCTGAGGCATGCACGACACCATATACTTCTATACAATTACTATGCTGTAATAACAACTGCCTGACTTGTAATTGTGATAAGGTATTTTTAATGCTTTTAAAGAGCTTTCAAAAATAAACACAGAAACAAAAGAGATTTTATTTAGTCTCTGCTGCCTAAGCAAGGCCAAAGAGACCCATTTCCCCACCAGCAAGAATGAAGTCAACTTTCTCTTCTGTGTTAACACTATCTCTATAACCAGACTGCAGCTGGCTATGTTAGGCTTCTTGGATGCTACAAAACAAATCATAGAAAGCATTTAAATTCTACTCATAAGGAGTTTTGAGAAGTTCCATGGCAAAATTAAAAAGAGAAGAGAAATCAACACTTCTAAGCCAGTGTCCCCATTTGTAACATCCAAACCTAAAGCTCACTTCAGAAGTTCCATACACTGAAAGAATACACTATATTAGAGCAGGATATGGCCATCACCAGCAGATAACCTACCTCAGTGGCTTTAAACACTAACCTAGTCTGCAGAAACACCCCCACATTTTAAGTGAAGTACTAGAGACTGACACTTTTGTCTACAAAAAGCAGTAGCAAGGCCTTCCACACATGTGTGTGCATCAGCTTTACAGCTGCACCAGCCACTACTCAACCCGATTCTTGTATAACATCTGCCATGTCCAAACAACCCAAAGAGGGGAACCCCGGTTCCAGAAAACTGACATAGGCCCAGGTATTCTTAAACAAGGTCAAGGGAACTGAGCTCTTGAGTTTTCATGAAAGCAACATCAAAGTTCACATGTTGAAAAGAGAACATGCAATACTTCATGTCCCTCTAAATACTGATGACATCATCTTGACTTCAACAGCTTCCATAAGGTAGTATAAAACATTGTGCATGCATGCTAATGTTTCCCCATTCCCCTCAAAGGCAAAAGGTACAAAAAATTCTACCCAAACATCTCGGAAAAAAACCACCCTCTCCCAAGCATTAAGTTCTGCTAATCTCAGTTTCTAAGGAAAGGCCAGAAAGTTTTCCTCATGGATGAGTCTAAAGCTTAGACTCTGCTGTATAAATCAAGTAGAACCAGGCTCCAGCAGCCCTGGTTCTATATTCAGAACAATCTCTGCTCTGTTTCCAATTCCTCTGCTTCCACTACAGGACTCTTTCTCCTTCTAGACAAGAAGAGAGAAAACGCTGAGGAAAATATAGACCTCATTATTGCTTGTAAAGAGTAGCTGTACTTTTAGTAATACCTTGTCAAAGACTCGGAATGCCTCACGGATTTCTTCCTCGCTGTCTGTGTCCTTCATTTTTCTGGCCATCATGGTTAAAAATTCAGGGAAGTCGATAGTGCCATTGCCTTAATAAAAAGAAACTTCCAAAAATTAAAACTCTATGCTTTTCTTCATTAACATAAAAAAAAAAATCTAGCATTTAACTTATCCAGGGACAAGACTAACAGATCTTCTGTTAACTGTTCTTATAGACGAACTGGTTCTTCTCTCTAAATTGCTACCACTGCCTTGTTTGCTATTACAATGTGCAGCAGCCAGAGAAGCCACTCTGTTTCAGCACGAAATCAACTGCTGCCTTCTTTCCAGGTCAAGCCACACCATTTGCCACCCAAGCAACAAGTAAAATGTCAGTCTGATGCTTCAAGGTTAACCAATAATGAGACTTATCTTTACTTCAAAACACTCCCACGAAATTAGTATTTTAATTTCTTTATAATCTCTCAATCGCTCTGGGATACTCCAAGAAGAAAACGTATTAAGCTGGCGTTACAAACCCAGGTTTTCTAATATTTGGGAAAATCACACTTCACTTAACTGTTCATAAATACTTTTTTCTTTCTAAAAATCAACTACCATATCAACCAAAGTTGCACATCACAAAAGCAACACACCATTTTAAGGGGCAACAAGGATCTGCAAATTCCAGTGACGCGAGAAAAGCTGACATTATTTGTTATTTCTGATAAGCTTAGCTGTAGGTGTTCTTATAGGTATTTTACTGCAAAACTGAAAATCCCTGGTGACATCCAGGCCTCACCCCAAAGATTAAGCTTTTCATTCAAAGCAAAGATTTAAATTTCAGGCTGCTCAAAGCTACGAAAAAAGGGATATGGTAAAGACACTAGATTTGTATAGTTAGGATTCAGCTTTATATGCCAAAAAGGCACATTAAGTAGTTCACAAAACCACTATGAACAGTTCACTGTGCAACTAAGATCTACCCATTGATTTAAACAAGCATACAAATTCATTGTTCAAGTATAGCAAAGAAGCTAAACAAACGAAGTTTAAGAAAATCCTTGCATCCTAGGGATTCCAGCCTGAGACATACACTGAAGTCCTCAGTCTCCTTCTGTTTTAAATCCACCAGAGCAGCAATTGGTCTGCAGCCTAAAGAAGCCACCATACACAAACTCTACATACCGCTGCAGACACTGAAGCTTTTCAGTTTCTGCAAAGACTTAGCACTTAAGGTCAACTTACACTTTTAAGAAAGTAGTTTAATTATTATGGCCTGATAATCCAATAATTTATACTCTTGCCAATACACTTTCACTCTTCTTTTACAAAAAGGTTAGAGAAGAATCACTATCACAACCAACATACAAGACTAAAGGCTTCACATCCCTGAGCAGGGGAAATATTTTTCCTTTTTAAAACTGTTAGCCTGTGTGGAGTTCAGAAACACAGTATGTAGTTACCCTCTCTGGTGTCCATTTAAAATAACTGTTAGCATTGACATGGAAAGGGTTTTCCGCCTTTGCCTCCAATAGCCCCTTTCTATCTATTAGGGATTTAATACTTTAGATAGACTGTATCATCTCTTCCTGTTGTGCTAAACTTCCATCGAAAACACTATTCCACTCCTAGCACATTTTTTGCCTTAGCCAAAACCACTGACATTGGTAAAGCTATCAAAATCAACATGGGCTGGCAAAACACATACAGAAAAGCTGGATGGAAAGACAGGTTAATGGCAGGTCAGGGCAAGTCAGATAGCAACAGGAAGCCTGTGACCCATAAAATATTAAAGACAAATAGCATAACTTTGTCTCTGCCCATTGCCTGTTTTTAGTCTCACAAATTCTGCTAGCATCTTTGACATCCTTCTGAGTTTAGAGTCTATCCAGCATTTTGAAACTGCTTTAAGAGATCTATGTCACAGTCCTCCCTATGCAGTTTAAGCCCAGGTGTGGAGGTCATACATATTAAAGAAGATCACAGCACCTTCCCAACACTTACCATCAGCATCTACCTCGTTGATCATATCCTGCAATTCTGCTTCTGTTGGATTTTGACCCAGTGACCTCATGACAGTTCCCAGTTCTTTTGTTGTGATAGTACCATCACCATCTTTGTCAAATAGGGAAAAGGCTTCCTTGAATTCTAGAGGCAGAAACAGTCCCAATGTTTAGAGACATCACCAGCATGAGAAAACCACAGACTAAAAATGCCCTCCACTGACAAAGGCTGGGTACAATTCTGAGAAACATTTTCTCTTTTTATCTAACTGTCCCTGTATTGAGAGAATTAACACTCTCAAATACAAATAAAAAAATTACTTACAATACCAACGCATAATTT
Organism: Cnemophilus loriae; assembly: GCA_013397755.1. Lineage (NCBI taxonomy): Eukaryota > Metazoa > Chordata > Aves > Passeriformes > Corvidae > Cnemophilus > Cnemophilus loriae. The sequence goes on from VZTF01007679.1 coordinate 1,104,593, forward strand.
GCACAATAAATACAAACTTATTTCATGTGGCTATTATCTGCATTACAACTCTGTAATTCATTTCCATGCATCTGCATCTTGCCTGAGGCACAGTTGCTCCACAAACAGCAGCTGTTTGAAGTAAGTGAAAGGAGCCACTGGGTTCCCTTTACAATTAACAGACTTACAGGAACAAAAGTGTTGTCATTTACCACTTATTTTTAAGTCAGCAGACAATAAGAATTAGCGTCAGCCACAAATGGGGGACTGATCTCCAGAAGGTCAAATAATGCTCCTTCTCCTAACCAGCCTGAATTACAGGCAGTCTATTAAAAGTTTTAAATAAAAGACACTGGCTTGTAACAATGTGCAATAAATCCATCTGAGGTATATCTGTTGCCATTTCATTTGAAGTTTATCTTCACTCTGTTAAAGAGTACCTAGTTCTGCTTTGACTCTAAGTAGCTCATTTGAGTCTAGCAATTATTTCCGTTTGCAAGAAATCTAAGAGAACTTGGCTCAAGTCTGAACATCTGAAAAAAAAAAAATCATTATCTGTAGTCCAAGGAATAAGAAGTCTAAGTTAAGAGGCAATGAACCAGTAATCTTCCAGAATATTTTTGTCTGTTTCTTTTTTTAGTTTGGGATTTTTTTAAGTGAGTGCTTTTCAAAAGTGGTAGTACAGATTTAAAATTGTCAAACATGGTTATTTCCACTATGCTTGAGATAATATATTTTCTTTTAGTCACAAGAGTTAGCAAAAAAAAAAAAAATTATCATCAAAACACTTACCAGCAATCTGTTCTTCAGTCAGCTGATCAGCCTACACGAAGAATAGAACATTTTAGAATACTGTTTACCTCTAGCTCTGTCAAGCCATGAGGCACTTCCTTTAAATTTCAGAAGTGATTTATCATTACTTTCATAAAGTCACTTTCAAACCCTGGAATTCTGTCTCTACAAGGAGACTGCACTCACCTACACCATGCAGCTGTTTCCAAAACCTTATAAGCTAACTTGGTTTGAAACTGCACATAAAGAAGCAAACACCATCCTGCAACTTGACGAATCCAGTTTGGTCCAGTGAAGGACACAGGGCAGGCTCCTTGCAATTGGTCAGAGAGGCACAAAATCCCCAAAGCCACGTGTTTGCTGTTGCACAGCACATGTCATTCCCAGCAGTGCAGTGCCCCAGCACAGCGTGGGGGTACCGCACACGCGTGGGCTGATGAGCCGCCCACTGCTCCAGCCCTGCCCGCCCTCCCCACCTCACTGCAGCGGCCTCCAGCCCTCTGCCAGCCCCACAGAAGGGGCTCTGCTGCAATATTACGAATTACATCTTGGTGTTACACAGAGATTTTTGCCACCTCTGACAAAGAAAATTACAGTTTTCATGCATCATATTATTTTTCCATTCAGCGAAGCAGTTTAAGGTGCCTCATCCTGACATGCAGGTTGTTTGATATATAATTTTAAGTGCCAAGATTTAAAAGGCCTGCTTATGACCTTCTGTACATCTGGAGGCCACTGCTGCATACAAAGGTGTACAGCTCAGTGGGCAGTGAAACGGGCTTTCTAGAGCTTAACTGTGATAGCCACATCCTTCCAGAAGCCTCTCCCTATGTAAGGATAGAGCATCACAAAAAGCTCCACTGTTTGGACTCAAAGGAGCTAACTAGTTCTTTATGGAAAAATATGCCTTTTCCCAGTAAAGGAAAAAAAAAAAAAGGATTTTACATGCCTAATTACAGATACCAAAGAATACAAGGTAGTAACTTGTTTTAAACACATTTTACTAGACCGTTTTTACTAATAGAACAAAGAATTTTGTAGGTCAGAGAAGGTAGGCAAACCCTTTTTGTCCTGAAATATTATTATTTAAGTATAAAAACCATCTAATTGCAGCAAAGAGCAACAAATAAAATGAAGCATTAATCAGCTATATGATGTTAAGCTCCTGCATATGGGAATAGGGTAGGTTTGAAAATCTGCTCTATATGATAGGGGAAATACACAGATCTCATCCGTAATTAGGTAAGGGGTTTGATTTAATGCCTGTATGTAATGATTAAACAATTCTCTGCACGCAGTGTATTGGAAGAGGGAGAAAAGGGTAGAAATGCTAACAGCTAAAGACAGTCTTCTTTAATAACAGCAAAAGGCTTGTGTTCAAAACCCAGCTCGATTTCCTGCACTCTTTGTGATTTTCCAGAAAATGCGAGGTTTCACTTAAAGATTATCTAAGGAATTTACATAACAGACTCATTGCCCCGCAGAACAGGAAACAGAGCCACACCTTGGCAAAAAACCTCCAGCCCACAGCACCAGCTCATTGCCCCATTAATCAGAGCTCGCTGAATGTTTTTAAAAATCATATTTCAGATGAAAAACAAAAAACCCATAAAACAAAACCCCAAAACCTTCGCACACCTGGCGATGCCCGAGGACACAACCCGACCCTACACTGCCAAGAGGTTCACCTTCCCGAGCAAGAGGCACAGCCAATACCCCCTTACCACAGCTACAGGACAAAGGTACCCAGCCAGGGCTGGAGCCATCACCCCACCCAGCCAAGTCAACAAATCCTGTCCTGGTGATGTCAGCCTTCTCCTACGGGAAGGGGAGATGGAGAGACAGAGTCGAGGAACACCCAGATTGCCAAAAAGCGATTAGAGGTCAAGTCTGCACTGTTTCACCGCTCTCATAGGAAGCGAAAAACTGCCGCGAAAATCCCAGCCCTTCCTCTTGCTCTCTTTTGCGAGCAGGGCTGGCTGGCCCCGCAGCAGCCGGCAGATGATGCGATGCGTTCCGGCGGGCATCGCCCGGCTGGCGGGGCGGGAGGCGCGCAGCCCGCCGGCGCAACAGGCGCCCTTCCCGGCCAGCAGCCACCCACTGCTGCAGTGCGTCCCCGTTTCCCCTCCCTCCCTCTCCAGCCGGCGGCCACACCACGTCCTCATCATTCAACCGCGAGGGCGCCCGGGCTCCGCGGCCAGCCTTCCCCTCCCCATCGCCTTTCCTTAGGTGGGCGGCTGGAGCAGGAGCTTTTCCCTCGCAGCCCCAGGGAGAAGGGAGGCTGAGCCCCTCCCGCCCCGAGCCCCCCATGCAGGCTCTGGGCCGCTTCCAACCGAGCAACACGCACAGCGCCCCGGTCCCCGCGGCCAGGGGGTGCGCGGGGGCCAGGAGGAAGAGGAGGAGACATGATGTAATACAGACAGCGATGGGCTTCGCCGCCGCGGCTGCGTTTTTTTTGGGGGGAGACTGGGGGGGCGCACTAGCTGCAGCGCGGTGCCCTCCCCCGGCCGCCCCCCCGCTCCCTGCGCAGTGCAGCTGGTGCCGGAGACGAGCGGGATCCTCGCCCGCAAACCCGTGCCCCGCCCCGCAGCGCGCCCTGCCCGGCGCTGGGGCCGTGGCCCCGGGGAGACGCGCCCGGCCCTTTCCGCAGGGGACGGAAGG
>VZTF01007679.1:1108458-1279815 GCA_013397755.1 Cnemophilus loriae
CGAGCGGCGACGGCGGCTGCTGCCTCCTCCCGGCGCGGCTCACAGAGTGCTGGGGCTGTGAGCCTGCGCCGCCCGCTATATACGTGGGGCTGTATCCCTCCGCCGGAGCGGGGCCCTTTCCCCTCCTCCCCGGCGCGGTATGTGCGAGGTGACTGCGGCGGGCGGCCCTGCCCCCTTGGCGGCCCGGCCCCTCCCCCGGCGGGGCCGCTCCTGCAGCCCCGCGGCAGAGCGGCCTCAGAGGGGCGAGGGCAGCCGGGTCCCGGCAGTGCCTCTTCTCTGCCGAGCGCTGCTGCAGGCGCAGCCCGCGGGGAGCTGCCTCGCCGCCGGGTTCCCGCCGCTCTCCAGGCTGGAACCCCCGGAGCGAGGGCATCTCGGCCAAGTTAGTGCTTTTTTTATTTTCTAGACAGCATCCCCGCCGGCGGGGCGGGCCTGCGCTCCCCTGGGGAGCCCGGAGCGGCACCTGGGAGAGGATGATGGCGCGGGGACGGGGGGAAACGTTAATAAAGGACTTCTTTTTCGGTGACAAGGCGTGTGCCACAGCAACTGTAAAACTAAAATGCTGAAGCGAGCACAGCTGCCTTTTTATTAATCGTGGGGCTTTTGTCAAGGACCAAAATCCAGATGACGGCGAAATTCAATCCAGAATCGAATGGTCTACAACTGAGGTGTCACTTCAGCCTCTTCAGAAGCCTGCAATTGAGAGGCAGCAAAAGCATGTCCTGATGTCAAAGTGTTTTCATTTCTTCCCTGTCAGCTCTGAGGATTTTGTCCACGCTGGTAATAACCCAAAAAAATATTGTAGTATTCACACTGTACCTCCTTTAACAGGCATGGAAGCACAAACATGGACCCACATTGGAATCTAGGATTTTGGTTCCATTCATGACAGCTTCCCTTGGATTTTGAGATTTGTTGTAGTTCAATATATTTTTAATTGAAGGTTTTACTTTAGGCCTCTCTCTGGATTGGGAGGCTTGCAGTATTTCCAGTGTGGTCATAATTCTGATAAATCTACTTGCAGTATAGCACTAAATCTTTTGAAATTCATTTGTCTATTCTGTTTTTGAAAAATCACGTGTACTTTCAGTGTTTCAAATAAAGACAAAATCAGTTTGGTTCTGTTTGTTTAACAGTTTCAATAGCTCTGCCACTGAAGTTACAATTTATTTGCTTGCCTTTCTGGAACATAGTGATAGGTTGGCAAGCACAACAGTTACCTGTTTGCAATGTAGAGGGATTTCTCAGCAAACCAAATGGCATATTTAATGTGTCATAGTTTGGTTCCCAAACCATTCTAACATTTGTATAGCAACTACTGTATGAAATGGTGTCAGAAAACCAATTTGCAGCTGGCTAGTCTGCAAATGATAGGTTTATAGACAGCTTCCATTTTAGATGTGGAATGCCCAGCCTTCTATTTTTAATATGCCTTTTTTTTTAACTACCAAACAGTGATGCTGATTTTTTTTTTCCTGTGGAAGAACATGCAAATAATTGATCTTTATTTTCAAACCAGACCAGTAATTTTAAGCTCTTACTTTTCTAGCTTAATTTCTTTCTGGAAAGCATGGCGCAATGTTTGATTGGTGTAAGGTACAGGAGCATTTGCTTGGATAAGAGAATCTTGGAACTCTCTGAGACTCACAGGGATATGTGAAGAACAATGTTCATGTACAAGTTGTTCAGCTTATTGTGCTGGTCTTACACAAGAGAAGATCTCTGTTAAAAACTGAATTCTACATAAATATTGGGCTAATAAATTTATACAATTATCTTTCAAAGAAAAGGTATTATCAGAAGAATAATCTTACCAACTTTTAAATGTGACAGTTTAGAATGTGGATGCTTTATTTCAGTCCCCTTAAAGTTAATTTTAAGCATATGTAATATGTTCTTCCATTGATCCAAAACTTCACTTGTTAAAAAGTGAAGGGATTAGATTTATCTGTTGAGGAGAGTGTAAGACAAGTAATTTAAATTTATGTAGATTCTCTTACAAACTATCAGCATTATAGTGTTTGGACATACGTGATGAAACTTGGAAATGTGAAGTAGGAAAGCCACTCAGTCACATTCAGTGAATGTTGCCAAAGATTAACAGGGCCTTTGAGTAGAAGGATTGCTGTGCATTTATTCCTATTTCTTTTTTTTTCCTTTAACCTTTTGTATCTACTTTTCCTAACTCTTGATTATTCATGTTAATAATTCATTTATATTTAAAATGAAATTTAAAATGAGATTTGGAAATAAAGTTACTTTTAAAGTGGTTTGGAATATAGTTATCTTGCTTTATTAAAAAAAAAAATTCAGGATGATTAAGTAAGGTGCCACAGTTGGGTTCTGCAGTAGTTTCTGTTTAAATTGCATCATTCTGTATTTGAAAATATTTCACAGCTCATGTTACAAAATAGCATTCTGACTAAGGGGATTTTTTTTTCCTAATTTGACATATGGCAACGATAAATGTAAACAAAACAGAATACTAATCTTTTGCTGCTTATTTAATGCAAATAAAAAATCATCTAAGTTGGCATCTCCCTGCTCCTTGTAAATTTGCTTTCACTCAATTGTACAGCTAGATCTTGATCAGTATTCTTTGTTCTCTTAAAATTTACATTCAGTTGTGGCCAGGCAAGAAATGCCCCTGTCATTCCAATGACATACAATGTCAAATGATTTGCCAGGATCTTCTACAGCCTCATTCAAAATCTCCTGAATCTCAGTGGGAGCTGGACTGGGCCATGGAATTACTCAGTGTCTGTGCCTGACACCATAGAACTTGGCCATACCATTGCTATAGAGCTTTTCTATGAACAGAGGGCTATGCAATAGCTATTAAGATGAATTTTGACTGGATAAATTTACTGTTCTAAATTACTTTACTCTCTAAGCATGCTCTTGTTGACTTGTGTTTGAACTGTAATAGTAAGAAAATATTATTTTATAAAGTTATTTATAAAATAAATAAAATGGTTGCAGTGGAAGACTTGCAACCATTCTACCTAGTATTACATTGCTAAATTTTGCTCTGATGTGATAGTAAGATTACAGTCTTACAGTTGGTCTTTGTTTCAGCAGAGACTTAACATATCCATTCCTTGGGAGCAGCCTAAGATATAAGGAGGAATTCTGCTGAGAACCTGACAAAATAATAAACCTTACTGCTTACATACAAGGTGTGCTTTTCAGCTTTGGCTTTGTTAACGTGAGCACCGAAGAACATGGCCTCACACGTATCAACTGTTTCCTTATATTATATATACATAAGTTTTAAAAACCCCGAAAAATAAATTAAAACATTTCAGACATCTGTCCTGAGAGAACGGATGTGAGAACAGACGGACAGAAGTTTGTCATGTCATTTAATGCACAGCTGGGAGGCTGATATTATGGGAATAAGCATAGATAACCAGTTTATAATAAGTTAGAAGTACAAGAAGCCAAAATCAAGTATATATGTGCATGCAATGTCTGTGCAACTGGAAAAAATTAATGATTAGTTTTCATGGGTATAATATTGCCAGTTATATGTGTGAGCTACTCAAACTAAATTTGTTGTACTGTTTTTCAAGTCAGCTGGAATTCAGTTGGTATATCAATTTTTTACACTGCCTACAAAATTCTTTTCATATAGGCAGTGTTTTCTGGGGAGACCGTTTTCCACAAAAATTAATGATTCTAAATGCCGTTGTCAGCTGTGAAAAGCTAAGCAAGTATCCTTGTAAACTATAAGCATCACTAAGATTGCAAATAAGTGGGTGGAACTCCATTAAAATAAAAAGCTAGAACAGAATTGATTGTTACAAGAGGTGAAAATAAAAGTTGCTTTCGTGTTAACATTTAAAGTTCCAGATCTTAGAGCATTTCTAAATGGGTACATAGATATTCCTGTAGGTAACTGTTTCTTTTCTGAGAGAGATTTTAAAAAAACCCCAAACTCCCTAATCTTTTATATGCTTGTGATTTTATTTACATTTGCCTCATTCCCACCGGTGTGCATGAATAATCACATACAATTATGGATTTTCACTGAGCATTTAGTGTTCAAAGGCCATCTATGTAATTGAATAATCAGTGATTGTTGCCTACGTTGAGTGTCTGTTGTGTTGTAAAGTTTTAGACGTTGATATAAAACTAATTTAATCATTAGTTAGAACTAAATTATTTACACATTGCAATTAAATTAGTGAGTCCCTTTTCATGTACCTATGTAAAATGGCATCCTTGAGAGTCAATAATTTGAAAAGTTTCATGTTCTAAACTTAGCGTAGTTTGAGTTGGGAACCTTAAAGATCCTGTCTTAAAAAGACTTGGAAATATGGGAATTACAGACCTGCATCCACACATAGTCTCATTCATGTATCTTGCAGATTAAACATCATAAAACAATTCTTTTAAACCAAAGTGGTTTTTCCTACTTTTTTTTAACACTTGCGATGTAAAATGAATGAAAAAAGAACAAAACTTTTGCACACAGTCTTAAACCCCCCAACCTTTCTTCATAGTCCTATGAAGAGTTCTCTAGAGACACTGGAATATGTGAAAACAGGATTTTCCTTCTCAGTTTTTGCAATTGCCAGTTTCATAGAAAGGTAAACATTGGATGATTCATGATATAAACAATTTACTCGCTCCATTTTTCTGTGTTTTGTTAACGTTAGTGTTTTTACAGATAAAAGCCAAATTGTATCCACTATTTTTCAAGAATCAAATGCAGAAGAGGAGAGGATATTTATGTATTATGTGTTTGCTAAGTATTACATGTTTTTACATAACATTGTCAAGCATACCTAGTTCTTGCTTTTTCACTGATAGATATGTGTATAAGAACTATATTCCCTGACAAAGAAGAGTCCAGGTAATACATCTGTCAAAGGGGAGTAATATATTTTTACCATAAATATATTTTAAAATATTCTGTACAGAATGATACTTATAGGAATGGTTATTCTAATGATAGGAAAAGCTCTGTTTCTAAGTTCAATAGATGGATTCCTCAAATTTTTAAGTGATATAATGTAACAAACAAGCCATTTTTTCAGATTCACCTTATTAGGAATGTCTTGAGTTTGTAATTTATTTCTTAAGAATAGGCTGGAAAAATGAGTGGGCCAAAAACTGGTTTACTTTATATGTTAAATTTCTGCTTTAGAATTGATAAAAGCTGAACAGCTGTTGCCATTAGCTACAGATTTTGAACTAACATATAGCTTATAATGGTACAATAAACAACGGTAAACAAATATCCTTCAGAATTTAAGTGCTGAAGAAAGGCTGGAAATCAGTTTGTTCATCCCCAGGATTGTTGTTCCTCATGTCAGTTTGTCCTACTTAACATAGGAAAAAAAATCTTCACAGATATTTAGGATTGCTTTTTTACACAATGGAAATTATTAAATGAGCTGTTTGCGTTGTTTTTTATACCTCCCCTTTGATGATGAGTAATTAATTTTCATCTGAATACTCCTGTGGGGCAAATTGGGATATCAATTTTGCAATAGAAGTCCCAGATAAATGTAACAAATATAAGAATATATATGATATAGGCAGACAGGTATTTAAAATCCACAGGTACCTCCTCTAATGGCCAAGCCTCCCTTACTTAACTCCAAATTGTAATTTTGTAGTAGGTCTATGTCAAATGAAATTTCTTTGGGTCAGGTGGAGCTGTAATAAATCTTCATGCTACAGCTAATGATAAAAAATTCAACAACTCCACATATGCAGTTCAAGGGTGATCATAATTTTAAATCAGAATCATAATTTCTGGTACAGATTTTCAGCAATGTAAACATGCCCTCAAGTCAATAAATCCATGTTAATTTGCATCAGTTAGGGATTTATTCTTCTCTTCCTTTCCCTCACACACTTGAATCAAGGCGTTTCAATACGTTTGGGATAGAATCTTATCTGAGGATAAGAAGCTACAAGATCAAAACCACCTGAGTTAATAATGGATGTCAAATTCTGTCGCCCAAGACACATCCAGCATTCTAATCTGCTATACTGCAGAGCTGGCCTGAGGTGGGAAGTATAGATACATCCCAAATTACAGGTGCTGGAAGCCAGCACCATTGCCAAATGACACTTCTTCCTTTGTCGTACATACAGGAAGAAAACTATGGAATCATTACACTTCTTTGGATAGCTATTTTATGTGGTTTGTGAATGCACCAGTAATAAACCCACCTCATAATGAAATAACTTCTCTAACTTATCAACACTTCTGGGGAGAAAAAAACCCTACGTTTTTCAACAACCTTGAAGAGAAGATGCATTTCTAGTATGAAACTATAAATTCCAGTCTCTGTAGCCTATTGTCAGAGAGCCAATAGACTGCCTCTCCCCTAGGAACATTCCATGGCAGTACCTAGGAAGTCCTCTCCTGAGAGCTCGTCTCTTTTAAAGTCTTTGGGTGAACAGGGACATCTGATGCCTACAGAATGTAGCTTCTGATATCCCCCTTAAGGTTTCTCTTTGATCCAGTTCTTAGTTCTGGAGACACTAGCATACGTGGAGTTCAGCCTCTTAAAATGTCTAACCCTCAGAGTATGTGTCTCCATCCTAAAGCACCTCAAATCATTGTTGAAACTCCAGAAATTGGAGAAACCAAGAAAAGCCATCTTTCTTTGTAAACTTAAAAAGTAGAGCTGTCCCATGGGGCTTCATATTCTTCCCCACGTTTTTGTGAGGCTACAGCTCACATCAGCTACCTCATTAAACCTCTGTTCTGCCTGTTTTATTCTGAGGCTATCAGCTTCTGTGGAATAAAAATATGCCTAAAATCCGGTCTGTCCCAGGCATGTAGCACTTTGTGCACACCTTTCCTGGCAAGCAGCATTGACCTTCCCCACAGTATGGCTATTTGTTGTTATTTTTGTGGTAGCAGAAGTATTCTAGATGCTAATGAAGTACTTATATTTAGTAAGTGCACTGTTATGTGCTGGCTGTGAAGCTGTCAGCAGCACTGTTAAAGAGCACAAGCCTAACACAAAGGTGCACTGCACTGAGAAGAGGGGGTTTTATGCTATGTAGAAGGGAAGTACATTTAATGAGTTTATTTTGGTTAGCCTTTGGTTTAGTTTCGGATCTGCCAATACTGACATCATTTTTCCAAGCAGGGAGCACCATCTAAGACTTCTCTGCATCACTATCCTTGGGGTGGGCCTGTGTGTGGGCTGATGCAGTGCTCAGCACTCCAGATCATTTCACTTTGGCAACCATTCTGCTTCTGCTGTCTCTATCTCCATATTCTATTTTAGGGGCTTACGAAGCACCAATCCTCTCAACTAAAATATAACTGAAACAAGATATTCAGTATTAAATAAGCAAAAAGCAAAAGACTCAAAATAGGCTATTTTGTTATTATTATTATGGGGTTAAATCACTTAAACATAGATATCTTCCTACTCCTCCTCCCACTTCTTTCTTTAGTTTGTCTCCTCTTGTTCTCTCAGGACGCAATGATGGCCCACAAGCTTGTGCAAAAAAAAAAAAAAAATGAACTCTGTTCTGTGATGGGTCCATGGGTGCCAAATAGTCATCTAGCTTAATTCTTGAAACAAAGCTGTTATTGCTAGAATTTTGTCTGTCCCGAGATCCTTGCACCAAACCCTCAGCCTCCAGTGGGGCCAGGGAGCATCCCTTAGAGAGCGATGTCGCACGGCAGAATTGTGTTGGCATGAAAACACAGCTGCACCTGAACCTGCACTTCAAAGTGAAGTGTATTTATTAGTTGGTCAGCGAGTATCAGGAAGCAGGTGGATTTTTAAGCAGGTGCACCTTTGGTAGGTGTTTGGAAGGATATAGAGAAATAGCTGTCCATATGCTGGGGACTTCAGCTTGCACAGAAGATCCAAGTTACCTGGTAAGACACCAGGCTTCCCTCACGCCCTGCCCCTCGCACCTCTCCCCAGAGCCGCTCAGCACTGCGGCTCCTGCAGGCGCTCCCGAAGGCGCTGTGGCGGCATCCGCAATTGACCGGGAGCCACTGCAGGGCTCTCAGCTGTGCCTCTCGCAGATGCCTTTTGCCAGCTTGGCACAGGCAGCTCTGCAGCTCCTCTGGAGGCACTTTAGGATTCGCCTGGAGCGAGGCTTTGGCTCGGCTCGGCGCTGGTGATTCTCCCGCTCTCCACGCAGGAGCTGCCGATGGCGATTAACGTTACACCCAACAGCAGGGGCGACACAGCACAAACCGCTTCGCTGTCCCCGAGCCTCCCGTGGCCTCCCGACAGACCCCGTTTTCCCTCCCTTTCCCGCAGCCAACGGGGCCGCAGCGGGAGGGCTCTGTGCCGGACTTGGCGGCCGTTCGCTGCCCGGGGGATGGCGGCTGCACCCCGCGCGCTGCCAGGTCCTGCAGCGCCAGCGAGGGGGAGGCGGCGCTGGGGCGGCCGATTCCATCCCGGCCCCCTCGNTATGCTCTCGCGGAAGGTTACCGCAGCCTGGCACGGCAGCTCCCGACGGAAGCGGTACTGAGGCCTCTGAGGCTGCACTTTGTCAAGGAGCGCCTGATTGGCTAACGGGACTCTGCAATGGTTATCTGGTAAGAGTCAAGGCCTCTGATTGGTCGCGCGGTACCTGCAATGCGTCAAGTGAGGATGCTGGGGTGCGCGTGCCGTAGCGCTGCCGGGGGGCGGCCGCGGCCCCGCTGGGAATGGCCGCCCGCAGCCGGCGGCGCCCTCCCCGCCGGCCAGCTCCGGGTGCTCTCGGCCCTTCCCGGCAGCATCAGCAGTCCCAGCGCTACGTTTCCCGCCTCTTCGTACCGCTGCAGCTTGCAGCAATAGCAGTTGCTGGGCTCATGAGCCAGAGCTGGCAGGAAGAAGCTGTTCCTCAGTCAGTGACCTTTTTAGAGCAGGGTTTCTACATAAAAAAGCAGCGGAAAGACAAAGTCTCTTTTCTCAATCTTTTTCCACAACACGGTGCCAGAAGTGCAAAATGTGGCAGAACAAACCTGCTAGTGCTGCCGTTCCACTGCCCGTGTGAGAAGCGTCTCTTGGACCGCTGCTCCAAGTGACAGCTTGAGTGGCAGCTGGGGGAGGATATGCACGGCGAAGTGATGAGTGATCGCTGAAATCTCTTGCTGAAACGCTGCAAAATCTTTCAACACAAAAGAGGTGCTTCTGCAAAATTAGCCCCGAACCGCGAAGCTGCGCCGAGGCACGCGAGGTTACTCTGCATCCATGCGGGACTGGCAGCCCCCTTGGGCCTGGCCGAAACCCACTACAGCCCTGTTGCATAAGAAGCTGCAGAGATGCCATAAGCGCTTGTGTGGGGCTTTTTGTATGTCTCTAATTGAAATAAGCATAGATAAACCAGAAGCAAACAAAGTCGTCTCTGCACCAGTAAGAAGCTTACAGGAGTGCTTTAAAAATGATGGGGGTTTCAAAACAGCAAGAGCTTCCTGGCACATCTGTGAAGCTTGATACAATAAGTGTCTAAAGGTAGAAGTAGGTTACAGACACTCATTATCTAAATTCTTCAGTATTTCTGTTACTGGGGTGTTTTCATTGCTCTTTTTCAAAATCCCATTCTTGAAGAGTGAGTCAGCAAGAAGCCCGTGAATGTGTCAGGGAGCGGTGTTTTAAATAAGGTTTTGCTGCTAAGCAATTATTAAAGAGCATGTTTACATATGAAAAATTTACAAATTTGCATATGAACATAACAGCCCAATTTTTTACTCTAGTGAAAGTTTTCTTCCTAACTACAGTTTTCAGGATAATATTCTTGATGTGCTAGTGTAGGGATTTTGAGTTAAATTCCTTGGTAATTTGTTTTCTTTGTCCCATTCGCTTACCTGGAAGTAGATCAGTTCTTAATTTAAAATTGTCATGATTTCCTTTTCACAGCCCTACTGAGTACAAACTGCTTTCCTGCTGGCGTGAACACTTCTTACTGTCTTTTTTCCAAAGAACTCTTTCAAAATATTAAAAACAATCTAACCACCTTTCCTTGTAATCCTAGCCAAGTGGAACAAGTGCAATGAAACCTTTATGGGAAAATTATATGCCTGCATAATTATAACGTTTATGAGTCCAAGTTTGCTAAAGTGAAACAGAAAAGTGAGACTGCAAACTCATTCTGTTTCTTACCTGGTCATTTAAAGTATGATAATGTTTTTGAAAAATTAATGTTTGAACACCTTAGGTCTAAACCAGCTTGACATCTAACAAATGGAAAGGAAATTGGTATAAAGCATTGCTAAAGGCATCGCCTTGTTCTGGAGTATTTTCCAGAACAACCTTATATGACTCATAAAACAAATTTGTTGTATTAATTTACTATAATAATACTATAATGACTGTACAAATAATAGAACTACATTAATGTCAGAGAACCTGAAAAAAGCTTTTAGAAGTGACATCATCCCATCATTCAATGGGAAATAAATATGCCAATTTCAGGGTTAACAAGTAAGTCATTGTTGCCCCAAACAGTCTCCTGTAAAGCAGACTATTTAAAAAATAACTTCAAGGGCTTCGGTGTGTTCAGGGCAGCAATATATTCTAAGAGTTAGCTTACAATGACCAGAAGTTCTAGAATGAATCAATGGGAATAAAAACCAATTATGTGTTTATTAGAAAGAATTACATTGATCAAGTCATGGTAGTTTCCAATCAATCAGCTCTGAGTGATGATGCTACATTTTATTTTTTTTACGGGTGCTTTTTGTAGGCCATGTCCAAAGCCATCAGAGTGTATGGCAAAGGCAATATGGAGTAGTAAGCAGAGTTCGTTACAGTTCTAAATATATCACATTCTAAACATTCTGACTGAAAACATGCCCCATCCATTTAAAGCAACCATTTAAAAAACAATGTATTTACAGCAATGTCATTACACCAGCATCTGTTAAATGTATGCAGGTCTGCCATCTTATGGAGCCTGAATGGTACTGCCAAATAACAGAATGTGAAGCTACATGTTCATATTAGGTGAATAGTTTGAATTTTTCCTTTACAGGTAATGTGTGCTTTCTTCTGAAACTCGCACCATTTGGATGCACTGTTTCTATTGGATTTGTGTATTTGTGGGATTTATGTGTGCATGCAAGTGTACGCACATAAACACAAATAAAGGTATTACACTGCAAGTTCAAGCATATAAAAGCTGGGAAGAGTTGCAGTTGGTTGTTTACATTACATGACAGCCTGGAACAACATCATCATATGCAATTTTTTTGGGGAACCCTGTCTGATCTGTCTGATTCAGCATTCAGGTTAGATGGTGCTATTTAGTGAGTAGCTGTTCAGAATTTTGCTTTAGCCTCTTTGTTTGGAGTGTGCTGTATTTGCTGCAAGCTATTAAAGTCCTGTTCTAAAGATGAAATTATTAATTCCTCTATGGGCTTTTCTGCAGCTGTTATTATTAGGGTATTATTACAAACAGTTTTGAACTAAGTTTGTACAGACCAAAGCAGACAATCACCATGGCAATTTTCAGCCCAAGTGATTAAATTTTGGCAAAGCTATTAAAGTTGCTAAAATGATGCTTGTTTGTTTGTTTTTATTTTCTATTTTTATAAAAGCTGATGTCAGATAAACTTGATAAGTGACTTTTGGGTCAGCCAAGAACAAATGCACAAGAACACAAGAATGTTATAATTAGTACATCAAGTATTATTATACATTATTTTCTCTGTAACTGGTGCAAATTTATTTTTAGGTGAAAAGGATTCTTCAGGAAGACCTTATTACTTTGCTTTTGAAAAGTTTGAGGTGAGTTAGGAGTGGTTGATCTGAGTGGTTGTGACACAGTCAGATACTGTAGTAGAACACTTAAGATAAGCAAATTGTCCAGCATTCAGTGAAGTTTTGCAGAGTTTTACCAGCTGCTGGAAAATCTAGTAGTGCCTGTAATCAAAACATGTAGGAGGATGCCTGATTTTTCCCAGTTGTACCTGTACTAGAAAATGCTCTACATTATACTTTCTCCATTTAGTGTCATTTGCAAATATTCATATGTACTCTGATACTCTCACGGGAAAAAGACACTAAGCACAAACTGCCATTTGGATTACTGTCAGCTGAATTTGTGATGTGAAGTACTGCTTACCACCACAAAGAAGTCTTAGCATAATTGGTTTTCACTATTTGAATCAGTTCGTTATTGTCATATATCAGTTTTTATTTGTCTTTCATCTAAAGGTTTTCCAGTTTCAGACAGATGTTATCTAACCTTGGCATTTTGTTTGAGAAAGTTATCTTGTGTCTCAAAGATCAAGCCATGTGTTACTGTGTTTTAAACAGTACAAAATAAGACTTTTTTTTTTCAGTCAACAAGAAGTTAACCTGTAAATCTGTAAACCACGTATGTTGTATGATAGCAGCAAATTTTTCCGTGTCCAAAATTTACATTATCTTCAAAGTGGATAGTTTGGAAGGTGGGTACAGGCACACATTCAAACCCATTGCCATCTCTCTCACTGGAGACGTGCTGCCAGATGCAGATAGCACAGGAGTGTTTCATGCTGCGTAATTCTGAGCTCTAGGTGTGGTCAGGCAGGTGCATCCTCGGTGTGATAGCCAGTGAAAATTGTATTTGCTAAGTTCATTGATGGCATGTGTATTAAAATGCAAACAATCTCCTGCTACTATAGGTATCCACATCTTTTAATGGAAGACTTTAGGAATGACAGCAAATTGGTATAAGGGTATGATTTTTATATGAGTGGCACTCATCTGACAAATTCCTAACAACTGCAATATTAACTCCTTTGTAGCTGCATTATAGAACCCTCAATATTATATTAAGTAGTTTTAAGCCATCCTCCATTGAATTTGCCTCTTACCAAGTTAGAGAATATAGTTTCTAAGATTTGTCTTTGACTGTTTTCAATGGCTATCCAAATTCGATTAACCTGATATATGCTATTTAGTTGAAATAGAATACAAGATAAAACACAGCTGTCTTCTTGTGGTGTGGTTAGTAAT
Organism: Cnemophilus loriae; assembly: GCA_013397755.1. NCBI lineage: Eukaryota > Metazoa > Chordata > Aves > Passeriformes > Corvidae > Cnemophilus > Cnemophilus loriae. Next base: position 1,121,388 of record VZTF01007679.1, read on the forward strand.
GGGCACCACAGTGATAGATTAGTGTGTCACTAAAGGTGCCAGGTACCTTGCCAGTCTTGTATGGAAGTTTGTAAAGCTGTCAGTAGCCAGCTTGCAGTTCTTCTGGTTACCACAGCTTTCAATTCTTACAATATTGAGAATTTATTTGCTGTATTAAATTAACTCAGTGTTCCTGATCCTACACCAATTCCAGCAAAGTTTGCATGGTACCTCTTTTATTTCTGTACCCTATTGGTGTGTGGTTTTTGTAGCCATCATAGAGAAAGACACTATATTCAGCACAAGTCTTGTTCCATGCACTAGTGCTTATGTTGGCTGAGTTCAGATGTATGTTCATCTCATTAATTTTGGAGCCATAATCATGGGCTCTCATCCATCATGCAGTTGCATTAAGTAAAGGAGTACCTTTGTTAAGAGGTTGTTTTGGTCATTGTATAAGCAATTCTAGTTGCATATAAGATACACAATCAGGAACAAGTGACATCTTAATTTTGTCCATTTGCATTGACTTTCTATTGATTATTAGCAGTGTTTATAGAAAAATTGCTGAATATTACCATGTTGTTCTCATTGTTTACAATTTGAGTGTAATTCTTAGGAGCCCTTAAAGTGTGATTGGTTGTCTTACATGTCTGTAGTACCCACTTAATTTTATTGATAGAATTTGCAATTTCCCATCCAGTATTATATATAGCTAAAGTCAGCTCAATTTTAGGCTTTAGGATTACTGTAACATTATCACCTACTATCAGTTCTTGACCTAGAGCTAATCTGTGAGAATGTATTTCCAGCCTTCAGGAAGGACCAATATAATCTATTTGCAGAGTTTCTCAGAGTAGCTTACCTTCCTTGAGATTGGCAGCCTGTTGTTCTTTTAACAGGTACTGTATCATTAAAAAAAAAAACCAAAAAAACTCAGCAAAAACCCCCACCAAAACCCAAGAAGGAATGTGTTTACAATATGTATTGTCAGCACTTTTGTCACAGGCAATCCTCTCCTTGCATCCTGTTGAAATAAGTCATAACTCCCAGTATGTCCTAGCCATTCTGGTACCCACTGACTAGCATTTCTCAGAATGTGCTTGCATGTTTTAGATCTCTATTAATACAGATTCTGGGACGGTTTTTGTGTCCTCCTATCCATCATGTACCTCAAACTGCAGCTTCTTGACTTGGTCTCTGCCATGTAAAGTCAAGAACACTAATATTTAGTTCCAGTAAATGCTGGATGGAACACTATTATTTAATTCCAGTAAGTGCTGGATGATACCATTCATACTTTAGTGAACCATTTCCTCATGTACTCCAGTTAGAGTATGATCTGTATACTGTGAAGTTGTTACTTTGATGGGAGGAGCATTGATTCCAGCTGTTTAGCTAACATGGCACAGGCAAAGGTGGGGCCATGGTTAAAATCTTGGGGTATGTGATAAAAGCTATATTGACTTGCACCCCAAGCAAATGCAAACTGTGGTTTCTCTTGCTCTTATATCAAGACCATAAAGACCATTGCTTGTGTAGCTGACACACGCACCCACAGAAGAGCATTTACTGTGCTGGGAACCAGGGGCTGTTAAAGAGCCAATTGCTTTATGGAAAGCTGTACAGTCAATAGCTGTGTAGCATATCCTGTCTGGTTTCTTAAAACTGGGCTGTTATACAGTGAGCTTTTTCTATAGTACCCTGTTGCTCCAATTGTTTGACCTAATTCTGTCACAGGTTTTATGGCAGGGGGTTATGGCTCTGAGCCTTCTTTCATTGTGGTGCTGGTTTGATCAGTCTCAGCATGTGATTGACTTCCTGGATGTAAACTTTAACTTGTTTGTTATCCATCCTAGCATAGATTCCATGATAACAAAACAGACTGATAGAGAGCAGGGGCTCTCAGGATTAAGCCATTGGATGGCTTAATTGGGGCAGGCGTTTGGTGCAACTGGTAGCATCAAACTTCTGTCCCCAGACTGATGTGCTGGATGTGCAGGAAGATACCTGCTTCCACACGGTCTTATGCCACTTCTGTACCTGTGTCCATGCATCGTATACTGAGGTCCCAAATTTTAACTTGCTTCCCTCATCTCCAAAAAAGAAGCCTGCTTCATTTCCTCATATGCCTACACTCCATCCATGTTACATTTCTGAACTTGTCTTGGTCCCAGAGTCTTGGAAAAGGTGGCTCTTAACTACAGGTTTCTACAGTGAGGGCAATGATGGTGCAAAGGCAAGAGCTGCTTACCTGAACAGCAGTAAAACACTGCCCATCAGCTGGCTGGTCTTAGCTGCTGGTCATACACAGGTCCAGGGGTCGAGGAGCTTCCAGGCTGCAGAGAAACTGCTCTGTGCCAAAGCATGCTGGAGATACAGGAAGACTTCATAGTGTGAATGGTTAGTGACTGCTTGGAACTACTTTTGCAGTGGTGATTGCTCCACAGCTTGTGTATGTTCTACTTGTGGCCTTCTTGGCTATTTAAAGTGTGTTAAAAAGGCAAAATAGTGTTGTTAATTAAAGGGATTATTGATCTTGTCTGAATCGGAGATCACTTTAGTGCTTAAACCCTTGCTGTGTTTCTGTGCTTTAATTGGTCAGAAGCTGGCCCCAAATACAAGTGAAAGTGGAATGTGGATCAAGTTTTTGTGCAAAGCTGCATTTAAAAAAATGACTGCAGAGATTAAAACATAGTTGAGTTACTGAGAAAAAAATGTATAAATTGGTGTCGTTATTTGTGTGCCTTATTCTTAAAATGGTTGTTACTGATAAAGCAAAATGGCAAAATAAATTAACTGAAATTGGCATCCACTCTGCTTTCTTCAGCTCCAAAACAGCAGGGAGATCACAGGAAGCTCCGAGGTTGCTATGTAGAAAAAAATGTTCTGCATCAGACTGGCGATCAGACTGGGTCAGTATCTTTCTACTGCTTTCTACTCTCTCTTGCTATGGCAAGATGAGGTCCTTGAATGAAGTACTTGCTGGTAAGAGGAAACAGTCCATCCCCATGAAGGATTGTATTCTAAATCTTAACAGTAAGAGATTTTCTTAAATTTGAAGCATGACATGTAAAAAGGCTTCCAGAATTATTGTGAACAACCACAGCTCCAGGTGGTTTGGTATTCATGTACGTTTGTAGAATTTACTCAGTTCTTGACCTTGGTGGATTTCTGTAGCAAAATGCTTCACCGTGCAATTACTTATTGATTTGGCAAACAGTAATCAAGCACATTCTTTCTTCTACCAAAAGTGAGGCAAGATTTTATGTGCCATTACAGAGGAGGAAACATTTCAGCTCTCTTGTTTTGTCCAAGAAATCGACATACAGCAAGCTACCTTCAGCTGGCTGTATCTTTTAGATCAGATTATCTTCAGATGTCATATTGGGATTCTGGTGTTAATTTGCAGTGTCAACATGTCTTATGGTGGATGCTTAGTGTTTTACTGAAACATAATGTTTTCTGGGTTTTCTAATAATTCAAACCAGCTTTATCTAGTTATTTTCAGCTTTTATAATTATGTGTATTTTTTTTTACCTTCATGCATAAATCAATAGGTATCATTTAGTCCAACATTTGGTTTACTTCTGTTTAACAATAAAAGCCTGTACAGATGGCTGCAAAACAGAACCCTCAGACACAGTTGGATTTGTACATTTGTGCTGATTTCTTGCTTAAGGGAACTCAGTTCAACATGCTGTACTGCCAGATCCATCCCTGCAGTAATTCTCTTGGCTTCAGTGGATGGCCACATGGGATTGCCTGTGCTATCTGGCTAAGCTAAGAGATTCTGTACAATTCCAAAGGGATCTGTTTGACAATATGAAAAAATGGAGTCTGAAGAGCATGCTAACTGTGTTGGGTTTTGGATAGTTCAACCATTTCATTCAAAGTAGGGGCCATGAGAGCCACTTTCCATTCAGAGACCACAAGAAACAATTACAACTTTGATTTACATAATGGGCAGTAGAAAATATTGTGCTCACACTGGGTCCCGTACAGGTGCAGACAGTAGGAGGGTCAAAGAGTTCAGCTGATTTTCCGACGATTTAGAAATAATTTCAGAACTGAGGAAGTCATTAGGAAGCTGCTCTAATTCTGTCTGTGTGGCATCAGAAATGCTGGAAGGAAGATTTTCAGAATACATCTGCCTACAAAAAGTGTGGGAACTACAGGTAAATAAATTGTTCCTATTCACGTGAATTTCTTTGTGCTCCATAAATCAGATTGTAATGCCCATTATTCCTAAAAAAAACAAGGTTCATATCAAATTTCACATTTCATCAATTTCTTTTCCTAATGGAAAAGCCCTTAAAGATGTAGAAATCTGAGCAACTCTTGGGGCCAAAAGGAATTGACACTTCTAGAGAATATAATATTCCACAAGATTGCAACATAGGAACACGCCAACAGCTTGTTTGGCTTTGTTGGTATTGCTTATACAGGGCAGGCAAAACACACAGAACTGCAAGTCCTGAAGCTAACTTGTTTTTATGAAGTTGTGCACCTTATCTGAACATATGAAAAGTATGAAAATAATTAGTTGTGAATTTTTGATCATCCATTAAAGGCAAACTGTGATGGTATTATGTTAAAGTAAAATTACTTGTGCTCACTTGTAAGTTGGCTTGCTTTTCTATGGCAAACGATGTTCTTTTAAAATAATCGAAAATGATAAGCAGATTTATGGTGCAATACAAATAAAATAGAATAATCAGCCACAAAACTGCTATCCAGCACTAAAAAAAACATACTTCCACGCTGAGAGGTGATCGTAGTTTGTAGGAAACCACTGTGCTTGTAAGCAGTGTTAGCACTGTAACAAACAACCCAGAAAGAGTCACCTTGTAACTTCAGCTGAATCCTCAGGGTCATGCAGCTCAGTTGGGCTGGAGCTGACCCAAAGATGGAATGCTTCTCAACACCGTTCTCCTGCTAGTTGTGATGTTTCCCGTTTTCTTTTGCAAGTAATACTTTATAGTGTAAATGCCTCGCTGGTGGTGTCACCCATGACATTTTGGCCTTTTCATTCTGCTCCCATACTTTCCTCCAGAAACTGGTCAGGATTCTTGCTGTTGATGTTTCAATGCTATCTCCCCAGTTCCCTGTAAGAGAGTTTGTTGGGTCAGATATCCAAACTGGATCCGTGCATGTGTATCGTATTCACCTGACCTAAAAGGCCTCCCATAATCCTGCCTGCTGGGGATCATTTCCACATGAAGGCGCCTGCAGCTGGCCTGAAGCCCAGCTAGGTTTGAGCTGTTCCTGAGGGGAAGCAATGTGGTGTGACTGCAGCATGCTGTCTGTCACTCCTGGTTCTGGGAACACGGTGAGGAAAAACTTCAGCTGTTTTTTCACAGAGGCCACCTTTGTTTGGCAGAATTTATGATCTCGGGCTCTGCAGGAAGGTGCATGTATTGTTTCCAAGCCAGGCACAGTCTTTCAAGAGATGTTTGTACAGTCGTGGGCTTCAGCTACTACCTACACTGGATGCAGGGTGATCAGTTTTACATTTGTGGCACAGATAATCTGCAATGAAGATAATCTAATAATAGATAATTGAGAATTGGCTCAGTGGGTGTTACAATCCTGCTCTCAGTTTTGATCTTGCACAGGCGGTTATTTTTCTGCTGTCCAGGCACCACTATCAGCATGAGGTATTCCTGCTTCCCTGCTCCTGTTCCCTCTTCTGCCTTTGGCATGCCAGCCATTCAGTTATGCTAGCAACTGAATGTGCTAGTGATTATCACAATCAATAATTCTTTTTTAACTCCAGTCAGTTCCTTGACTTAGTGCTAACAACTTTTTAATGAACCTTAGTTAAGAAGCCCTGCAAGCAATTTTGTTGTCACAGCTGAGGGGCACAGGGGTATTAAGAAGTTTTTAAGCTACTACTGCCATTTTTTGTCATGAAACAGTAGCCACTGTTCAGCGGTATTTCCTTAATTCCACTAATTTTAATAACTATACCATTGTAAATTAGGAGTAATCTCAAATAAAACAATGCTTTCACGATCACCAAACATGTTTTGAGAAGGTGAAATATTAAAAAAAAAAGAATGATGGTAGGTAGTTGGAGATTTGAGAGAAGGCTTTTTCTCCTTTGCAAATAAAATAATTTAGGAATGGCATCAATGAATAGAATTATTCTATTTCAGCTGATCTTCATTTTAGTACTGGACCACCACTTAGAAAACTGGGGTTACAAAATTACAAATTGCACACAGTACTCTTTGAAAAACTCGATTGCTTCACTGAGCCGTGTACCACTGTGCACTTCATGGCTTGTTGGGAATGAGAAACAATAGAGCCTCGGGTTTGCCAGTCATCTTTGTCATCGACTTCAGTGAGGAAAAGGCTGCAAATGAAGTTGGCACGGGGCCTTCTGCCCCATGGCCGGGTGTGGCGGGGCCAGACATTGCAGAGAAATAAATGACTTCTTGCCCTTGGAGCTGCCTCTCTCATGCCACCCCACTTGTGGGGGGAAAGTTGTACAGGGTGGAGGGAGACTGATGATCCTCAGGCTTCAGAAATCCCTTCTAGAAGTGCCATATGATGGGTCTAACTGTGGTTTTTGTTGAGAGGGTGAAAATCCTTGTGTGCAGAAAACATAATTGAAAAGGAAAAGAAATCCAAACAAAGGTAATAAATGCAGAGCGGGCACTTTGACAAGGAGCAAACAGATTCCCTTTTGACAAAGAACTGATGACTGTCAAGCTCTTTCCTTGACAGGGAAAAAAGATGTCAGAATCTGCTGCTGGAGAAACCTCCCACCCAATCTGACTATCCAAACACAGCTGGCAACCCCAGGGAAGAAGATCTCTGAACAACAGGGGAAAACAACACATGAAAATACTGTATTCCTTTTGACTTGAGAAGAACAAATTCTATTATCAGGAAACTCTACTTGGCTACAGCTATTGACTGACATTATTGGCATTTTCTGACTCTGGCCTTTCTTACTGCTTTCCTCCCTCTCTGCCTTTCCTCCTTAGTCTCTCCAAGCACCTCTCCCCATCTGTGTTTCTGACAACTCACTAACACACTGTGCTGATTATCTGAATGTCCTTCTCTCTGGGCGTGTCTGTGACTGCTAGTCCTAGAAATTTACCTTCTTCAAACATTTATTTACTGAATAGCAATAAAAAGTAATTACTTCTAGCAGCCAGAGAAAAACCCTGTTCTTAGCATTTTAAAATAGGATACTTTACAGACAAGGTCTTAAAGTCTTCAGGGTTCATATTTCTGTAGTGGTACTCTAATACAGGGCCTCCATTAACGATTATGGCTGTTCAAGCACTTCTATAATGTCAACATTGGAGTCTTTTTCCTTTCTAGTATAGTGTCACTGATTTTTTGCTAACAAATATGGGATGCCAACTCACAAACTGAAGGTACAATGTTCTATAAATGAACTTGGATGAACCTAGCAGAGCCTGCTTTATGTAGCTCTTCTTAAATGAAGGCTGCTTTGACAGTGTTTAGAGATTCTGCAGTTCATGTGAGGCTACTGTGTGCTTCTGCCAAAGGCCGTAACATAGTTTGGGGTGGAGTGCAGCTTCCCCTTTCAGTGTGAAGATGCCAGAAGTTTTTGATTTAAGCATATGGTGTACTTTCTTCATTAAAACAGCAATGTGCTTAGCTCAGGAGAAGTACGTAATTCTAAAACTCACTGATACCCTTTTGATAGCAGAGTTGGTAGAATGCCGTTTAAGTGTAATTTGGATTTTAGGACTTTGAGCAGTCCTAAATGTCAGGAATCAATGGTTGTGATTCCTGGGAAATACTGCAGCGTTTTGTTGCTTTCAGCACAAGACTGTCTATCATTATTAGCTATACTTTAATGAAGTTGTTCTGGATATACTGATGAACACTAACAATAATTTCTTAGTCATTAGTTAATTGTGTAAATTGTTATCTGCCTTCCTATTTACTTCCATATGGATTTTCTGTATTGTTATATATATATATATATATATGATTTCTAGTTCGAAATGGTAACCTGATGTAATCATTAGGCTAAATTATAGAAAGAAGAGCTCATATATCATGTGGATAATAATGAAAAGAGTAGACAAGAATTGTTTATCAAAGCAAAGTGTAATAAGAAACTGTCACTGAAGCATCTTAGAAGTTTTCCATATTTACATGACATTTCATGTAAATAAAGTGAAGTCATGAAAATAGATGAGAAGTCCTTGGTCCAAAAGAACCCTTATAGCCAGATGGGTAGAAAGTATTTCAGTTAATGGCTGCATTTGAGAAAATGAACTCAGGGTTCATAAAAGTCCAACAGCTTAGAACAAAATTTATGATCTGAGAGAAAGTAATGAAGAATTTGTGGGGAATTAAAAAAGAACGTAACATTTATTAAGGGAGGAAAGAGTATTTGAGATAGACAGTGAGATAAATTATTGGTGTACAATACTGACTGTCTGGAAACAGAAAAGGAACAATATATGTGTGGCCATTTGTGAGCAGATGGTCATGTGTGGTCATGATCATCCTGAATTTGGGTGCCAAAAAGGGAATAAGTATATGTGGGAGACAGATCTGTGCTACGAGCTTTTTGATGAAGAGTTATCATCTGTTTTTGTGCATGTCTGGGTGTGGAATAGTAGTTGTGAAGGGAGAGAATTCTAGAGAGAGAGAATTCATACAGCATCGTAGTATGGGTCAGCTTGGAAGAGCCTTCAGAATATCTTCAAGTCCAGCCTCCTGCTCTCATCAGAATGAAGATGGTTGCAGACATTTTGATAAAGTTGTGCGTATTCCTGTTTGTGGCACAGACTAACAGATTTCTGAAGTACTCAGTTTTCTTGGGAATTTGTAAATTTCAAACTGCTCCACTCCTGTATGTGTGTATAAAATAAGCTACAGAATATAAAATTGTATATATATTTTCACTCTTACTCTGATGAAGGTATATGGACATTCAAATTATTTTTGCTTAGGCTATTCTTATTCTTGCACTAAGAACTAGGTTTGAATTGCCATCATCCTTACTTTTCCTCCTAATTAATACATTTAAAGCATGTACAACTGATTCCAGCCTTCTGAGCCAGAAGAACTGCTTTCATGCAATTTGATGGGTGTAGCAAAACACTAAGGGACAGGTAAGGTGAAAAAGAAGTGCATGAAAGAAGCACAGACATACCTTTAAGGAAGAACCATAAAAATAAAATTAATGTTCTTTCTTCTCTACATGAAAATTAAATTTCCAATTGGTGTTATAGAGCTTACCAAGCGTACTTACCTATGCATTCTCCTCTTTTCAAGGCTGTGCAGCATACTGATGCTTTTAGGGTCGAAAGGAACAGCACATCAGCAGAATAACTGCAGTCTGTATGATAGGACTTTCACTACTAGTAAGATAGAGAATTAAATTTTAATAAATATATAATTGATTAGTCCCAGTTAATATAGTATTATGACTTAGTGATGCCATCCATAATTTAGGTATATTAGGTTGGGTTTTTTATAGGCTTAATAATCTGCGGTATGCTGAAAGAACAGTGTAATGGTTGAGGACAGCAGGATTTCAGGTCATTATATTGTGGATTTTTTTTAACTGTGAATTTATCAACTAGCTTCAATGCCTGTCATATCAGTTGTCTAGAGATAGCAATCAGCATTCTGGCAGAGAGGTGACATTGCATACAACTCAAGCATTATACAAATTGTCTGGTAATAAACTTTCCAATACCAATAATGGATATCTATGTGATATTATTTACAAATTGACATTTTCTAGAAAACTGAGGAAAGCTTACGGTCTACGTTGGCAGCTGAATTAAAGTAATTTTGCAGCACAAATGGAGATTGGAGAAAGGAGAATCTGTAGGCATCTCAGCACAGTTTTTGGCAAAACATAGGGATGAGGAAGATTTCTGACAAGGTTGAAGAGAGATTAAAAAATGCAGCTGCACAGTGGAAAACATGGGCTGCTAATGCCACTACAGCTCAGATACTTGTGCAAGTGACAACAAAAGCTGCTTTTTTTTTCTACTGGGTACAAACCGATGCTATTTTAGACTCATTTATGTAGGTAGTAATGATGGGGAGGAAACTGGTTGTGTTTAAAGTAAAAACAGAACAGTCCTCTCTCCATCCCCACCTGGCTGAAAAATCCAAATGAAATGGAAGAATAAACAAAACTGTTTTGACAAAGTTTTAGAGGGCTTTTTTAATACTACAAGAACAAATACTGATAAATTAGACATAGTAATTGAGGTAATAAATCAGAGGCTTAAACATGACAGAGGTCTGGAATTTATCTAACTCAGATACAAAAAATGTCTGGAATTTACATTCCGAGTATGAAAGAGGGATGAGTAACTACCTTCACAGTCAGAGAAAAAACAAGGAAAAGCTCTGTATAGAATGGAGAAGGGAAATGAATGAATCAAGAAAGTTATGATTTGAAGTCTTAGAGGTGCAGACTCAAGGAAGATTTGCCAAACCTAACTCAGAGCTAGATCTTGCAGAAGACTGAAACAAAAAGTAAAAGACTATTTAGCAATATAGGCAGCACATTGCAACTAGCACATAAAGAAGGGGGAGCCCTAAAGGTTTGGTATAATCTAGTTGCATTCCCCAGCCTAATGAGTAAGTTTTGCAGCTTTCGGAACAGACAAAGATGTAGAAAGGAAAGTCAAAGCCAGAAGAGAACATACACAAAGTGAAAAGAACTGAGGGATGGAAGCTAAACTAGGAGAACTCCACTTGTTCAAAGGTGGGGGAGCATTAGTGACTAGTGAAAAAACTAGGGAATGATGTTTTATGGCTTGTGGTAGAGATTTTAATCCACCTGTGGTATTGTGGTGGTGCTATATAGCAAGCTTCACTTTCATCTTAGAAACATTTGCTATATTTGCAGTTATTCTGTTAGTCTATAACAACACACAAAGCTTTAAAATAAAGCTTGAAATTAATGAACAGGATGGAAATAAATGGAAGATGGGATAAATGCAGTTCAAGTTTACCAAAGATAGACTGTGAGTGTATTTTAATGGCAGCAGATTTTTTATGATGGAAACCTCTTAGATACAATTAATTTTTATCTCGGTAAAGCTTTTGACAATGTAGTACTTGTGAGATTATTAGGCGAAATGGGAAATAGCACAAGAAATGTAGATAAAGAAGTGGCTAAAAGAGGGATGAGAATAGGTCTGTGCTGGAAAGGGGACTATGAGACCAAAGAGGGAATTCAGCAGGGGTTCCTTATACCAATATTATTTAACAAAGGCAATGACACAAAAATAAGAGTGTGCTAATTAAACTTGCTGATGGCAAAAACAGAGGCATTACTCACAATGAGCCATATCAAAAATTTCAATCCTATAAAACAGGTGATCTAGCAGCTTGCGGTAACAGAAGTAAAGTTGAATTTAATGCAGAATAGAAGGCCATGTCCTTAGGGATTAATAACAAGATTTTCTGGTATAATAGGGGGAATTCATGAAGGGAAGCAACTGTTTGGAAATGTCCAATTATAATTATTAATTATGGTCATTATGAGCCACTAGTATGATTCAGCCAACTAAATGTTACATTCAGGGCTGTAGAATATTTTCAGTAGAGACTGAGAAGTACCACTGTGTCTTGAATACTATGTACAATTCTAGTTCAGAATATAAACTGAGAAAAGTGCAAAAAATTTAGTGGACTGAGCAATGAAAATTTTAAAATTGCTTAATGGCAGAAAGGCTGAGTGGCATATGATTACTGTCTGTGCAGGGATTACATCCAGGTTAGCACCCTCATGAAGCAGGGAGCTATTTTAAGCCATAGGAAATTGCTGGCCTAGAAACAGATGGATGTAAACATGAATATAATTAAGGAGGAAGTCAGGATATTTCTAAGCATTGGAACATTGTGGTTCTGGACCTGTCTCTCTACAGGAGTTGTGGGTAGAAAAGCCCAACAAATTTCAAAATTGAATATATGTACAGACTTACGTGGTGAGGTTTTCTGCAGAGAAGGCTGAACTCAGTGACTCAGAGCATCCCTTCCAGACATACGTTCACAAAAGGTTAGAGACTAGGGATAAGTGCCAAGATAAACTGTATTTTGGGGGAAAAGTCTAATGAGAAATTAGCATGGATTTTACATAAGAAATAATGAAATCCAGGGAAAATGCAGAATTGCTAAATGCAATAGAAAATGGAAAATCCTGACTGATTGTGTAGCTTATTTATTTTTAAAATTCTGACTATTTAAGCATGCTGTTTCATAGGTTGCATTTTGAAAGGTTCATTAGGAATATGACTCCTCCTCCAAATTAACATCTGATCCTCTGATCCCAAGACACCAAAAAACCCACCTTGTTACAGTAACTGGAAGCTTCACCTGTGGCTGCACAAGGAAGCCATGAAGTCGCCTCAAAATTACGAAGTAAGTAGAATATTTTCTGACAAAATGGCATGTAACACTTGTTTTGATTTGAGAATAAAAGAAGTATGCCAAATGCATTTTTCTTATAGGAGGATCTATTCCTGTGGTATTTTAAAAAGAAAGGTGGCAGAACTACAGAGTACAAAATATAAAAATAGGCCAAAAATAAAGGTGGATGTGGGGTGGGTATTTTTGTTTGGTGGGTTGATTTGGTTTGCAGTTTTTGAGGACTAAAACTCCTCACCTCTTTTCTCTCCAAAAAGAAGCTGGATAAAATTGCATGAATCTGGATATATACAGGAAGTTCTGATCATTCTGAATTTCTTAAAATTCTCTAGTCTTTGCCCTGAGAAGGCCTGTATAAAATGCTAGTGGGCCTTGGGCCTTTCTAGCAAACAAAATGCTCTGCTTATGTCTGCAAAATACCTCCTTCCTCTCGTATTGTTTTTTGTTTACAGTAAATGTACTGGGAACAATATCAAGACCCGCAGTTTTTTTGAATCTGTATAGAACTACAGATTTATATTCACATATGCATACACGCACGCATAGCAGAACTTAAAATACTTTACATGTCTGACGTTTATGTCTAAACACCTCCTAAACCTATCCAGAGTATGGCTTTGATACAGATTTTTCATATTAATTTTGTTGCTGTTTCTGTTTTGTATAATGTTTTGTATAATATGTCTACATATTATATGTCTACATATTTCAAACTTGCCTACAGGATCAGTCTGACCATGGCTTTCATTTGAAGTTCAAGGCCAGCACTGCCATGCAGCTTGAAAAATCAAGTAAAAAAAACTCCTTTAGGTTTTTGAAGTGTAGCATCAGAATGTGTATCTGAACTGAACCAGTTATCTTTATTATATATGTCCATCACAAATATACCTGTAATAACTGATCTACCCAGCAAGCATTTGATAGCCCAGCAAGCTTTTCATAAATGAAGATTTTACAGATAGAACTTGGATCAGTAAATAAACCACCAGATTTATTAAAGCATTAGAAAGATGGCCTGACAGCCTTTGTGAAAATATTAACAATAATGCATCAATCAACTTATATATGTTTATTCTATGTTTAATTTTATCATTTGAAGGAAGACCGTTTGCACCTTCTCCATGTAATTTTATATCCCTATTTTATTAATAATTTAAACTGCTAAGATTTTATTCAGGTATTGTTTATTACACTGTAAGAAGAAGATGGTAGAATTGCATTTTTATAATGTAATTTTCCAAATCTCTGTATAAAATACTCTAGGAAGCATATACATACTGATCTGCAAGGTAGGTCCTGTGAGAATAAAATATGATACATCAAATGTAATAGCAGTATTATACAATATCATCACCTGGAATACTTATTGTATATGTAATATAATAGATAATTAAAAACTGAAGAGAACATTAGTAATTGGAATTTGTTACTAAATATGAGTTATTTCCTTTAAAAATACAAGAGAAGCCCTTTTGAAAGACAGATGTAAAATTATTATACCTGTGTATTCAACTGTGCTCAGTTTTGATCTGTCAGTTTTGAGGACTGGAAGAATAATATTAGACATTTAAGAAGAACTTCTTCTTAGAAGACAGCTTCTTGAGCTGCCTCTCTCGAACAACGGCAAAGCGTGAGATGATGGGGAGCTCTCCATCTTTTCCTCGAAGTGAAATGCCCCGGCCATGCCATGCCTGATGCTAGCAGCGTGAATCTGGTTACTTGGGAAGGAAAGCAGGCAGGGAGGAGAGCTGGCGGAGGTACATCCAGTCTCCGCGGAGGCCAGTCCTTTCCCCTCTGAAGTCAGCAGCAGACGTGGGAAGGGTGAAGGGCTGGGAAGTGTAACAGCAGCTTTGCAGGGAAAGAGAGCAGAGCCAATCTCCAGCTCCTCACAGCCCTGCCCTCCCCAGCCATGGGCCCCTCCAGGCTTGGCATACTTAAGGGTCCCTGTCCCAGCCTATCCTTGTCCCCAGGGTGGTGCCTGATTCCAGGGCTAGGGCTGCCCCTGGTGCTCCCAGTGCCCTGCTTTTGACTGGGGAGCTCTTGTCCTGGCCTGCACAGCTCCTGGGCCCCCAGGAGCTTCCAGCCCACACAGCACCCTGACAACAGGGTAGAAAGAGGAAATAAAATAGCTACAGGAACTTCAATAGTACCATTGAAGTCCCAAACGTGATGGTCCTGCAGGAGATAATTTCTTCTGTGCCATTCTCCTGGCAAGGCTGGCCATGGGATGGTGCTGAGGCTACAGCCCAGCAGCCACGCATCGCACCTGGCAGAGCTGAAACCAGAGTTCTTGTGTTTCTGCCTGCTGAGTGGGTGTCAATAAAAAATTAGCTCTTGGTAAAATTACTGAGTCGATCTCAATACATCTGAGTAGTGCTGGCATAGACAAAAGGATTTCTTAGTGAAAGAAACCTGAGGAAGGGCTGGGAAAATGTAGAGTAAGGCTGGAAACTTGGCATGCCATCAGAACAGGAACCTGTGCTATTGGAAATCCTGTTGTGCTCCACAGGTCCCACTGCAGGGAGATACAGATATAGCCCCCTCCTTTTACATTCACCCAGTTCCTCTCACTCTTGGAACATGCTAAATGTTTAGCTAACTGCTAAAACATTGTATTAAAGCCACGTAGGAGTAAGCTGCATAAGCATTCTAATCGTGATACAAGTGCATCATCACATGATGCTGGCAGCACTCGGTACATCAGTGAGGTTTTAAAAGGCTGATGGGGCAAAAGCCTGCAGTCCATCACATTAGGGTTGTCCGGGGAGCCAAAGATGGCACAACTGAATACATCCAACTGTCCCTCTAGCTCTGTGGCCAGGATGGAGATCTGATTTACTGCTTCACATGGCACCCATTTCACAAATGTCAGATTCACAAATATCCCCTACAATTTCATTGTAATAAGGAAAATGTTATGGACCTCATGTGAGGGCTTTTTTTTGCCCCTAAATATAATGCTATGATTTTTATCAAACATACAAAAGAACTCAAATCCTAAATCTACTGTAAATGATCACTCTCGTATCTGTTTAGGCAGTTCAGTACATTACTCATTGTAAAGCTTTTCAAAGAAAAAGATCCTTATCGAAGAAAAATCCCTAAAATTGCTTAATTAAAAAAAAAAAACAAAACTATACCAGACTTTAATATGTTAAGTAGCTAGAAACAATGTAAAAAGCAGACCAGAGTGTTCTTAAGGGACTTGTTAGTTCCTCTAGTTGGTTAGTTTGTTCCTTCTTATTAACAAGGAACTCATGTTATATGCAGCTACTGTGGTTTTGTCTGTAATGCAAAAGGCTTGATGGTTTGCTTTCATTAGGGTAGAAGCGAAGAAACTATGCTGAGTGTTTCTTTACTCTAGACATCAAGAGGTCCTTTGGTCAGGTTTTTTAGTAAATCCTAAGGAAAAGTGTGGCTCAACTGCATTGAGGCAACCAATTTATTTAATACATTAAATACATTGCAGAAAACTACATTTCGTCATCATGGCTCACTAATCACTGCTCGATCACTAATAAAAGTAGAAGATTTTACTACAGAGCCAACTTCTACTAATGTTAAATAGTAACTACTTGTTTAATAATCTAAAAGCAACATTCACACAAGTTTAACTTCTTTTGTGCTACAACTTAATTTGTGATAATGGAAGATACTGCTTTCAATTTGGTGGTAGTGTTAAATATGTTTGGTTGGGGTTTTTTTGTCACAGTAACAGATGTATGGCAACAATAATAACGCTGTTAATGCACCCTTCTCTTTAGCCATAATTTGTTATAACTTTCAGGGACAGCATAAATCTGTGCTTAGGATTCTTATAAACTCTCTCTTTGGTCATTTGCTTTACTCTCAAAAAGCACATTTTTGTATTCTCTTTGTTGAGAAGCCGTTAGCTACCATCACTGTGAGCAGCTGAGAGGCAATGTGAAAAATGACATTCAGTAAATAAACTGAATTTGGTTGATATTGATCATGAGTTCTAAAACTACCTGGAGAAATTATGCCAGGCAGACAGAAAGACAACTGCTTGCGCAGGTTGCAAAATTACACACGTTTTCTCTTCTCAGGATAAAGGCTAAAAAGTGCATGTGGCAAGGTAATTATTTTTTTATTCTCTCTTCAAAATTGGTAATGTGCTTCTTTTAGATTTCTTCCCTATCTTCTGTATCAGTTCTAGGTAGATACATATTTCTCGATGTTACATACTACATTTTCTACATTCTAATGTTTTACTACAAAACTTCATAGATGTTAACATACCTGAACAAAAACTTGGCTCCACATCAGTGGGTGAGCATACACTTAAAGCCAAACTCTCCAAGTTGGCAATCAGGCCCCACTCATTTGATGACTTCTAGATTATCAGTGTCCATGATCACTATTTTGATCTGAATTCTCCTCTCTCTGTACTTTCACACTTATCTCCTGTTGATGAATAGCATTTTATGGACTAATAATAAACTAAAGGTAGGAAACAAGGATTAAGAAATAGTTTTAGAGTTTTCTAAAGGATGAAGTCATCAACATCTGAAAAAAGGCTGCAAATAGCAGTGACCGTAGAGTTGACAAAGTCTGCAGATGGTGCACAGGTATTCATGGCAATCGGCTGGAAATCTGACTGAGAAAGGTTGCTGAAGTATTTCAAAAATAAATTATAAAATGATCAAAAAATCAGTTTGGTAAAATGTGAAGCGGCGTGTATAGGGAAGCTAATCCTATCATCTACACACACTAGTTACCTATAATCTTTTGCCACTCAGAAATGATCTCTTGACAGATACTGTAGCTCAGGGGAAGACAACAGCCAAACAGAATGATCAGAAGGTATTGGAAAAGGAGCACAAAACAAACCAGTCATCATAATTCCATGTAATCCCTAAACTCACTGTACACCTACCTTAATCATTACATGAAATCCTGGTCATGCATTAGTATTACTGTAAGAACTAGAAAAACTAAAGAAATTCAACAAGGAGACTATTATGGAGTGCCTTTAGCATACAAAGAAAAAAGGCAAACTTTTCAGTCCAGGAAGGACAATACTGACGTATACTAATACATTAATAATAATAGGGTATACAATTTTGCAGAAAAGGTGAATAGGGTGCTTATTTTTTCCTCATAGTGCAAGAATTGGGCATTGGCTAGAGAAAAAAAAAGGAACTACTGTTTCAGACAATACATAATTAAGAAGTGGAACATCCTGTCCAAGAAGGCACAAAATGTAAAAGCATAAAAAATTATTTTTCCAGTTTCTTTGTGGCGGGCAGGCTCATGGATGCTATCATACATGCTGGGTGACTCCCCGGTCAGGAGGCTGAGGAAGGCCCGACTGCAGGAGGTTATTTGTTCCCGGTGCCCTGGCGGACGGTGTGAAGACAGGCTGCCAGGGTACACGGGTCTCCAGGCATACACTGATTACCAACACAAAGGCCGCCTGGCCTCTTACAGCATCATCTGTTACACAGCTGAGCATTCCAGTCTGCTGGAGACATCGCTCGGGTGTTCCGTCTCGGAGAACTCCATGAGGGATGAGGGTGGTGGGAGGGAAGAGCTGGCTCTGGAAACTCCACCCCGCCTCTTCCCGCAGCAGTTCCCTGCTCCAGTCCCGCAGGGCGGCGCCGGGGGGCGCACGATACGCGGAGCCCACGGAAAGCCGCCCGTCAGCAGCGGCCCCAACGCCGGGCCATGCCGCCCTCAGCCGCCATCTTGGGCCCGGGCGGAAGAACTACCGGTCCCAGCGCGCCCGGCGCCGCGGCGCCATCTTGCCGCCGGGCGGCTCGGGCGGGGGGCGGCGGCCGAGACATGGCGCTGTTCCCGGCCTTCGCCGGGGCGGCCCAGCCCGGGGAGCCCCCCGCCGGCAGCTCCGAGGGCTCCACGAGAGGTAAAGTCCTGGGAGAACCGTCTTACCCTTAACAGCTCTCCAGCGGCCCTCGGCACGCGCCGCCGGCCTCGCTCCGGCCGCCGTGCTTGTCCGCGCTTCGCCCCGCCGTGGAGCGGCGGCGGGGGCGGTGCTGCCGCTGGGCTCGGGCCCATCGGCCCGTAACCATCGCCCCCGGAGGCTGCGGAGCGCGGCACGGGGGCTTTTGGTTTGTTGTTGTTGTTATTTTCTTTTTTTTCCTTCTTTCCCCACTAGGTTTGGATATCTTGAAAAGTGTTTTTTAATTCCTTGTTTATTAAGCCAAATCATAGTTGTGAAGGACTTTTTGGAAAGTTACAAGTGAGATTATGATTCATTGTATCACGTTGACTGTTGTAGTTGCTGTCTAGCGAGTAATACTTTTAAAAAAATAAATAATAATATTAAAGTAAATAACACTTTCTGGTGTAATGGCAAGCGGTGAAGTAGGTACTACGTTTATTAATTCTACTGGACAGGATTTGAACTAGCCCTTCCTTTTGCTTTCCGGGTTCTACCATCCTTAAATCTGCCCGTTCTCTAGATACTACAGCAAAGGGAAACAAGAGAATTATTTACCTAGGCTAAATTTCTTGCATATTTGGTCCAGTCGGTGTGGTGTTAGCTCATTGTTCTACCCAGGTCTGCATTACCCGTGATGGCATAACGGTGGCTGATGCTCACTCTGCAAGTAGAGATGCTCTAGCTGCATTTAGGACTCTTTCTGACACTTGGTGTAGGGAGCAATGGACATAATAAGATCTCAAATTACAGCTTCTAGGAATAGAGGAGCTGCTGTGCTAGGCAGAGATACAGTAAAATTCTGTGGTAATAAGACCTTGGTTATATTTTAAAACTTCGGGAATTTAGCCTTCAAGTTTGTTACGGTAGTCTGTGTTGCTTCAGGCCACCTGTCTGGAAGATTGGATTATACAGAAAAAGATGTAAGAGTGACTTGAGGGTCCAGATTTCAGTTGTTAGCACTGTGTATGACTTACATTTTGGTATACTAGAAGCTTTTTGTGTGAGAATTATTGACAAAACTGGAACATAATTTGTTTGGTTTATGTTTTAGTAAATATCGTACTTTGTTGTTGACAACGTTTTAATGTAAGTTGTGGTTCTGAGTTACTATTTAATTTTTACATTTATGGTGGTGTATGTAAAATTTCACGTATTCAGCTTGTGAAAACTTGAGAACTTGACAGACAACTTTGGTGTCTCTCTGATAGATGGTTCTCTGCTCAGAGCTGATATGAAGCCAAAGTACATCGTAATAAAGAGATCCCAGAGTATTTTGATTTTAATGTTATGTAAAACTGAGGTGCCTTTTGCAGACATTTAGGACTGCTTCATAGCTTTATTGTGAAAGTTGAAGTGATAATGTATATATGTTGGTCGTGTTTCGTTCAGCCAACCACTCTGCCTCGTACTTTTAAAACCTTCTTAAACCATTTCTGAAGTGAAAGCGCTGTCTGAAACAGAAGCGGTGCTTACGCTTCCCGTGTTGCCGGATTGCTGAGTTGCAGCAGCCTCTAGAGTGCTGCAATTTTGTATATGCTTCTTTACAATTATGTTGTCAAGCTTAATTAGTATTTGGTGGAAGATAAGTTGCAAATTTATCTGTAGCCATGAAGAGAGCAGTGGTAATAAGTAATCCCACTGACATTAGTAAGCATTATGCGCAGCATTATTTGCAGTCTGAACTATGCTATAGGTCAGATGATGCAGTGAATTTTGCTGAAAGCAGATTTTTCAGGATCCTGAGAGGCAACAAAAGGCTTCGTGAAACTCTTAAAAATTGTCTCTGTAGACATGCACTGCAAATTTTTAATTTTTCTTTTTGCTTGAGAAGGTATAAAGAGAATGCCATTGGATTGCTGCGGCTGTTGTGCTCGTAAACATGTAATGAGTACCTGCATATTATTGCAAAATAGGTCTTTTATATCTGGTCTGTGAAAATGATAAACTTCTTAGATATTCCACAGGAAAAAAGCTTAACAAGTGAAGAGATAGTGTTTTAAAGTTTGGAATGCATTGTGATGTTTGAAATGCTTGTATCCAGCTAAATGATTCACTTGAGATTATTTACAAGTGGTTCGAACTTGCATGTTGCATAATGGCAAAAATTGCTCATTTCTTTCTGAGTATTAGGTCAGTTTGATTAAATTCTTCAAAAAATACTATACTTGGAGAAATCTGAACTTCCCTGCTGGAGCCACAGAGGTATATTGACTGTGCTACAGGGCTTGGTTCTCACAGAGTGATTCTTCAATGCATTAAATACGCAGTTTGATCTCATCTGCTCAGGTAGAACCAAGCTACAGGAACGGGCTGGGAAATGGTGTTTGGTGGTGTTCTGCAGCATATTGGTTGGGCTGATTGTGGGAAATGTGTTTTGGTCTTGACAGTGCCATGAATTGTGGATTCTCCCATGCATGGAAATGAAGGTTCAAGATAAGCCAGGAAGGTGATCCCTTCTCATGAGGCCTTTTGTAATGGGGGTGGACTCTTGGGAAACACAAACCGTAGCTTTGCTTTATTGTATGTACTTCTTGATGTGTTTAAGTTAGATTAACAAACTGTTTTGCAGCTTGCTCTGCTTTAAATCCTTTTGTGGACAACAGCTCAGGGACATGAGACAGGAGAAAGCTTTTCATACCAAAATTCTGTTACTGAAAGAAATACTTTAGAAGGAGGAGAGGTATATGGCTTGATAGACAATGAGTGCATGCTGTTTAAGGAGTAGAAGTCAGTGCAGTCAGGAGCACAAAGACAAGAGTGTGACAGGAAAGAGCACTGAGGCAAAAGTGTGATTGTAAAGAGCATGGAGGAGAGGCGGGGAGACCAAATTTGTTCCTTTTGTTGTTATCTCTATCAGTGTGGCACTGGAGGGGCTGCTGTTAAGTTCTGTATTTACACAAAATAACTTCTGTTGTTTAATAGCTAAGAAATTTCACGTTCTCAAAAGAATTCTAGAAATGAAATCTCTGGGAAAATTATTATAAAACTTTTAATATTGGTAAAATTGTGACAAAAAAATTTCCCTTCCACATCCTGTTGGTGTCTGATCTTATCTGGTGACTGAAATGCAGAGATCTAGATGCAGAATGCTTAATGCTGACTAATGTATCCAAATTAGCATCAAATAGCTTTCTTTCACACTGTTGAAAAGTCTAATGATATTTCAGTGGTTAGAGAACTGAGAATCCAGTGACATGTTTTGGCCATGTATAAAACACTTGAGTATTCTTATCAGTAATGGGTGTGTCTATCAATAAAACTGTGTTAAGGATATTTTCCATGCAGTCAGTAAAGTACACTTTTGTTAGTTTGTATAAGTTCTATCGCATTCATTAACTACACCTTTTGTTTAATTATGCCTTTCTGTAATTTTTTCAATTTCACTTTTTAAATATGTAAATACTTATATTCTATACTGTATATAGAAATTAATGTATAATTAATATGTAGTAGTAATTACATTATGGTACAGTAGACAGTCATACATATATAACAAATTTATACAGTATAGAAATATATAAAGTTAGTATTTTTAAATTATAAAAATGAATATTGGATAGGGGTTTTTTTTATGTATAGAGCTGTGTATTAAACATGGAATCTGCTTTCAGTATGAGCTAAATGGGAATTTCATGGAGTGCTTTCCAAAATGCTCAATTCCTGCACATGACTTAGTGATATTTACTGTGAATTTGACTGTCTGCTGATTGTATTAACCCCCAACTTAAAAAAGCACAGCAAGCTAATTTGTATTGATCTCACACTTTTTTTTACCTGCAGAGTTAGACTGGCTGAGTAACCCAAGCTTCTCTGCAGAAGATGCACTATTACTGCACCAGCGCACTACAGAAGTTGCCAATCTCATTCCTGAAAAATCACCATTAATAAGGTAGAGTGTACTTAAATGTCTTTTGAAATAGCTTCTTTCTTTTGTCTTGCTTGTCTTTTGTTATATGAGACCAAATTCAGAATCTAAAAGCTGCTTTTCATTCTACTGTTCAGTATTTAAAAATGCCTGAACTGAGTCATGTGTAAAAGTATGAATAATGCTTGCGTGTCTTTTAACTTAAAATAATGAGAAATTTTACGTATGCAATTACGTTGCCATTTTCTTTTTCTCAGAGCTGCATTTAAATGACTGTTATTTTGGAGCGGAGAGGGAACTGAGCAATCATGATTCTTCATTAGCTTTTGAATGTCTTAAGTGACCCTTGAAATAATTAAAGATTAAGCATCATCTTTGTGATTTCTCTGTGGAAACCAGAGACATCAGCCATTTCACAGTTTTTTACTTTTTGAAAAACAGTTGACGATGTGAACTAATGCAATACTACATGTATCAAGTTGTGTGTGGCTGTAGAACATGCTGGTCAACTGCAGTGGGTGATTAAATCCTTTTAAAGGAATGAGCTTTAAGCAGCCACATTTGCTGAAGGACTGGTTTTGATACATTCACTAGACTGATTGCTATACTTGGCTTATCTACACTGTAACTGGCACTCAATAGTGAATGCAGTCAAGTTGTAGTTGTCAAGTTCAAAACCTTAGTCACTTTTAATTTGATACAAGCTCCCTTGTTTATGATGATTGTTGGTGGTCATGATAGAGAATATCTTTATAATACAAAGCACGCATGAATACATCTTTTTCTGTACTTATTCTTGCATTTACATGCATTGTGTGTTTGAAATGCAATCAATGTTTTGTTTATCAGTCATATATTCTGCTTATGTTTCTTCAAATCTTTTTAGGGCTTTAATGTTGTAAAGCTAAGGATTTCCCTTTTGCTGTACATGTTACTGCTACCTTCTCAAAAAAAATACAGGGAGAATAAAGGTAAAGAGTAAAATATTCTAAGCTTTCTTATGGTGGTATTCCTTAACAGTTTTACTGCTTAGCTGTATAGGTATTTATAGATGTATATGCTTTTTTGCAAGCAGGACTACTTCAAGATCTGAGTTGTCAGAGGAGAGTGATACAGATGAGAGTCTAAAACAGACAAGTAAGAAAAGGAAAAAGAAAAAGAAAAAGCATCATCACAATAAGAAGACAAAAAAGAAAACTAAAGGGGATTCCAGTAGCAGTGAATCGGACAGGGACACTAAGCACATCAAGGACAAAGGAAGTGGCAAAAATAGTGAAAAGGAAGCAGCAGCAAAGTATGTATATATTAACACTATGCAAGATGTAAATTCATTGTGTTCTTCTGCTTGTCTCTTCAACTGCAATTTTTACTGCTGGTTGATCATCTTTTTCTAAGCTTTGTATGACTAAACCTGCATTCAAAGCAAGGGAAACAGATTTAGAACCACTTGTTTAATCATATCAAAAAACTGTGACTAAAATATTCAGTGAAGTACTGTTGTGCAGAGAAAAGCATGGTGTGGTGGTTATAAAATAAATTTTTAAAGTCATGTAGAGGCTTATGTTCAGATTTTGTAAGCATCTTGTTTCCTTTCACAGATCTTTTGTGAGGGTTTGGAGAGGGATTGCATTAAACATTTTTAATTAATGCAAAAGTCTTAATATATGACTGGGTCTGCCTTGTAATGTAACTTCGTCCACACAGAGTTAACATTTCCTTTTTTTCATTTTAAGACAAAATTTGTTTTATGATTTAATATTTCTTTTACATCCATTTGTCTTGCTTCATACTTTCTGCCTGTAATACTTCTATATGGGTATTTGAAGAACTGAAATTGCTTTGTTAAATCTTCTTTGTTAATTCCAGGAGCTCTAAAGTACTGTGTAATTAGTGGAGATGTCATTTTTTATGGAACGAGAAAATAGGCTAGTAGTGACTATCATGATCTTTGGGCAGGAGAAGAGGTTCTGTGAATGCAGCGAGTATCCAGGTTTGGCATACCTAGCTGTGCTTTCCTCAGGCTGTTGGGTTTTTAAGATTTCAAAGTGGCCCTATCCAGCTGGCTGTGTGAGTTGCCTTCTCCTGGTTCTCACCATGTTTGCTAGTTTGAGCTGCCATTTTGCCTCTCTCTGATTCCCTAGTTCCTATGTTTTCTTTGGCGTCAGCAGCTCTGGCTCTAATTCACTGCAGGTACTCCTGTGGAGAGAGTGAGGATTTGGTGACATTAAGGAATTGTTGTTACAATTGATGTAGTCTTTGAAGTTCCCCCAATTTACTACTTTTCTTAAGGGGGATGAATGAGGAGCTGAAGCACAGGTTTATGAGATGTGTCTATGCCAAGTGTGGAAGAGTGGCAGAGGTACTGCAGGTGTTGTCTGATACCTCTAGCCACACTTGGCTCCTCCTTTATGAGAACTTTTATTGGCTTGTGGTGGCTAAGGCTTCCTTGACTGTGAGGAAGGACAGTAAAAATTACTTGGGTGCTAAACTCATTCTGCTCTGTCCCATCACTCATCCTTGCTGGAAGGGTGCCTGGGTGTGGTTCATAAGCTGTTTGCTAGGTTGGGTCTGCCAGTGCTTTGCCCAAATAAAAGTGTTGAAGTTCTTTCATGGTATCTGTTTTTGCTACTTTCCATAAATTGTTGATGCTGAGAGGATATTGAATTTTCAAAAGACTGGTTTTGAAACCTGAACCACAAAATTGCTCTGAATGTGAAAAGTCTTGTGAAATTTTAGAAAACTTTTCAAGACTCTAAAACTCACATATTTGTACCATGTTTTCGGATTGGAAATTCATAGTTGTCTACAGTTCAGGGGCGGGTGGCAATTTCCACTTAAGTTCGTTGGTATAACTGCAATCCATAAACCACTTTGATACACACTGTTTTATCAAATGCATGGATATAATTACAGCTAGTCAGCACAATCCTCTTATAGATTATCTTCTTTTTCTGAATTGTAATGTCTTACATGACAGAAGAAAATTTTGAAAGTAGTAACATGTGGCTTTTCGATTATAGTGTGCCAAGCAATTAATTGGATTGATGGGTTAAATCTGGTTATTACCTTTCATAATCATAAATTCAGTTTCTGGAAGTGCAAACTTCCAAAACCATCAAACTTTTGGTGGTTTGACTTGATAGTGTGTGATAGTGTATTTCTAATTGGTTTTTTCGAAGTGTGGGACTGACTTTGCAAGAGTGGATCATGTACAATGACTTTGAGTAAGTTAAATTATTACGAACTACAGAAATGTAGTATTTCGTGGGTTATGCAAATGCTGAATATGTGCACAAATGCTTAGAATATCCTCCTTCTCCTTTTCTGCAGTCTAGGTAAGAAAGTATCAAATGTTAGCAGCAGTCGCTCAATTTGGCTTGACGATATCCAAGCTCCCACAGCAGACACCTTCCGGATAGACAAGAAACCAGACCCTGCAAACTGGGCCTACAAATCCTTGTACCGCGGGGACATAGCAAGGTATGGAACGTTGTTCTCTATTGGTATCCAAACTATCACAGAGTCACTTGAGTCTGGCTGTGACATTTTTATACAGAAGATGAGAAGAGATAACTGAGTAGCTTATTTCAAAATTTGGCTTGGTGTTGGGCCAGTGTCAGTGGCAAGTGATATCCCCTGGGGGTCTGTACTGTGACCAGCGCTATTTGTGTTCTTCATCAATGACATGAACAGCAGGATCAAGTGCACACTCAGTAAGTTTGACAACACCAAGCTGAGTAGTGCAGTTAACGCTCATGAAGGACAAGATGCCATCCAGAGGGACCTGGGCAAGCTCAGCAAGGGAGCCCTCATGAGATCTAACAAGTGCAAGGTGCTGCACCTGAGTCAGGACAACCCTCTGTATCAGCACAGGCTGGGGGATGAATAGATCAGAGCAGCCCTGCTGAGAAGGACTTGGGGGTGCTGGTGGGTGAGAGCAATGATGAGAGCAGGTGGATGATGAGCTGGAAATAGGCACTGGCAGCCCCGAAAGCCAATTGTATCCTGGCCTGCATCCAAAGCAGTGTGGCCAGCAGGGCAAGAAAGGGGGTTCTGCCTCTCCACTTTGCTCTGTTGAGACCCCACCTAGAGCACCTCTCCTATGAGTAAAGGCTGAGAGAATTGAAGTTGTTCAGCCTGGAAAAGAGAAGCCTCCATCCTTACCTGAAGTGAGCCTACAAGAAAGATGGGGAGGGACTTTTTATAAGGACATGTAGTGATAGAACATGGGGAAGTGGTTTTAAACTGAGAAGAGTAGGTTTTGATTGAGTATTAGGAAGAAATTCTGTACTGTGAGAGTGGTGAGGCATTGGAATAGGCTGGCCAAAGAAGTTGTGGATGCCCCATCCCTGGAAGTGTTCAAGGCCAGGTTGGATGGGGCTTTGAGCAGCCTGATCTAGTGGAAGGTATCTCTGCCTATGGGGCTGTAATGAGATGATCTGTAATGCCCCTTCCAACCCAAACAATTCTATGATTCTTGGATAAATGTTTTAAAAGGCAAAAGATGGCATGAAATAATGGGTATAAAGTACATGATTTTTGTTGTTTTTAAAAACATTCTCTGTGTAGCAAACTACAGGGCCATCTGGAGATGGCAGCATGGGGCAGATTGAAAGGTATGTTTTTGAGGTCAGAAATGCCAGGTTGTGTTATAAATCATCTTTGGGCAAGTGTTCTTTTTGGTCTCTATTGTTCTGTTTCTGTGTCTGAAAGGGAAGTGAAGGTGTTGATTATTTCATGCTAGATTTATCAAGAGGTTTACTTACTTGAATAGTTTAAAATCTTTGGAAAAAAAAAAAAGCTACAGATATTTTCTTAGCAAGCAGATTTCACCCAGACATTGTACTAAAATGTGTCTGCCCTATGCAATGCTACATTTCAAGTTGGTATAGATGAAATGGCACATTCAACATCCTTAGTGAGTTACTGGTACTATTATGACCCTTCAGAACATTTCCTTGCATTAATACAGAGGCCCATCCAAAGGAGCCTACAGCTGGCTCATGCATTTGTATGTACACTTACTTCTTGATTTTCTCAGGAAAGTTGTTTACCGTATATACAATAATACTGTGTATAATTATTTGTGGAGGAGGGAGAATTTATGGGTTATATTTTTGTAGCATTATATACCTTTGAAATAAAACTGCCTGGTTACAATTTGTTTCAATTTTGCATCACCTTTGGATTGTCAGCTATTTTCTGAGATGAAAAGTATTGTTTCAGCATTGCACATCACTGTGTCTGCCGCTGAAATTACATTCTTGGTAATATTTGAAGATGGTATTTTCCTGTCTTAATCCATAGGATTATTGTGGCCTTTATCAACATGGCCTCTCTTTTTGTCTTCACACCCCTCTCCACTTTTTGGTGTATAAAATGGACAGAGGCTTAGGGATGCAGAAGTAAATTAGTGGACTGAACAACTGGTGTCTTATTTTCAGTTTAAAATGATCTAATGTAAGTATCCCTAGATAATGTCTATTGTTCTTTCTCCAGGTTTGTCTACATGGGTTAAAATGATGGAAAGGAAAAAGTATGCTTGAGTATGACATACATTGTTGAACTCAGAGGAAGCTTAATATGATGTTAAAAGTGTGATGGCACTGAAAGAATTTATAAGTTGAAGTCTTAAATAAGCAGAAAGTTACCAGGTTCTTAAACTTTTGAAGGTCTATGCATACATTATTTGGGTCAATTTGAATGAAAGTATTTCTTTCAAAAAGGAGGTATCTTTTCTAATGTGTATTTTAGAAGATGTTTAATTGTATTTTTCCTTCCAAGGTATAAAAGAAAAGGAGAGTCCTGTCTTGGCATAGATGCAAAGAAACACTGTATAACTTGGGACAGTTCTGCATCAAAAAGGAAACAAGTACAGAGTCGACCTGAGCGCTACTTCACAAAAAGCAATGTGAAGATGCTGAACACAGATGGGATTCTTGTTTGTAATAAAAATTCTTCATCTGACCCACCTGCTTTTATACCAGTTTCCCAAGTGGAAACTGATGATTCTTCTGACACAACAGAAGTAAATCCTCTTGGGATTTATGATCCGTCAACCACAATGTGGCTACAAGGAAAAGGGTGCAGGAGTGCAGACAATGAGTCTGTAAATACACAGCAAACAAGTCAAGAGCCTGGGATAAACATGAACTCCATTCTAATGACGAAAGTGGAAGAATATAACAAGAAAGTCAGAGAAAACCCAAGAGATATTAATGCTTGGATGGAATTTATTTCCTTTCAGGTATGTATTCTAACAGACCTTGTTGCATATTATAAGTAAGAAATACATGAACATTATATTGTAGTTTCATTTGTTTAGAACTGTATGTCTTCTGTTGGTGAAGAATGAGCTGTTAACTCACTTCACAAATGCCAGCATTCGTGTGTTTCTAGTGATCATTCTTCCTAAGGTTGTAATGATGTTTCTTTTTGTTTTAAGGATGAATTAATGAGAGGACCTAGCCCTTATGCCAGTAAGGGAGAGCAGGAATTAAGAAGAAAATCACTGAAGTTAATATTGGAAAAGAAACTGGCTATTTTAGAGAGGGCAATTGAAAGCAATCCAAGTAATGTTGATCTGAAACTTGCCAGGCTGAAGCTTTGCGCGGAATTCTGGGAACCACCAGCTTTGATCAAAGAATGGCAGAAGCTAATTTTTTTACATCCCAATAATCCAGAGATGTGGAAGAAATACCTTCTGTTCTGTCAAAGTCAGTTCACAACCTTTTCTGTTTCAAAGATCAGCAGTCTCTATGGAAAATGTTTGACTACACTGGCAGCTGTACAGGATGGCAGCATGGTATCCCATCCTCTGCTGCCTGGCACAGAAGAAGCTATGCTGGGTAAGGTTCTTTCTGCATATTGTGGTCAGATTGGTCTTCATAGGAGCTAACTGCATTAAGAACAGATTTTTCTATGTATTGCATGAAACTTTTCTTCTCTTCAAAATGCCTGGCATCCTGATTTCTTAGCTGAGAATTAAAGCAGATATTCCGGCCAAATATGGATATAGCAGATCCTTCTCTTCCCCAGGAGAGTTTATGATACAACATCCATTAATGTGTAATGTGCTGAGTGGTTTATAGTACAGTGTCAAGACTGGAGAATCACAGCCAACAGCCAGGAGATGTGCTTTTATAAAAGGGAGACCTGTGAAAAAAATTATCTCTTGTACAAGAGTTTTACAGCTGATTACTTTAATCCAGAAAAGAGAAGGAACATTACAAGTCTGATGTGAAATTTTCTTGAGAATCCCAGTTTGTAGATGGAGAATTCTAAGCTGTAATACCATGTGATCATGTCTTTTGTATTTATTCTATGCGAACATCTACCTCTTTATAATTTATTATATAATTATCCCTGGAAGGAAAATAAGTCAGATACTTAGGATGCTGGAGTGGATTCAGGGAAGAAATGAGCTCATGCTCAGTTCTGGCATGGTCTTTAAATTTATTTGGAGCTAAATGACTTAACCTATCCATTTCAATTTTGCTTCTCTACCTTGGCATGTCATTGTGATTAATCTGTGGATACACTGAGGAGAGGAAAATATTAGTGTCACCATGAATATTTTTGCCTTGGTTTTTTTCCTTTTAAAACTTGTTTTCAATCTAAAAGAGACTGTTATGGAGGAGTCCACTTTTTTTCATGTGCATCATAGTTCAAGAAACCTCTTGTTTTTATCCAGTCCTGTAATTCCTGTTGGAGCAATGATGTTATGCAATATCCAGTCTGGACTTATAGATTGAGTTGCTGGGTTACCAAATTAGTTTCAGGTGTTCAGATCTCGTACGGTCTTTGTCTGATTCATCTTGGATCAAGCACTGGAAAAAGTGCTGCAAAGGAAAAATGCTCTACAGGCCAGTGGGTATTGTACAGCCTCATAGCTTCTAATTGCTTCTACTATCTTTGATTTCCAATATTTCAGTTGCTTTGTACACTAACCACGATGAATGATTCTCGGCAAATGTTTTATTCAGAATCTGTTTTTGGAAACGAGAAGGTTTTTCTTTCATTTTGTTTTCCTGCATGTATTTGAATGTATGTGACTCATGAAATACAAATTCATGAAGCAGTTTGTCAACTGCTATGAGAATTTTTTTTTAACAGAGTTCCTTTAGCAAGTTAACTAATATTAGATTGATGTTCTTCTAAATACTTTTTTGCTGGTAATATCTGTACATAGGTTAAAATGAATATGAACTCAACTTCATGAATGGAACAAAAACCCAAATAACTTCTTGTTGTTCTGTCTTAAGCGTATAGTGCTTTGTTTATGAATACTCTCAAGTATTTAGTTTTTCCCCTTCAGAATTCAAATGATAGGATTAGAGAAACTTCCACTGGGAGACTTCTTGATTTGAGATTTCTTTATTAGTGACTCAACTATGTAATTCTTGGGCTGAGTTTTAATTGACAGTGTACTTATTAGGAAGGTTACCAAATTGTTCGTTAAGATAAATATACAGAATATTTCACAGATTAATTATGAGGTGAGTAGCACTGTAGACGTACATTAGGCTTGTATCTTCAACCTTTGACCTTTGCTAAGGACAAAGTGTAAGACCTCTAATTTTAAATAGTGGGGAACTGTGCCATCTAGTGTTCAGTTCAGTATGCAGTACTATCTACTTAGGTGGGTGTTTTTTTAAAGAATTTAAAAGTTTTGAAAGGGTAAAACTGAACTTAAAATGATAGATCAGCCTTTATGTAAATTTTGAGACTAGAATTTATAATACTTTAAATTTACTGGGAACTGTTAATATAAAGCAGATTAATATAACATATTCTTAATTTTTGCTATGTAAAGGGAGTCCTGTTTTTCAAATTATACCTATTGGTTGGGGAGAAACATCCTTCTCTTTTAGGTCAGTTCAGCTGCAGAAGTGTCTTAGCATCATGGACTGAATTAAGTATGTATTCGTGCTGTTTTCAGGTTTTGCCACAAAGAAAATGCTGACCTTTGCATTTCTTCAAATACCTTTTTGTTTTTTATAATGCAGAAAATTTTACACTATAATTTATTTTTGGCACCAGTTTGGCAGGAAATCCTGACGAGACGTTCTCTACATTCAGAGTATTTTAATCAAAGTTCATCTCTGAAGCTGGGAGACTAGGAAAGGACAATTTTTCCAGTGTTGGTTTGACACAGTGCCTAAATTGGTTAAAATACTTGGGAAGATTGTATTATAAACTTAATCATTGTTTTAGTTGTTTAAATATCTTCAGAAATCTCAGAGTCTTTGTTAGCAGGAATAATCTTTGACTTAGCAGCAAAAAATGGATTAAATGCCTAGTTTGTATATTCTAGCTGAATTCGGGTTTTTATGTGTATACATCTGATACACATCTAAATTCAGATAAAAGGAGTAAATTATTTCCCATGTATTAAATATACAATGGTGATTAAGAGCAGTTGATGCTAACCTATGTTGTTACATGTGGGTATGTAGACACCTAAATATTTGGATTGTTTAAAACCCTCCAAAGGCAATGTGTTTAGTGAAGGAACAGTAGTATTTGAAGAACTGTTTTACTGTTTTCCAAGCTATCAGTGATTTATTTAGATCTTTTTGGGCTTGGGTTTTTTGCAAGTCGATTATGATTTAAAGCAATTTGAACAGCTTCTATTGTATTAAGACTGGAGTGTAATTTGGAGTGATCGAGTATCACTGAAATGTCCTTGAGCTGCCTCATAATAGAGGTGTTTGTAATACCTGTTACTTCTCCAGCTCTTTTGTTTAAGACTCTTGTTGCAAAATATGAAGAGAAACATTGGGACTCTGCTTCCCTTTTTAAGCTGAGAGTGAGGCTCAATGTGCAGTAGGGATATGGTGGTGGTTAGACAAATAATTTGTTGAAGAGCAAGGGATAGGGCTTTTCCCTACTTTTCAGCAGTGATATTTTGACCAAAAGACTGGACTTCTCTTAATTCAGGTCTTACATAAAGGAAAAGAAAAAGGGAATGACAATTGGAATGAAAATGATATATTGCCAACATATTATCAATGTTAATGTTAATATCTCATGCAAAACTGAGGTAAAAAGGATTTTTGTTGATATCAGCTCCTGTGTGCATTGTGATCATGCCCAGCATCTTCAAAGAGGGCTGTGGCCCACTGGCAGATGTTGGATACACTGAAGTTCAGGCCATTATGTCTAACTTTCTCTCAGTAAGGACAGTGCATGTATGGCATGAATAAAAGGTCATCTTTTTGGCACATTTAAACTGGGAAGTCTTAAAGTTAATTAAACTGTGGCAATTTTGACATGCATTGATGCTAGTTACTCTCCGTGTTTTGGATTTTGATACTGTTCCAAAACAATTATGTTCTACAGCATGTCATGTATGTGTTTTTATATTTGTGGACTGTAATAAAATACTTTGCAACAAAATTTGGAAAACTAAAATTTTATCTTCTTTACTTTACAGCTATATTTATTCAGCAATGCCACTTTCTGAGACAGGCTGGCCATTCTGAGAAAGCAGTATCTTTGTTTCAGGCTCTGATTGACTTCACCTTCTTTAAACCTGACAGTGTAAAAGACCTGCCAACAAGGGGACAGGTAGCATTTTCCATTTAAATGGGTGTGTGTCTTTATGTATTACAGAGAATGCTGTGCCAGAAAAATGTTAATGGATTTTTAAGGACATAGGGAAATATTTTAGATAACAGCTTACTTAGAGGTTCTTCAGGGTGGTGCTTGCATTGAAAAAATGCTTGTGGGTCCTCTGGAACTACAGGCCAAATGGCTACTTCTACTCTATATAATATAAGTGTGATAACGGGCCATTTCCTGCCTTTTTTTAATAATTAAATGGAACTAGGTGACCAATGTCTGTGTCTAGTTAGCACTTGCCCTGCTTCTTTTCCCCCAAAGTGCTGTTGTTTTGCTACTGGTGATGGAGAGAGCTGATAGGATATAAAATCTTTCTGTTCCAAACAGTTTTTGCAAAAGTTTCTTAGGTCCTCTGTTACCTATTTCCATTAATTTGATGGCTACATTAGGAACATTTTCATGCTTTCAAGTGCCTTCTATGAGATTCTGTTCAGCTTATAATGGTAAATGTTGAAGTACTAAGTCAGTTTTTCTCTTAATTTGTTCAGGAGACTGTTGCACATGCACCCCACTAATAATAAGGAAGTTAATATTTAGATGCCAGTAGCATCATCCCACTGAACTGTTAGGAGCTGTTTCCTTTTTAATGAGTGGTAGAGAGGTCACCATTTAGGCTGCTGGGCTACTGTAGAGTATAAAAATTGAATTTGCTTCAGTTACCTCACCATCTTCCCCAGAAAACCAGACTCCAGTTCTTGCTCTCTCGACTAATACTGTTACCCACAAATGGAGCAATCTTACAAGTTAAAAAATGGTGACATCTTCTTAAAGAGCTAAAGTTTAGAGTTCAGTCACAGCTATCATGAAGGATTTGGTGTAGTTGCACAGATACACATAGTTACAGTTCCAATCATTTGAAAAACTGCATGATTATCTGTAGTATTTAAAAAATCTTAGAGCAGGATGAAAAGGAACCTTGATTCGAAAGGACCATGTTTAGGTTTAGGAAAGTGCAGTTCTTGAAAATAGGAAAATGCCAGATTTACAGCTGATCACACATTCTGTTGTCTTACAGAAGTGTTATGACTCAGTCTGGAATTACTTGTTTCCGTACTGTTTTCACAGTTCACTTTCTCACTTGCAGCAAAGAATAAATCCACGAGGAGCAGAATTATATTTTGCATTTGCTTGAGCCCTGAATTTTCTCATGTATGGTTACTTGATTTTTCTTGGAGTAAATTTTATTGTTGGTATTTGTACTGACAGTCACATCTCAGTGTCCAAGCCAAGGGTTGGTACCTAGCAGAAGCATTTAATAGGAGACAGATGGTCATTAGAGCTTAGGATACACAAAGCAGAGGAGGAATTGATGAATCTAGAGATGACCAATTGCATACTGGCAGTGACAAAGTCACTAGGACTAGAATCCTGAACTTCAGATTCACTGGAAAGTGCCCTGACCTTGTTGACTACCCTTAAACCTGAAAGATGAAAGTCCTTATTGATCTTTTCCTCTTGTCTTTAGTCCGGTCATATTTATGTGCAACTGTAACATTTTGATTTGACCATAGATGTGTGACTGAGTTACCATTCTGTTAGCCAAATTCTTCATGGTCCCATAGAAGTTAGGGAGGGAAGTTTTGGGTTCTGAAAGCCACACCTTGGGTACTTTGGATCTTTATCCTTGAAGGATCTATGAAGGACTGTAGGCACAAAAGTATTTTGCTTTCTTTAAAGCTTAATACATTTTAAAACAATCTTTATTTTCACCAGAAGAGCTGGTGACGGTCCTTATGTACCACAGGCATAACTGAAGTACTCAGTTGTTCCTGCTGAATCTTAAGAGTATCTAACAAAGTCTTCAGATACAGAAATTATATCCAGATAGGTGCTTGTAGGGTCTGGAAAACCTAAGTTGACAGAGATGATGTCTGTACAACAGCAAAAATTATTTTTCTATATGTTTTGTTTTGGTTGGTCCTGTCGAAAACCATAGGTGGAATTCTTTGAACCCTTTTGGGATAGTGGAGAACCACGAATTGGAGAAAAAGGAGCAAGAGGCTGGAAAGCATGGATGCACCAACAGGAAAAGGGTGGCTGGGTTGTTCTTAAGCCTGGTATGTGTGTCTCAATATGTGTAGTTGAACGTCAATATGTTCTTCTAAACATTTTGATTAGAATGATATAATCTGATTCTTGTCATGTTTTTGCATACAAGTTTTAAAAAATATTTACTGATATCAAGATAATGTATATCATACTTCATGAGGAATAGCATGTGTTGAATGTTCTATGTACAATATTGTTTATGGAACATTGTTGTCCTTCCCACAATGATGATTAGGGGAGAGGATGGCATATCCTCCACTTCATGTTGAAAAAGCTAAAGGTGTGAGTACTTGATGGAGATTCATGCCCATCAAAAGTGAAAGGAAGCTACGTCCCTTAAGACACTTCCACCATATTAGTAGATGAGGTGGGATTATATTATTAGATGACAGTTGCCTTGAGGATACCTAGATTTATGATTCTGTTTCTAGAATCAGATTTCAGTTTCTCAGGCAAAGGTATAGTTAAAATAGGAGGAAAACCTTTCTCTTTGTGATGCAGAAAATGAAGGAATTGTGTCTTCACTTGGCTGGAGTGCTTCTGGATGAGCAGGGATACAGAAAACACTCCCTGCTGCTTAGCCTCACCTTGTCTTGAGGTCTACTGCTGTAGACCTCAAGGACTCTTTCTCAAGCAGATCAAGGACTTTCATCTCAAGGACTATTTCTCAAGCAGATAAAGTTTGCAGGGAAGCAGGAGGCTGGAATGTGTCTGACCAAAGATGAGTGGTCTTTGCTTCTGCTGCTCCTGCTGCTGTAGTAACTCTGATGAAGCAAGTTTAGGTCTTTTTAGTAAACAAAGGAACTAAAAAGATAATTATGTGCGTCACTTGTCCCTGGATTAAGATGGAATTTCCTTGGCCTGTAGCTGAGGTCAGCAGTTCTATTTTTGATGGCTCTAGACATTTTGTTCACAAATTGAGAAGACTCAGTATAGAGAAGAGGATCCAGTGCTTTCCCCATATGTGTCAACCCCTGAAGTTCAGGTGCAACCTGCAATTGAGTGTGTCCATTAAAAACTGTCAAGTTTCTTCAAACTTTGATTAGATTGTGGAAATGCTGTCTTTTTTCAGAGAGTTGCTGACTAAAGGAGATGCTATTGATCACAAAAATAGAGTAAAAATCTTGCAACCACCTGTTTGTTTCACCTGGAATTTAAGAACTGGGGTTGGAAGTGTTTCGCCTAATGATGTCAGGATCAGTAATTTGGAGGTGGTGTAGAAATGGGTTGATTTTTATAATGCAAGTAACCATTAAATTTTGAGGGCTATTTTTTTCCTCAGCAATAAAAAAGAAACATCTCTACAAGCTTTCCTTTTGCCTATAGGTGCTCATCAGTTTCTGCACAGAATTAATATATTGCTGTCAGAGGAAAAATGTGGTCATTTTATCCAATAGTTCAGAAAGATTATCATAAAAGTAGGATGTAGTTAAGCACGTCAGTTTTTGTGTGTGTATAACTGCATGGGTTGTTTCAACTGCACATTAATTAAAATGTTGAAAATACCACTTGTTATGAAGCAGCATGGCCAAACTTGTTTTGCAGTGTTGAATACTGAAGTACCACATTTTATGTACAGTGATTTTCTGATAATGTTTTATGCATACTAGTATTCATAGAGCATAATTGAAATTTTATGCCCAGATTTGAAGTGAAGAATCTAAGCTGCACAAAAGGATGACTGACTCTTGCAGATTGCTGTTGATAAAAGTGGTCCACAGCCTGTCAGTATTTTCTTTTCTCCTCTGTGAAAAAGTTGAAGTGCTGACACTGATTCACAGCTTCTAAAAGTTTGGAAGCTTCCTACCTTCCTGTTCTTACAGAGTTGGTGTCAAAATCCAGAACTGCGAGGTGGAAAATCTCAGCTATGGCTTGTGTGTTGTTTCATTAACACTGTATTTTTTTCCATTGTTAAAGTAGTTAAAGTGTTTGTCATGCCTGGCCTTTGGATTTGGTAGATTAATTTTTCTTTAATAATTTTGTGTGTGTATATATTGATTTGATTTTAGATGATGAGGATGATGAAGACATAGATGAGGATCAAGAAATAAAAGATAAAACTCTTCCCAAGTGGCATATTTGGTTGGATATTGAATGTTGCCGTGAAGCAAGGCACTGGTTACCTTGGAGGCCAGACAAAACCAAAAAGGAAACTGAAGAAGATTGTGAAGATCCTGAAAGACAGGTCACTGTGATAAAATAGGGACAAGGGGAGATGATGAGACTAGTTATCCTTTAATTTGAATTTATTGCCATATTTGTGGATATTTCAGAAGAGTAATACTTTTCTTTGCTTGGAAAAAAGATATTTTCTTTGAAATTCAAAATTTGCCTGAGGTTTTGTGCTGAGACTTCTGAAAACCATGGGAAGCTCATGGTAAACTTTGGAAAGTCTGAAGGCAAATAGTCTGTCTTTGCTGTTTGGTAATTCCTGTCATCTCTGTGGAGAAATCTCACAGAAGTAGGTGTTTAAGAAGAGATGTGCATGAAGTAAACAACGGTTTCGTTGTCTTCAAGTCAGATAGCTGGATATTTTTTATTCCTTGGGAAATAGGTCAAGTCAGACATTGATT
The DNA here is from genome assembly GCA_013397755.1 of Cnemophilus loriae. Taxonomy (NCBI): domain Eukaryota; kingdom Metazoa; phylum Chordata; class Aves; order Passeriformes; family Corvidae; genus Cnemophilus; species Cnemophilus loriae. The sequence continues at coordinate 1,158,808 of VZTF01007679.1, forward strand.
TTCAAATTAGAATGTGTTAAAAGGCCTATGCAATAAAGTCTTCCAGAATTTCATTTTGTAAGTTTTCTGTGGAGCTCTTTGTTGCTCACAGGCAAGGAAATCTCTTGATAGCAAATTTACAGTCTGACTGGAAAAACAGATTGGTTGTTCAACTTGTCCATTTTTAATTTGAATGACGTTCTGATACCATTTAATGGTAATTCTAAATCCTATTGATTTAAAAGGTTCTTTACATGAATTATAGACTTGCTGCTTTTATTTGATTGCATAAATTAATGGAATTTGTTTTAATTTGGATTTTTTTTAGGTGTTATTTGATGATCTTGGACCATCTTTAATCCGTCTTTCTAACCCAAAGCTTCAGCATCAACTATTGTACTCTTTTTTGCAATTCCTGGGAGTTCCATGTACAAGTAAACTCTTTCCTTCCAGTCTCTATATTGCCATGGATGAGAACAACATCTTTGACAGTGTGCTTTATGATGATAAACCGCTGACTTCTGTTGATTTTCCACTTTCTGGATTCAACAGTATTGGCCATATGGATACAATGTTACGAGGCAGACATCAGATAGGCCACTATAAAGAAGGAGAGGAGTTCATACAGAATGTCTTCCATGTTCTGTCCCAGATATTTACAGGAAAGGAAAAATCTAACCTGGCCATTTGTTGGCTACAGTATGAAATATCTAAGGTAATGAGGAGTCTGCATATAATCAATTTTGTGATGTGTGGCTTTCTTCTGTATTAATGTTTATATTGAATTAAAATAAATCTTGGTGAAAGTTGTCTTGCAGGACTAAGTATTCAAATCAGGAAATGCCAGTTAAGATTGCACAAGGGGAAAAAAAAAAACAAACCAAAAAACCCTTTTCTTCAGGACCCATTACAGAGTGGCATACCTGAAGCAAACTATTTTTTGAAGTTTTGGATAAATGTTATTATATGATACATTGTATGCTGGACAGGAGTGGCTGCCAGGGGTTTTTTACAGTGCAAAGTGAATCAGCCAAGTACTACTAAGTAGTAATAGTAATAATCCCTGATACCATAACAAAAGCACCTAATCAAGAAACTTTCTGCCTCCTATACAAGTTACTTTTGTAGTGTTCTTAAAGGATATCACTTTCCCCAACCCTGGCAGTGTTCAAGGCCAGGTTAGAGAAGGCCTTGAACAGCCTGGTCTAGTGGGAGGTGTCTCTGTCTGCAGCAGGAGGGGATGGGACTAGATGATCTTTAAGGTCCCTTCCAACCCTTAAAAAACTGTGGTTCTATGCATATGAATTTATTCAAGTAAAACTGCTCTAATAAATGCCCACAGAAGGGCAGAGGTTGCAGGTTGCCTTCCTAATTCTTAAGAAAGTTTGATATTGTGTTTCCTTATGGATAAGCTCACTCCCTCTTACCTCAACACCACCTGACCAGAAGATCTCATGTCCTGTAATCTTCTCATCCAGTCTCCACATTTGTCTGTCAGCATGTTGCCCATTGTGGAAAGCTACTTGGGTTTATTTGTGGTAGTCATAAGCTGCATCATTTTTTTCCTTTTCTCAGCCGTCACAAGTTAGCAGCTCTGTGTTTGAGCAGTTGGCCTTTTAAAAGAGTGAAGTTTGATGTTATTATGTAATGTCAGCAGCAGGAGTAAGAGTGATAAGCCTTTGTGATTTGACTGTGTTGGAGGGAGCTGACAATGGGCAGTTGTGACAACAGTACTCAGCGGCAACAAATCTGGCTGATGGTGAAATATGAAACAGTATGAAAACGAAACACAGTCATGAAATCAAAAATTGCTGTGAGGGCTTTTTTCTCTTTTCTGCTTCCATCCCTCTCAAAATATGCTCTGTTTATTTTCGCCTGCAGGTAATTCAGTGTCTCCAAGGAAAAAAGAAAAAGAAGTTAAAAGCACAAGGGAGGAAGAGTAAAAAGTTGGCCAAGAATTTCCTTAAAGCACCTGATAACCGAAACAACCTTTCTCTCTGGAAACTTTATGCCTACCTGGAATGGCTGCTTGGTAACACAGATGATGCCAGGAAGGTGTTTGACACAGCTCTCTGCACAGCAGGGACAGGAGGATTGAAGAGTGCCCAGATCTGCAGCCTCAGCCTGCTTTATGCTCAGCTGGAAGTGGAACTGCTAGAAAGTATAGAAGGAGCTGTTATGTCGCGTGCTGTTCATATATTGACCAAATTGACTGAAAATGGACCATATGTGCCCTATAGTGGACAAGTGTTATCTGTGAATGTCTTGAAAGCTCGTAAAACATATGAGCATGCACTGCAAGATCATTTAAGTAAAACACCAGTTTCTGATCAGGATCAGATCAATGATACTGATCAGCTGGTTAACCTGGTTGGTTGTTACGCACTGTTCCAGTATTTGACTGTTGGGATTGATGCTGCAGTATTAATATATACACAGGCTTCAGAAAAACTCGAAGCGTCTGGTTCACAGAAATGTGAAAATACTGGAGAGAATCTTGGCATTCTAAATTTTCCCACTGCTCTTGAAGCTGTCACACTGCTGCATACAAATTTATTGAGATTCCACATGAAAATTAGTGTTTATCCTTTGAATCCTCTGCGAGAGGCACTAACGGAGGCTCTGAAACGGTATCCTAGCAACCAGTCTCTTTGGAGGTCATACATCCACATCCAAAGGAAGTCTCACAGTGCGAGCAAAGCACGAAGATTTTTTGATAGTGTCACAAGGTCTACTAACTCTTTAGAGCCATGGCTATTTGCAATCCAAGCAGAGCAGATGAGAAAAAAACTCACAGAGAAAGTCCAGAGGTAATACCTTACAGCTCCTTACAATTATGCTTTTTTGATTCTGTCTAATCACTTAGGAGAGAAAATGCTATTACAGTTCTCATTTTACAGATGAAGAAGCTGTAGCTGAAGGTTTTTTATTCAAGACTGAACAAGGAGTCAGTGGCAGAATCTTGAACAGAATTTAAGCCCTGGGTGATAGCCTTATGTCCTTTCTACTGAGCCAGATTGTGTTTAAATTTTTTTGATTACTTGCTACTGGCATCAGGATGATACACATTTCTTTAAGGAATTATTAAATAACTAAGCCTGCTTAGATGGCCAAGATAGACACTGTGAGCTTAGAAACTGCTGCATTTTAGTACTACAGCAATAAAGAGCATAATACAGAGTCGCTCTGCAGTTTCTGTCTGAGCTGGCTGCCCTACTTTACTCCTGAGTCACAGAATACAGTTGTGGCAGATCTGTTTCCATAGTGAGTCCTTGAGAGTTTAGTTTTAATATGGGGCTGTTACTAGGTAGAAGAGGCTGGAAATTCCATGAATTCACAGTGGTCTGGGCTCAGACTTTTTGCTCCTGAGAAAGGAGAAAAGGGTAATAGATATAGGGAACAAGGTATGTGTTCATTCTTAGAGCTTAGTCTCTTAACTGTTGTCTTCTCATTGTTTGGAGCTACCTATCCACTGCTACCTGCATATCTGCAGTGACATTGACAGCTTGGTTGTTTGGGTCTGCACATAGCAACAGATTTCTAGGAAAGAGTTACCTGGAAGTTTTACATAGCTGTAAGCCCACAATATTCACACTTGTTGAAATTGCATATTTATCAGTATGCTTTGAAATGATGGTGCATCCACTTCTTTGATTGCTGCAGTCTGGCAACAGGCATTCAGACATGATAGTGACGTTCCTGAGCTGTTAGCCTGTGTCATCCTAAATTGTTATAAGAATTCTATGGCCACTAAATGTAAAGGAGGATTGTAATTTGATTTACTGTTAATTACAGATTAACACTATGATAGGTTTTTGTTATTGTTACTTGGAACTGAAAATTTCAGAATTATTTTCTCTGTGATGTTGAGTTCCTTTCCAGATTGTTCACTGCTAGCAAAGCCTTTCCTGTAGATTATATTTATAAGGGACAAATTGGATGTTGCAAGAGCAGAGCTGAACTACTGTAACAGGGAGATAAGTGGCCTGTCAGTCATGCATAAAACTAATGTTTTGTGATGTTGTGACAAAATAAGAAAACGTCTGTGCTATGTCTATTGCATATTCTGGTTTGTGTTTCTGCTTAAGTGCATGGAATTCTTATGACAAAATGAACATGAAGGGTAAAACAGGAACGTTTGTTAGTCAGTGTTAGGTACAAGGCTTCAAATGTTTGACTTCATGCAGAGTGGGTTACATAATTTTTCCTCATGGCAAAGGTTAAGATGAAAGGGAAAATTACTTAAAAGACACATGAAGAAAAGGGACAGGTTAGCAGCCAAGTGTTAATGGTGAGTAGAACAAGAGAACATGCACAGACAAGTGATGTTGTTGCCATCAGTGCTCCAGGCTGTTTCTTCAAGCTCAAGCATCAAAAATAAGCCAGTCTGCATCAGCTGTAGAAGGAAGTCAGTGCTTTGGTGAAAACTACATATCTGCTTTTGTGTTCTGCCTGGAACTTAGGGAATTTGAATCTCTGGGTGAAAGTTACTGTTGTAATTGTGGTTGAAATCCAGAGTTGTAATTTTGACCTTGATCGAAGACCAGTGTATGGCCTTACAAAAGTGAGGGGTAAATTTGAACAAACTTGCCTGCGCACCAGAAGAAGATGTGCTGATCCAGACTTGAATTTCTTTTGAGCTGCTCTGCCAAGCTTAGAATGATAAATAATCTTGGAGGTAGACTAAAATGTTTTAAGATCATATGATAGTGGATTATCATGTTCAAAGAGAAATGATTTTTGAACATGCAACATGAATTTTCACAAAAATACTTAATTTATATTTTTTCCCTATTTAGAAATGTGTTGATTACATTAGCAAGTGCTAAAAATCTGGTTTATAACATTGAGTTCATAGCACAAATTACAAAAACCTGGCTATAGACAGTGCTGTGAACAGAGACAGTGCATTGTTCTTCACCCCTTCTTACCGGATGTGGTCCCTTGGCTTGGGTTTAAAGGACTGTTGTTTCTTCTCTCCTCTGTGTTTCAGGGCAGATGTTGGTGAAATACATTGTACTATTCCTGAAACTGGATTAACAAATCGGATTGTAGCTCTATTTGAACATGCAGTTCAGAGTGAAAATGGTACCCATTGTCCACTGCTATGGAGAATGTATTTGAACTTTATGGTAAGAAGAAGAGTATCAGTTTTGTTTTGTTTTGTTTTACCATATTTGGAGTTCTCACAAATACAGCTGGAATACTGCTTAGAAAAATGAATGCTAAATGCTGCCATGCCTCTGTGATTTGCAAGGTGATCTATTTGAATTGTACTGCTCCTTACTGTTGGGAACATTAAGGAAAAGGTAATTCACGTGGATTAGGAGTAATAGCCTCTGACAGTGTAGCCTTAATACAGATGCAGACATTGTGTCTGTCATCTTACACAGATAAAAAGTGTGTCATAAGATAACCAACCCATGTCGAGCTGCTTTCCAGCGCGTAGACCCCAGCATATACTCGTGCAGGAATTTGCAGTTCCTGTTGAACTTCAAAGTTCCTGTCACCTGATTTCTTCATCCCATTGTGATCCCTCTGGATGGCAACATGACCCTCTGGTGTATGAGCCACTCCTCTCAGTTTTGTGCCATCTGCAGGCTTGCTGAGGGTGTACTCTGCACCATTAGTCAGATCATTAACAAAGATGTTAAATGAGATTGGTCCCAATAGGGTCCCCAGGGGTACTGCTAGTCACTGACCAGCAACTAGACTTGTTCCACGGGTCACCACCCTCTGGGCCCAGACTTTGAGACAGTTTTCTCACTGTCTGTGCATCCAGTTCTTTTGTCAACAGCTTATTTAGGAGGCTCTTATAGGAGACAGTATCAAAAGCCTTACTGAAGTCCAGATAGGCAATGTCCATTGCTCTCTACTTATCCACCAGGCCAGTCATTTCATGTCAGTCATTTCAGCAGTTTATTTAGTTGGTCAATCATGATTTTTAGTGAATTCACACTGTCTGCTGCTGATTTTCTTCTCACTCATGTGCCTGGAAATGGGTTCCAGGTTAGCTGATCTGTCACCTTCCCAGGGCGCAAGGTGAGGCTGACCAGCCTGTAGTTCACTGGGTACTCCTTTTTCCCCTTCTTGAAAGGAGGAGTGATGTTTTACTTTCTTCAGTCTTTGGGTGCTTCTCCCAGTTGCTGTGATCAATCAAAGATTGTCAAGAATGACCTCTCAGTGGCATCTGCCAGCTCCCTCAACACTTGAGGGAGCAGTTCACATGCAAAATAAATGCATGGTAGGCAAAACATAGCTATAGCTTCTGTAACTTGCCTTCAATTTTGACAGTCTTTTGAATCTTAAAAGCTGCATATAAAAGTTATGTTAACTGGCGTTGCAGTTTAATGCTAAAAAGCAGTAATGTTTGTTTCTTCCATAGCTGCCTGTGAAAGTACATAAATAAAATTAACTTCATATAGTCAGCTTTGCCATCTTGGTTTTGTTGCTTCTCCAAAGTACAACACGGAAGATGAAAACACTAAAGTAATGACTTTCATTCCCTAGTGTTACTCCTCTGTTCACGTCCCCTGGTGTAGTAAGTTGTCAGAGGGGGATCAGCAGTCAGAAGGCTGTGAAATAGAGAGGAGGCAGGGGAAGGAGAGATCTTGTTTTGTGTTTGAGAAGATATCTTGTGTGGGACTGTTAATTGTGACCATTTCTATACAAATACATGCTTGTAAATATTTTATACAACTTTGTATGTAGGAATTTACAACTGAATTACTCTTATTCTTTACAAACTAATAATGACACCCCAGTATGCACAAACGCTAAAGATCACCCATTATGTATTTTATCACTAGTGCTTCATTCATGGAAGATACCTTTTTCAGAAGAACAACAAGGAGTATTTACTAGATGCCAGTAAGATGGAGGAAAATACTGTTACAGTAATAGCTTGGAATAACATTGTTTAGAGAAGCAAAATCAATTAGAAACATTAAAATTTTCAGATATAGTCATAGAAGAAGTTGCGCTTGTTCAGTATTGCCCTAAGTTCTGTAGATCTCTCTGTTTTCTCTTTGCTGATGAAACATGGGTCAGGTAAGTGGACAGGGATGTGGGCTGGAATCTGGCTGAACTGCCAGGCTCAAAGGCTTATAGTCAGCAGCATGAACTCCTGCTGTAGGCCAGCCACTGGTGCTGTACCCCAGGGATTGTTACTGGGACCAGAGCCCTTTAGCATCCTCGATAATGATCTGGATGATGAGAGTGTACCATCAGCAAGTTTGCAGCTGATACAGAATCAAGAGGAGTGGCCAAAGCACCATATTCTGCTCTTGGTCTGTCCAAGTTCCTTTTGAATAGCCAAGAGCCATGAAAATGAATAAGGGGTTGGAGCATGTGTTGTACAGGGAGAGGCTGAGAGACTTGTGGTCATTCATCTTGGAGAAGTGAAGGCTCCTGGAAGATACTGTCAAAGTATAGAAACACCCATAAGAAGGTGTGAAGACAGCCAGAATCTTCTCAGTGCTGCCTAGTGACAGGACAAGAGGCAATAGCCACAAGTTGAAATACATAAAATTCCATTCAGACATGAGAAAAAGCTTTTTTACTGTGAGGGTGATGAAACACTGGAATAGATTGTCCAGAGGTTATATAGTCTCCAACCATGGAGATACTCAAAACCCAGCTGGATGTGGTTCTGAGCAGCCTGCTTTTGCTGGCCCTGCTTTGAGCAGAGGGCTTGGAGCAGATGGTCACCAGAGCTCCCTTCCAACCTCTGTGATTCTGTGAAAAAGGCAGAGGCGGGACACTACTGAAAGCTCTTTGCAGAACTGTAAAAGAGTTTCTAAATTTTAAGAATTGACAAGGGAACCTTCTGATTTTTAGCAGCTGTACTGATGTAGTCAGAACAAAAGAAAACATACACTGATGATCAAAGATTTCTTCTCCAAAGATCACAAAATATTTAGTGTATTTTCAGTATTTTGAAATTAGTACTTTTTTTGGATTTGCTGTAAAAAAACATTTGTTAAGTGTTTTTTAAAGTACCTCAATTCAAAATATTTCTTCACAGGAAATTGTAATTATTTCTACCTGTAATTGGCATGACTGAAGCTAAGGAGACTGTTCAGTACTCTGACCTCTGCTGCCTTTCTCTTTCTAAACTTCATGGTGGCTGTGCGCTCTGTTCTTGTATCACATAGTTAAATGGGTGCTTTGAGGAAGAAGTTTTAACTCCTTCCAGACCGTTGCTAATTTTTCATATCTAGTTTTGTATGGAAGGAGGGTCAGCTTTACCAAGCTTCTGCTGAGTAAGAACATGCATGTGCATGATCTCTTCAGTGCACAAAAATAATGTATTATCACCTCCACTGTACAAAAGATGCTCTTTGCAGTAAGTGTGTAGCGTATCAGGTGAAGTTTTGGTTAATGACTTGCACTGCTGAGTATTATTGTCAAATCTAGGCAAAGGCACTGACTTGAACTGAAATACTCAGCAGATGCTCTTTCTGTGAGTCCTTGTTCTCTTACTTGTCTGACAAGTAAAGCCCTGAAACTTCTTTAAGACATCTGAAGAGTGAAACCTGACAAATTGCATAGCTACCACGATGTATAGTAAAAAGGATTTCTCAGCAGAAGAACATTGAGCTTTTCAGCAATCATTTCTTTGTCTCAGAAGTAACTGCTTCAGTATTTCAGCTATTACTGCACTGAAGTATGAATATTTTTTAATCACACAGGCTTCACTAGGAAAAAAAGAAAAAAGTAAAGGATTGTTTTATAAAGCACTTCAAAACTGTCCTTGGGCAAAGGTAAGCTCAAAAAACAGGTAAACTTGTCATCATACTTTAGTTTTTGAAGTTCTGTATTTGGAAAAAAAAAGTTCATCTTTAGTAGTTGTTGTAAGGAGTTATATGCAAATGAAAGGAGAGGTTTCTGAGGAAGTAATGTTAGGATTTTCTGCAAATAAGAGATGCATCTTAAATGGAAATGTGGTCAATAGTTAGTGCTGTTTGTGTTTCAGGACAGAAAGGTGTTGCATTGAGGCACGGCAGTAATAAATCCTGTGTGATTCAGAAATGATTGAGTCTTTCAGACTTTTATCATGAGCATGGTAGTATCAGAAATACATAGCCAAATAAAAATTTATTTATGTAATGATATATGAAATTATTGAGGAGAACCTGCAACTCCTCAGGTAATGTCTGTATATGCTGCAAATGCTCCAGTGCCTCTTGACTTCCATTTTATCTTTTTGAATAAAGTTATTCAGTAAGAGTTGGAAAAGACTTGATTAAACATCTACTTGGCTGTCACTGTAGAAGTACTAATTCTGTCTGCATTACTTTAAAGAATACATGATACTTCTTGTGTTCTTGCTACAGAGTTGTTGCTGTCTACCTGCTTCTTTACACTGTGTTTCTTGCTAGAAAGGTAGCACAGAGAATGTTCTTGTTGTCTCTCCAGGTACTCTATATGGATGCAGTAGAGTATTTCCCTGATGATCTGCAAGAGACGCTCGATCTAATGACTGAAAAGGAATTGAGAGTGCGGGTACCTGTGGAAGAGCTGGACCTACTGCTAGAGATTTAACACAAGACTGTAGCGGAGCGGAGAAAGTACAGAAAGCCACTTCCAAAGCTAACAATTAGATCCATCTGTTTTCATACAGGAACTCTGTTGGGACTTGGGTACTATGTACTTGATATTTTTTGTTGTTGTTAAATCTTTTATATAAATTCCTGTCAAAATGGAGTTCTACTGCCTGCAAGTATTCTGGAATCAAGGACTGCATTTTGCCTACAATAATGGATCTATTTCTCTGAAGGTATTGGTGGCTGTCACAGAAGGATACCCTCTTTAAATAGCCTCCTGTTGAAAGTTGCCTGCATTTCTCATTCTGTTGTTTGAAATTACATTCCCTAGGGTTCAGTAGAGGTTCAGTACACGCCAGCTATGGCTTGGTGAGTAGCACAGGAAATAAACATCTGCCAAATGGATGCTCCACTCTCCTCCAGTTGGCAGACTTCAGTAATTTCCTTCAGCTTGGTATGCCTGTGTATAAGTAACTACCAAGTCAAACAGCCATTCCATCTGTACATACACTGTGAGTAAAAGCTAATTTTTTGTTTGAGCAGGCACCTATTTTGGTATGCTTTGACAGATGACCATTTAAATATAAATATTTATGAAAAAGATACCTGAACACTTGAAAATTCAAAAGTAACTTGTTTTTTATTTATTAATTTAATAGAACTCTGAGTGTATTAAAAATGAAAATGTGTCCATAATGCATCTCTAAGCAGCTCAGTTCTAAACAAATTTATGTAATTGATTACTTGCTTTGACCCAAATCCAGGCAATTGTAAGAGAAGTAGAGGTTTGATCTGTATTTGATTCTCACCAAAGGAGGCGTAGTCTTCTATGATTATTTAAAAAGTAGCTTATATTCCAGGAGACTTTAGGCAAGCTCCTAGAGAAGTAATATGAAATATGGTAACAATTTAAAGGTACAGTTATGTTACATACTTATTTTGTGAAACAGAATATGCTGGAATATGGAAAGGACTGTTTAGCATCTCTACTCTTGAGACCCAAGGACTCAGAAACTGGATTTTCATCTGAAACAAGCATACCTGCAGCCACTGAACATCTAAAACTGCTTCAGAGGTTTTCCATGAGAGAACTAATGGTCACTAGCAGCACTAAAGCAATTGGGATCATCCAGCTGGTGAGATCCTATTACACATGAAACGATGTCTGGACAAAGACATACAACTTCTGGCTTGGGTTTCCCACCATGATACAAGATAAAATACATTTTAGTTCAGGCTGCATTTCATTTATTCATTTCTAAAATTATTTTAAATATTGCAGGGAATATGTAGAATTTTAAATGGCATTACAGCACTTCTGAAGAGCCTTATAATACTGATGTAGTTGCAAGTGATGCTGGTTTTGCTGTGAAAGTAATTGATTAGTCTTTGTGAAAAATATATCTTTTATTTTTTAAATCTTTACTTTCCACAAAAATGACAGAGCTCCTGAATTGGAGGTAGAAGTTACTCTGTGCCCTGAACAATAACATGACAAGTTATGCCTGTGTTTGTTTCTGCTTTCCCATCACAGCAGAATGCCGTTTCCTCTAAAGGCCTGAAAGGGCCATGGAGAGGGGAGAAGCTCGATTGTGCTCCTGCCTAGAGTCACAGAGGAACCCAGGGTGGGAGTGACCTTGAAAGATCACCTGGTCAAACCTTTTGTGCGACAGGGAGCCTAGATGAGATTAAGCAGCTCTCTCCCCAGTCACATTTGAAAACTTCCAGTGAGGGCAGCAATGACTTCTGTATCTGTCACTTTTCTATTCTTCCATGCATCCTATCCCCTGAGTCCTTTCCTCTCCACAGTTTCTCCCAAAGCAGCACCTGGGCTGCTTCCTTCATCCGGATGGTCAGAGGCTTCTTGGACCAAGTCCTGCCTTTTAATTCAGACCCCAGTAGCTTTCCTGTCCTTGTGGGGAATATATTTGCTATTCAGTTTCTCCTGATATTTATTACTTTTGTCTTGATCTTCAAGTTCAGGAACTTTGGCGAAAGTGGCAGCAGTTAAATTCTGCAGCAAAAGCTAAGAACTGAATTTTCAAACGTGTGTTTTTCAGTGCCTGTGGGGGCAGTCAGGGTAGTAGAACACAGTCCTTGGGTTTGTTTAGTGCAATGCAGCTTTTCTTCAGGGAGCTGAACCCACCTCGTTGTGGCTGTTGCTTCGAGCCAGCATTAACAGCCCTGTCCCAAATAAAAAGTGCCTTGCTTGCCACACATGTCAGAAAGCTCTTCAGCCCCTCAAGCAACGATGAGATCAACGGCCATGATTAGAAAGTGCTAAAAGATCCCTAGGTTTTTGTGACCTTTCCAAGCAGACAGATCTCCTAAGGTTTATAAGAATGGGTAATAAAACTTGTTTTTCTAGCTCCAGATGAAAAACAATTCTATTTCAGGGTTTCTGTCATCCAGATTAAAAAAAGGGCTCCATTCAGCTGTAGGGTTCGTTTTTAACAATGAGCCACATAATTTTTACATAGAAAAATAAAATCCCTTGGCCCTGCTGCTGCCATTGTTGGAGCACTGGCAGTTAGCAAAAGCATTGCTCTGGGTGTAACTCTCCACTGTCTGTTACTGGCCTGCGTTTGCTCCCACAGAAAGTTCCCAGAACAAAGACTGCACATTGCATAACTGGTTTGCATGTGTCACTTTTATATAAATGTTAAAGATCACGTGTACAACATTTGGAAATTAATTACTTAGAACTTAACAAACCCTTCACAGAGGTGTTCTACACAGGATACTTCATAAGTAGTATATGCATGGCTACGACTGAGCCAACAGACACCTAACCTCCATGGGAATGGAGCTGCAGGCAACAAAAGTGTGTAGAGGGGAAGAATTGAAGGTTATGCTGTAGGACACCAAGCTGGGGCTGTGTAGTTAGAATTTCTCTGGGCACATCTGCTGCATGACAGACCCTGCACCTCTAGCACTGGGGCTGGTGCCTTATGAGCCCACACGTCGTGCCTTGGGCAGCATAGGGCCCTCAAAGATGTTCCTACTGTGTTGGTTCCTTTGAGAGACATGCTCTAGCTTGGATGTTTATGTAATGAACTGAAATCCTTTTGGGAAAAACAAATTTATAAACTCTAATCTTACAAGTACCCTATCCAAACATGTTTAGATGTTTAAGGTAAGATTACTAATGAGCATCCATCCTGCTCTCTTATAAGCTGCAAGTGCTAGAGATGGGTACCTTAAAAGTGGATCTCAGTGTTACTCAGGGTTGCATACTTGTTGATTTTCATGTATAAATGATGACACTGAGGTTACTCAAAAGTGACACTTGTCCTAGTTAGCCCCTAAAAAAAGATATAAGAAGGTAATCAAGAACAGCAGCAATGCAAGCATAGTTGTAAGAGACTGTCATGCCTAAGGAGGACTAAGAGTTAGGGCACCTGCATTGCTTCCTGCCCACATGGTGTAGGGCACTGGAACAAGCACTCTTGGGTCACCAGCACTTCTTCTTTAAAGTAAGTCAGAAAATGCAACAGGCAGGTCCATGTAAATAGCAGGGCTTTGCCACCAAAATGGTTCAATTCAAATAAATGTTTTATTGGGAACTGAAGAGTTACACTGACTGAAAACCCAAAACCCACCAGCTTTTAACCTGTTCATGAACACAAATCAGCTGTGTGGTTGTACACAGGACTCTTATCAACACAGAGAGTTCTGTATAGTTCCCAAAGAGACAGATGGCTTAAAGATACAGTCCCTCCGGGGTTCCCTCTTGCTTTTTATAGAGAACGTTCTCTTTAGACTTTTTGAAATCTTCATTTGTTACTTTCATTCTCCGTTCCCTCAAAGCCATCAATCCAGCTTCTGTACAAATTGCCTGCAACACAGAAAGCAAGAATAGTTACAGGTTCTGTGCAACCCCTTCAAGCCACCCCCTCAAAGGCAGCTGCATCTTCCTACTGCTCTGGTAACTGTAGAAGTGAGGAGTGTTAAAATCTGCATTCTTAAGTTTGATACTGTTCCATAGCACTGAAGCAGGCTGGATAAAACCAGGAGTGTGTCCAAAAGGACAGAAGTAGTCAGAGTTACATTTTCCTGACAGAAAGGCAGCTTTGTAACAACAGTATTTCCCTCATGCAAGGACAGACACGTCCAGATGTGTGATCCTTCTGCAGGGAGGAGACAGTTGTGTTAGGTTGGTTTAAGTTCATAGGTGTGGTAACTGCAGCAAGAGCTCTTATCTGCTTTAAAAAAGCAGACAGGGTATGGCTGAAGCTTCCTAATATACAGTTGCATTTTTATCTGCTTGCAACTTAGTTCCTAAAAATGCTACTTATCCTACACTATCTTAAGTAATGTTTAAGATACCTTGCACAAGATTTCACATTCTCCTTTTAGTTTCTACTTTGCTCCTTTAAAGTTTCATACTTAGATAACACAGGTACATACACTTACCAACACAAGCTACCTCACAATTATGATACTGATAATTTCCCATTAATAAAGCAGAGTACCTGGCACTCATAAAGGGTATTTTAAAGCCATCCCACTGTCCCTCAGTGATATCAACACAGAAAATTGGTGAACAGTTCAACAGACAATAGTTTTGGATGCGATGCAGCAAAAATGAGATTTGATTTTTGCTTTGAAGTATAAACAATGGTGATGTGCACTGACCTTAATATCTGCACCACTGAGATCATCTTTTGCCATAATCAGCTCATCCAAAGTCACATCATCTGCCAGCGTCATCCTGCTTGTGTGGATCTGAAAGATTCGTTTCTTCGTCTTTTCATCAGGTAGAGGGAACTCTATTTTCCTATCAATACGTCCTGTGCAAAAGAAAAATTCAGTCTTAGGTTTTTTGCATGCAGCTGTTGGAAGCAGCAGGAAGAACACCTGAAGAGTTTGACGGACAGTAACTGTTAAGCTGGAGCAGGTCCGTAGAAGGGCAATGGAGCTGATGAAGGGTCTGGAGTACAAGTCTTATGAGAAATATCTGAAGGAACATCTTGGAGGTGTTTAGTGTGGAGAAAAGGAGGCTCAAGGATGACCTTATCACCCTCTACAACAACCTGAAAGGAGGTTGTAGCCAGGTGGGGGTTGGTCTCTTCACCCAGGTCAAGAGAAAATGGCCTGAAGTTCACATGGAGACGTTTAGATTGCATATTAGGAAAAATTTCTTCATGGAAAGGGTTGTCAAGTACTGGAAGAGGTTGTCCAGGGAAGTGGTGAAGTCACCGTCCCTGGAAGTGCTCAAAAGAGGTGTAAGGGTGGCACTTGGGGATGTGGCTTAGTGGTGGACTTGGCCATGTTAGCTTAATAGGTGAACTCAATGACCTGAAAGGTTCTTTCCAACCTAAACAGTTCTATGATTCTTCCTGCCACAATGAATCGTGTCTTGCAGTAGAAAGTGAGGTCAGACTATTTGCAATGAACAGGAAGCTATTGGAGCTGAAAGATACCAGGCTGCTGAAACAGTCTGTCATTGCAGGCAAGAGACCCTGCACCTGGGAAACATGAGAAACCTTCCTTGAGTCACATATAAATATAAAAAATCCCAACGTCTCACAGCACAGGAAAAGTGTTAATGAAATACTTATGTTCTTGTAATGTATTTTATTCTGCTTAGATTACACTTAGCTCTGAACTTCAATTTTCTGCTGCACACGTGCACACACACACACACACACACATAGAAGATATATCACCATGCCAACTTTAATAACTCTTTTGCCCTATAAAAAAACCCTAAAACACAAATGAGAAACAAACAAAACCAAAACCAAACTGAGGAAGAAAGCTTTTGCAAAAATAGGTTAAAGTTGCTGCCCGCTGCTTCCTCTCTGTCAGTAGGGATTTGGCATGTTCTAGTACCTGTTGTTTCAACTGAGCAATGTTTGTGAAGGTGTTTTCCTTCTCCAGATCCCTCCTGTTTTTATTTACAATACCTTTTCTAAACAGAGTGATGGCACCTCATAAGACTATCCAGACTATCATATATCCACACAATGGTGAATCAGTTCACCGAGCTGCTCTAGGTGCCCATGTTGCTTAAGCAGTAGTTGTAATTTAAATATCTGATACACAGGTGTAGGAAGCTTCCTTCCAACAACTCCAGATCATCTTAGCTCTCTTTCAATTCTGGCATAGTATTATCTCCTCTGTGCTCTAACAGCACTGGGTTTGAGCTGAAGGGTCTAAAGCTAAATGATGACAAAACCAGACTAAACACTCACCTCAGCAACTTCATACCATGCAAGTATTTCAGCTTGTTCCTTTGATCTCTGTGTTGTTTTCTACCTTCCAATTTAACAGACACCACAGACATGCTATGCTTTGGTACATATTTAGTGGCCATTTAGAAATACTACCTGTGCCTGCTCAAGCTCAACATGTAACACAAACATGTCCCTCACTCATCCCCCAAATGGCAGGAGTGTGCCATGTCAGTAAGGAGCAACCTGCTTTCCTTGCACCAGAATCCAGGCTGTCTCTGGTAAAGCTTAGGCTCACCCCAAAACACAGGCTGTGCTGCCCTGCCTTCCCCAGCTGCTGCAGGTGTGCTGCTGCTGCACACAGCTTGCCTCAACAATTACTTAAAATGGCTGTGTCGTCTTAATAGAAAGGGAGAATATTCAAACCATTTACGTATATGGAAAGGAATTAACACATTTCTTCTCTTCCAAAGATTTTTCTCCTATTTAGAAGCTTGTGAATGGGTTCTGATTTTAACAGATGCACCAGCATCCATGAGATGGTGAATAAGGACAAACTTGCAAACTTTTTACAGCCTGTGTTTGTCGAGTTATGACAAGTCCTTTCACAAGAAAAGGGGCTTAAGCATACACAGCAGGGAAGTCCCTTACCTGGTCTAATTAAAGCTGGATCCAGCGTTTCTATTCTGTTTGTAGCCATGATAACTTTAACATCCCCCCGAGAGTCAAAGCCATCCAGCTGGTTCAGCAGCTCCAACATTGTGCGCTGGATCTCCCTCTCACCCCCTGAATTTGAGTCATACCTTTAAGAAAAAAAAGCATAGTCAGAGAAAGCACTAAGTAACTGCCACAAAGGTATAAACAAAAAGGGGAGAGGGGTATTTTGTTTGTAAATATCCATAAGAGATTTAAATAAAAAATTTAATGTTTGTCTACATAAACAAAACACAGGTTTTCAGAATCTTGTTGTGACATCTAGGTAAGTGAAGAGACACTGAACTATTCTTGTAGTTGGGGAATGTAACAGCCATCATGTGAAGGAAATCTGTTCTTTTTCCATGTTTGTTATATATTTGGAAATATCTTCACCTAACAAAATTAACATAAAAAAGGAAAAAACCTAATTCTTAAAAGCACATACATCCATACGTAAGGCAGCAGCTGGCACTTCAGGCTAGTGGCCATATAGTAAACATGTATGAGCACCCGTTTATTTATTTAAAAAACACTGACTACTTTAAAGACTATTTGCATTGGACAGTTCCAAGAAACCTAAAGAATTTTCAAAGTAACACAGTTTGGATATGGGTTGAACAACAATTTAGTGTGGCACAAGCAATGCTTCTCTATACACTGTGTAACTTTCTGTAAAATACTCTCAGAGCAGAAGTATTTAGCCACCTACTCAAGAAGCAAACAACAAATGCATATATTCTACATTAAGTATTCTGCTTTATCACTGGATCACTAAAGCCAATTACTGTATATGGACTTGAGGCTAGAGGATCCCATATACACAGTGTCTCTTTCTGGTTTTGACACTCTCTCCTAGAGATGCTGCCATGTAGCAAGGGAACACAGGTTGTCTCTGGTCATGTCTATACAGTATGAAAAGGCTGTGATATATTGGGTATCCACGGAAGTTGTTTGAAGTGTTACTTGTTACAAATGCTTACATCAAAACAGTATATGAAAATGGTAGCAGAGCAAAGAAACTGAGTCTCAGTTTAGTTGCAGAAGAAGTGTTTCTAGTAAAGCTTTCGTTGTCCCTGGCAATCCCTGCGTGTGCAGTGGAGCTCAGCTCCTGTACCTCTTTGTACCGATGGCATCGATCTCATCAATGAACACGATGGACGGGGCGTGCTCCTCAGCCACGCGGAACAGCTCGCGCACGAGCTTGGGGCCGTCACCCAGGTACTTCTGGATGAGCTCTGAACCAACCACTCTCAGGAAGGTTGCTGAAGTTTGGTTTGCCACTGCTTTGGCGAGTAAAGTTTTGCCTATTTTTAGTTGGAAAGAAATACTGTCATTAGTTTGCAGAGAAGGGAAAGAAAAAGCGAAAGAAAAAAGTGCCTTAACAAAACAGCTGTGTAAAATTTGTGACAGACTTAGCAATGCTTTAAATACTAACTAAGTGTAAATTATTTCACTTGTGTTATCTCAGCACAGGTGTTACTGAACTGTAATATACCTGTGCCAGGTGGGCCATACAGAATGACTCCTTTGGGTGGCTTTATACCCATCTCTTCATAATATTCAGGGTGGGTGAGAGGAAGCTCCACAGACTCCTGCAGCACAAGAAACACAAACATGTTTTTATGAGAGTGAGTGGTTTCCAGCAAAGATCTGTGGGGATCTTCAGAACAGCAATAATGAAAGCAGTGAAGGCAAAAAGAACTTAACTGATTTCAAGCCAGACCTTGAAAAGCATGGCTGTCTATTGCCTCCATTTCCAAGGCAGACAGCTACTCTATCTGCACAGGTCGTCCTATTGTTTCTGCTTGACGTGTGGTAGAGCAGCAGTGAATGTTCCCCCTCCTCCATCCTCAATGCATCATCCCAAATTTAGAACCCTGGAGTTCCTGAACCCCAAACACTCATGGATGACCTTGGGGCCAGGGAACCCTTTATGAAAGGCTACCTTCTATAAAGAGTTACCAGATACTATAGATTTTAAGAGCATTTGTGGTTTTAGACACCTATCCAGAACAAAAGAGTTGAGTTTTAGCAAGCTTCAGGTAGGGAAAAAACCAACCAAGCCAACACACCCCAACCAAACAACACACAAATGCAAAAACAAAACAACCAATCTCCCTGAGAGACTAAATCCTTAGATTGCACCACATCAGACACTCAAAATAACCTCCGCAGTTTTTACAATATAACTCTCGTCTTGCAACAATTGAAACTTCACGTGTTGCAAAGTAGCTATTAGAAAGATTTTATGAGCTTCGGGCTCTACAGGTTCCTGAGCAACTGTGAAAGGTTATTGTACACACAGCCTCTGGTGGCCCACTTAAAAGACTGAGGTCCATGAGTCTGCCTAGTGAAATCTAATAAAGAAATGCACTATAGAAAGATACAAGACACCACCACAGCAATAGCAGCCAGTCCTGCTGCTTCTCTTTTGAGCTCCTAGCACAACAGCTACATTGCTGGCTTAACTGTAAATGAGTACAACTTGAATACCTTGATTTCTTGAATTTGGTTGTCAAGGCCACCAATGTCAGCGTACGTTTCTTGAGGAGCTTTCTCTACTTTCATCACAGTCACTAAAGGGTCTGTGTCATCCATCAGGACTCCTATCACAGCATGAACCTAATTCAAGAATTAAGAGTTGTCAGAGAAGGCAAGCAGCATTATTAATAAAGCTGAGGTCTAATCCCTATGCCCACCTATTTAGGTGTGTGAAATACACAGCATTCTCTCTCCTATGGTCTTCAGAAAAAAAAGGCCACTTTAAAACAGTACAAGAACTTCTTGTACTTCTTTATAAAACTTCATTTTATAAAAACAACTCACCTTATGATTTAGCAAAACAGAGCAGCCTGGCTCTAGCAGGTCCTTGTCCACAAAAGACAGAATACTGACATAGTGTTCTGATCCCACCGATGTGGACACAATGGCGTGGTTGTCATCGATGATCTCCTCCAAGGTACCCACAGACATCGGCGTTCCTCTCAGATCATCCACCTTGGATCTTTCTTCCTGTTGTCAAGAAGAATCCAAGAAACAACTGAACAACACAGGCAAAAACATTCTTGTACAACACTGGCTCAACAACGCAGACAGAACATACCAGAACCAGTCTTTCCTATTGTTTTACTGCCTCAAAGACAGAGGTCAGTAACAAAATCCACTATTGATTTAGCCCTACCCTACGGACACCATCTATATGGATGTGAATAACCTACAATCTTCTTTTTCTGGGAGCTGCACTTTGACAGGGCATTAAGAAACAAAAAACTCCTGTGGCTTCATCTGTAGTGATCCATGCTTGCTCTAAAACAATTTAGCCAGTTAATGAGGAATTGTGATAAACCTGATACGTTTGTATCAACTTGCACATTGGTGGTACTTTATTTCCACTGCTTTGGCATGAAATAGTGTCATTTTAAGTAGTCACGTTAATTAAGAGCATTTACTGTAACATGAGAAGTAACAGTTCACTCAAACCCCACCTCTTGTTTTTCTTCCAAAGGTTTCATCTGTTCTTGATTTCTGATAAATTCTTCCTCCATTAAGAGGTAATCCTTAATTCTCTCCAATTTCAACAATTTGAGTCTGCACTGTGTGTGAGGAGTCACTGTAACCAAAGCAGAATCACAGCATTTTAGAACAAGTTTGACATGGTACCAACTAATCACTAATTCATTACTAGAAATCCTGCTTTATGCTCCTGACAGTAACTCCTACCTTACTTGTCCCACTGTAACTCCAGGCAAAAACCATTTAATGTTTCCCCTGCATTTTTCCTCAGTTTCATTTCTCTCTCTCTTACCTGGGAATTCAGGGGCTGCATCATGCAAAACAATAATCTTATTCTGTGGGGGGCTTTTTTACATTAATGAGAAATAAAATTCCATTTGGCATTGTATTAGTGACCTCCCCAGAGCCAGATTTCGAGGAGAGAAGAGCTCTGCACTCCCCGAAGAGCAGACAGTCTGCAGCTCTGCAGGCGGGGCAGAATGCTTACCCAGGGGGAGTTTGCTGGCAGCATCTGGTCCCTTGGTCTTCTTCTTCTTTTTCCCCACTCTGGTTGGAACTGGAGGTTCATATTTCTTCTTCTTATCCTTATTCATAAAAACAGTTCCATAAGAAGAGAAAGAAATCAGGAAAATAACGATGAAACAATACACACAGGTGGTTAAGTGCACAGACTACAAAAGAGCTCAGTGTGAAGGACTTCATAACAAAACTTTCTCCTTATGATCTGTAGCGAGAAACCCAAAAGAAACATGACTCTTATTTTTTAAGAAAAGTTAAAAATTTCTTCTCCTGCTTATTTTACATCTCTCCTTCTAATTCAAACGTCTGCCAGTTTTCAGTGAATACAGAACATGGAAGGCTCAAGCCTGAAGTAAATCACAAACAAAACTAATAGATGAGACAATGAGAAAAATATTGAATCTCCACCTTTCTGCTGCACTTCAAGCAATAAATAAGACACATTCAGTTTCCCAGCCTGGACAGTGCTTGCCGTTTACACTGCATTTCCAGCTCCAAAGCAGACCAGAGAGGCCCCTGACGTCCCACAACATGAAGTGCAGACCTACTGCAGATCCTTGTGTGGTGTCACTTTCAAGCCAACAACAGTACCTTAAGTGACAGCTTGAAGGCAACTAGTCTTTCCTAACCCTGACACATTTATAGTTTTATTTTTTTAAAAAACCAGTCACTGTCAAGAAATTTCAGTTTTTCTTAAGCTCCCTTTTCTGTTTATGAACAACACCCGTTTTCTCCAATGTGCACCCAGAAAAGACATTCATCAGAGCCAGCAAGAGCGTAATTTTATGCAGTTCCAAATACAATAACAAATTTCAAAAAGCAAATTTAAAAAGCCTATTGCAGCTAAGCTCTGTAGCAGCACACTTGTAGTTCATTCTGTAAGTATTTATTTGGGTTTCAGTTACCTTGTCATCCTTCTTGCTACCACCAGGACCATGTCCACCACTCTGACTTTGACCCTAGACAAAAGGCAAAAAAACAAACGAGAAGAACCTAAATATATGTACATTTCTATGAACCGAGAAGCCTACGGGCAACTCCACGTACAGAAATCCCATAATTGGATTTCTCCTGTCTAAACAAAGCGCTAACATATTCCAACTTATTCTCCAAAATTAAAAAGAAGTGCCCCTCGCGGCCCGGCCCCACCGCCTGCGCTCCTCCCTCGCCGGGCTGCGGCCTGGAGGCGCCGGCGATGACTCCGCAAAACGCCGGGCGCTGGCGGCGGAGCCTGAAGAGGCGCAGCCCCCGCGCTGGGCGCCGCAGGCAGAGCCGCGCTGTGCCCCCACCCCAGGCCGCGCTCGGTGCCGGCCCGGCCCGCGGGTGCCGGGGCCGCTCTCACCATCGCGCCGCGTTTGTGTGTGTGGGGTGCCGTGACTCCGCGGGGTGCGTGGGTGTGAGGGGTGCGGGGTGCCCGCGGTGTGTGCGGGGCTGTGTGGGTATGAGGGGCGCAGAACTGAAGCAGAGGAAGAAGAGTGGCAAACCTTCATGCCCTATATTTAAAGTTACAGGGCTTTTTTTTTGCTAGACCAGGTCCTTCCTTCCATCTCTTGCATTAGCTAGTCAATATAAAAACATATTATTTTTGTGTGTGCTGTAAGAATTGTTCTTGTGGGCAGCGCTTCAAGAACACGGGTAAAGTTTTCAGGAAATCCCTCCCTCAAGACAAACATGACTTTTATACCTAGAATGAGTTCTACTGGTCTGTGGTATTCCTGGGGAAATGCAGTAGAAACTTTTAGTGTCTGCGTTTGACATTCCCAAAGGTAAAGCTCACACTGAACTCAAGCACGTGCCCAATCCCGAACCAAAGCCAGTTTTGGGCCAAGCCGGTTTTACACCATTTCTTTGGACCGGAGGTCCCGTCCTTGTGCGGGGCCGCAGCAGCTGCTCTGTGTCTGCCCAGCAGAACCAAAGCTCCTGCCTCCTCCTGGGGGATCTTCAGGTACTTCCTCTGCTTTGGGCTGAAAGAGCATCACTATCAGCAGAAAGGTTACAGTCAAGATGAGGGTATAGTCTAAAAATACTTACAGCCTGCTCTCACCCAGTTAACCAGCATACAGATTATATTTACATCCATCACTGTTTTCAGTGTAATGATCAGAGTATTTGTGAAAAGAAGCTTCAGTTTACAGCAGACAGTAGGATGTGGGATTGTTTTGCTTTGCTTTGATGTCGTTTTTTTTTCTTTCACGCTTTCTCTAGAATTCCTGTCAGAGTAGAGAACTTTATTAATTATTAATGTAACTGGCTGAGCTGTGTAGAAAGGTGTGAGGTTTTGATCATTTACTTTGGTTTGGTTCCATTTGTTCACAAAGGTTACTGTTGTGCACTGTGGATTCCACTTTTCTATTGTTCTTATTGTTTTATGAATTAGCTGCCTTTTTGTTACAGTATCAGCTGTTCTGTAACTTTTAAGTACATTGAAATGAAATTAAATATAACAGGTGTTCTTTGCTTTAATAACATTCACTTTTTGGACTTTACGGTCTTACAGGATTGCATCTGTATTTCTTTTAACCTTACAGTGTACAGGTGCTAGAACATTCCTTCCCTCATGCAATTTTTCCTCCCTTTAACCTCCCTTTAGACTCAGATATACCCATATTTATTTCAAATTATACCTGTAATTGGTAGGTCTGGTTATGATTGAGAACTCTTGTCACTTTTTTCTTGGGAAAGCCTGATTGTAGTGCTGTGTAGCTTTGCAGCCATTTTAACTGTGAGGATTATGACATAAACTGACTTAAATGGTAGGGGTGTAGGATGAATGTAAAAGCTGAACTTTCCATTTATGAGCTGACAAGACAAATCTGTGACAGCCTATCTGGTTTTGTAGTCTTTATAAATATTAGGAAATTGTATATGGGAGCAACAGTAAAATGATGTTGTCAAGATTGTCTCCCAGCTCATTCACTTAAAGACATACTATGGAACAGCTGTGACAGAGAACATGAACCACAGAAGGGAAATACTGTGTTTGGGGTGACCTGGTTAACGGCTTTCAGTTCTTGGGGCCAATAGTGCTGGCAAACTGGAAGTGAAATAGAAACGTGGTTCTGTACCCTGGCTGCTTGCCTTAACTTTGCACATCCAGAATTTTGGTTTGGTTGCAGAGTACAGATAATGTCAAATCAGGAACTTTAAACAATAAATATGTTTAATGATCCAAGCCACTCTGCTTTCTAGGGTTATGCTTACTAGAAAAAAACCCAAAAGAGTGAGCAGGGGTAGCAGGAAGGAGCACACAGTCCTTGTTTGTTAAAGATGAACATAGCCTCAGGGGCATCAAAAAGCTCTTCATATCAAAAAATACCAAGACTTGTTCAGAGAGGGTGGGGATTTTTGTGATTTGTTTTTAGTTAGAGTTTTCTACCCCTCTTGTTTATTCTTCAGTAAGCTTACTGCTGATCTTTCAGGCATATTGTAAAGCCCCCAGCTCTGTTCCCAGGCCTTTGAGGAGGAAGAGGGCAGCTGAGGGGTGGGGGAATATTGGCCTTGGGATTAGTACATAGCAAAGAGGTTTATTTTCCCTTTGCACATACAGGAAATTACTAGGATTGCTTATGTTGTTGATGTTAATTTGTCTTTCTTAGTATATGTCTAGCTGCCTAGAGCTTTTTATGTTTGCATAAAATGAAATAAACCTACAGATTGTAAAAATATTATTCTTGCTATTGCAGCTACATATATTGGCTTGCACTTTCAAAAGCTGCAATTTGGACTCCCTCTTTTCTTAAATGGGCTTTGAACTTACATCACCTCCAATAAATGAATAAAAATGCAAGGGTTTAAAGACCATTTGGATTATTTTTTTTTTTAAGTGTGCATGTGTCAAAGTACCAAATTAACCATTAAGCTTCTCTGCTGCTTACAAGTTATTCAAACAGTTCAGAAGTGGAAAGTATTCCTACCACCTACTAACTGGCAAGTAACAATGTGAAGGGTAATTATTAGCAGAATACTAATCCTTGTGGGCTCCTCACAGAAACAACTCAGAAAAGATTCTCCCCCAAACTCACAATAACGCTCCTCACCTTCTGGAAGAGTCTTTTACTTTACATTGTCCATCCATGGAACTAGGGACATGACTTTTAAAATTAAGGTGCTCAAATAAGTGCCTGATATCAGCCAACATGATTGCTTCCTCCTTCTCCCATCACCAAGACTCAAATGTGATTTTTAAAGTAGGAATATCACCTTCACCTCCACTGTTTTTCCTGAAGTCTCTACTGTACATTTGAGCCAGTTAATTTTCAAAAAGGAGCAGAAGCCAATAAGCTTCAGCCCTAACCACATCAATGGCTTTTAGCTAAAACCCGTTTGATGTGAATTATTGGGTATTTACAAAGATGGCATTCCCTTAGAAAAGATTCACCTGATGTTTCATGACTTGAATCATCAGTCATCAGTTCTTTGGTCTTCCTTGACATCGTGTTGTGTTTCTCAGCTGTGAAGGGCTGTGGTCCTTATGCCTTCCTGATGTTCTGTGCCTTGCTGCCAGTGTGGATGACAGCAGCTTCAGCCCCCTGTGATCTGCAGTGACTCTGCTGCGTCCCCAAGGCACAAAGAGCTCTCGCCCTGCCTTTGTTTCCTTGTGATGGCCAGGCTGCTACCCAAGGGAAGAGAGGAAACAGGAATGAAGGCACCTTGCTAATTCCTCGTTCCACTGGAGAGCCCAGATGGATGCCCAGCTTCAGTGCAGCGTCATGGCTGTGGATTAGCACCAAGCAGCTGTAGCAGAGTAGGGGGTAAGGGCTGCAGCCACGAGCTTATCTCCCTAAAACAGCAATGTGTGTTCCCACCATCGGTAGTTCCAGAGACTCCAGAGAGACTCTCCAGCTACTCAAATTGAAGCAATTGCCAAAGTGGACAGATTCTACTGTGCATTGGAAAGGAGATGCTAAAACAGAGGAGGAGTCCTTACACTCTTACTTCCTAAACAATTTGAAAACTACATTTTCTGCATGGCTAGAAATAATCTGGATGAACTTCATGTTCTTGGATATGCCGTCCTCCGTTTACACAATCTGAGTTGGCATTTATTATATTTCTAAACATATTTATGCATAGTTTACTGTTGTGAAATTTTGTTTCTTGGCAGCAACCACATTAGAGCAACATTTAGGTATACTAAAAATTAATTGTCTTGACAGCATTAGCTACAGACTTGCTTTGAAGCTTTGATCACTACAGTATTGTTTAGAACAAGGTCAGATATGAAAGGTTGCTGAGACCATTCTTTAAAAGTAGCTGATGCACTTAATTTTAACAGTAACTACTTTAAGAGGTTTATTATTTAAGCTTGGAGTATATGGTAACATTTTCTGTGAAAAAAGAGTTATTTTTCATCCACATGGAAAGGCAATATCTTACTGGACACATGAATGCATCAAGAGGGAGGGCTGTGAAGGGTAACTTAGGAGACTGTTAAGCGTCACAAACCACTTAAAGAGATTGTATAAAACCAGTAGTAGGGCTGCATGTGTTTCTTTGGTTTTCTTGCTGGACCACACTGTGCCATTGGGTGAACATGCACTGGTCTCGGGAAGGCTGCAGGGCTGGGCAGATGGAAGCAGGAAGCACTATTCCCTAAACATGGAGGTTTTGCACGGGGTGGGCGAGATCAGTGTCGTCAGCCGGAGTAACTTCCATGCTGCAGTGTATAAACCTGTTCCTTGTTATCTGCTGGCTCTTCTCCAAGAGCTACAGGTACAAGCACTTTTTTGTCACTTTAACATATTTATATTTCACTTTTAAAGTAAATAAGCTGGGGTCATGGTTTAGTGGTGAAGGTGGCAGTGGTGAGGTATCAGTTGGACTCAATGCTATCAAAGGTCTTTTCCAACCCTAATGGTTCTATGATTCTAAATCAGCTAAAATTTATAAACAGTAAGGCATTAATGAAACTGTTTTTAGTTTAAAAAGCAAGTTGAATGAGTTGACAATGTTGAAGTTTTTTCTCAAGCTTTCTTTGAATAAAGAAATTAATTGTAACCAACCCTTGCCATAGTCTTACTTTTGGAAAAAAAACCAACTCCCAAGCGCTTTGCAAAGAAAAATGTCAAATGTCCAACCAGATATCCCTAATGAGCTTTGGGAGGAAGGGACATGTTTGTCCATTTTCCAGATTAACAACTACCTTAAATAAAGTTGAGCAAATCTGGTTTCCGTTCTGTAGCCAAAAAGACCAAATTTAATACATCAAAAATTTATTTGAAGGGCAAATGGTGCCAAGTTGAATGGAATAGAAAAACAATTTCTATCTGCAAACGGCACAGTTCATTCTGACATACTGTTACAGTTGAAGGAAGGTATTGCACTAAAATGTATGTATTTCAGAGAGGGAGATCAAGAAACAAGGAAAAATGATCAGCTGCTGAATAGCAAGAATCATAAGGAAATGAAAATATATGTTTGTTTCTTAGGTTAATAATTATTAAGGGAACAGCTGAGCAGTACAGCAAACGTTCACTCTCAGAGCTATATTAATCCCACTGTGCTTAACTACACGGTAAACAGGATGGCATAATTTTTACTTCACCTTTCTGTTCTAGGGGTTGAGGTGTGCTGGCATGTTGCAAAGTATCTGTCCCATCCTGTTTACCTGCTGGCTGTGGTAGGTGCCACAACTAATATGCTTAATTTTTCTGCAGTATCTATTCATTTGGATAGCTCACCTGATTTTCCAGCTACTGACTCATCTGCATATCAACTCCCACTGATATGTGTTGATGTTGTGGTCTGATTACCACTGAAAAGGAGACTTCTTGGAGCAGGAATTACTTGGAACTAGACAAGCAGAATTCAAAACATCTGAAGCGCACAGATGCTTTCAAAAATTTTGGTAATAAAATTCTTGGGAACCTTTCCATGCTGCAGCAAAGTCTGACACCTTGAAGATTGTTTCATACATGTTTTCAGAATACTGCAGAACAAGTCATTTTATTAAAAATTATGTTTATAATATCATATGTCTTTATATTATCTCATTTGAAAGTCTCAGAGCAACATACAATTCCCCTGAGCCTCATAGTCTTGCAGGCAGGCTAGTAGCTGAAGCAGACTGTCTCGGTCTTACCATCTGACAGCTGAAGTGAAACTACTTCTCCCTTAGTGTGAGAAGTGTCATAGACACCTCATTCACCTGGTGGCAAATACATTCCCATAGGTGATGGTAAAGTTTGGCCTAAAGGATTCCAAGGAGTGAGAGCAGAACAAGAGCAAAGTGGAATCCTAAACCCAATGGAAAGTGACTGTAAGAGGAAAATACCTTTCTCACTGTGCAGAGGTTAGCAAAATACCAGGTAGTGTGGCTTATTGGTTCTCATATTTTGGTAAGAGAAGATCCTGTGGTACTTCAGCGGTGAGCGCACAATCATGTTGCTATGGTGACTTCTTGTTGCGTGGCAGGAAAATGTAATAAGAAACTGATTTTCTCGTAAAGTCTAAATTATTAGCTGGTCCAAATTCTGTAGAGTTTTTGGTAGCTTTATGAAAGCTATAACAAAAGACTGTGTGATAAGAAACTTACTACATTTGGGGTGAAGAGAAAAAGATAAGTGATTAAATATGGAGTTATCTAAACAGAATACAGAGTTCTTCACCTGGCTAATTAATGGTTGCTGATGTTGAAAAGATGCCATCACCCAGTGCTCCTCAGAATCAACCCATTGATACACTAACAGCTGCGGATGGTTTTAACAAACTGAACACTTCACCAGTAATTATATCAACATTCACATAAATTAGTTGGTTTCACTTTGCAGGACTCAATCAAATGATGAAGAGATACTGAAATAATTTTTATGTAAAGAGAAAAACATGAAATAGGCTTTTCCTTTCATTTCAGAGAAAGCAGTATTTCTAAAGACACAAATGCTTTCTAATTATACTGGCTACTTCTTAGGCTGTGAGTCTGAAATTCCTAGACAGTAATAAATGTTTGCCAAATCTGTGTGCTCCACTGTTTTATTAACTGCTAATGATTTGTATGTTTTCCGTCATGAAAGGGCAGAGTTGTTATAATTACTCGTCTAATTCTGCAAGTGTTCTTGCTTTGCAAAACCCAGAAAAGTCATTATGCCTGCTCCAGGTCCTCTCCTCACAGTGCGGTGCAGAGGGAAGCCAGAGGGCAGAGCACATCAGCACAAATACACCAGCAAAGCCGTCATTAAGGACAGGAGTTTGGAGGAGAGTCTTAAAGTCAGAAAGCATTTAGGGACAGTCCCAAAGCCCAGTGAAGGAGATGGAAAGAAAGGGTGAATCTAACAATGAAAAGCATAAGTGGACTAAATGCACTGGAGTATTAAAGGCAGTAGAAACTGGAAAGAAGGGAGAGAGCTATCATCAGTGTAGGGGAATGGGAATTGTCTGAGATGTCAGAAAAACAAGCTCCCTGGTAACCTAGGAGCCACTAGCTTCACCACCTTGCCACTGGAATTGAAGATATGTTGGCTTTAATTGCTCCTCCCTGAAGTACTGGTTCTGCATTAATCTGTTGACTATAATGTAAAGGCTCCTCTGCCATTTCCTGCAGCACTGTAATCTAATACTGCACAAGTGTCTCACCATGTTCACATTCTCTGTTGAGTAATTGTGGCTTTGGTTTCATGATGCATAGTCTGTTCAATCAGCCTGTAATTGCAGCACTATCTGGAAGTATGGTTGATATATCTATGTAATTATGTTTATTGTTAATAATGCAAATTGAATCTGTTGAGTTAGTCAAGTCAGTCATCCTCAAGAAGCAGTTTCTACAGATGATTTCTTTAGCTGCTGAGGAGTGGGGTTTTTTTTAGTTCTCCTTTGCTCTTTCACAGAAAATATACTCTTATTGAAAGATAACTTTGAAAAAAAGAACCACAGCCCCATCATAAAAGTGTCAGAATACACTTTAGAGGATATGCAGAAATCTTGTCTATCCAAAACATCTGGAGAAGGCCCTAAATTCAGTCCAATGTGTGTGGTACTGGCATGCGGAGAGAGAAATGAGAAATGCATGAATCCCTGTTAGCTTTTGGTATTGCTTCATATGGGCTTATCTAATAATTGGCAGGGTGATGAATTTAGGAGTATTTGGAGATGCCAGTCTTGTCTGGAAAAGCATAGGAGCCGTGCAGGTGCTGTGGCTCTGAAGCTGTATTTTATCTTCTACAAATATGTCTGTTAAAAAAACTTTGTCCCTCCCTGATACAGATTTCTTTCCCCCCCCAGCCTCACATAAAGTCAGCCTTGGCAAAGGTTTTTGGATATGTTTATAGTTGATGAAATAGTCTGTATTCCCTGCTGTAAATACAGCTTTCTGTATCAGTTTCCTCCATGTGACTCAAATGTTACATCTATCAGGATAATACACTTAATATTCTGTTCCAGGCCAGGTTGGATGAGGCCCTGAGCAACTGATCTAGTGAATGGCATCCCTGCCCACAGCAGGGGGTGGGAACTAGATGATTTTTAAGATCACTTCTAACCCAAAACATTCTATGATTCAATGGTTATAGTGTGAAGTGTTTAGACTGTCTGTTTCCTAGTAGTATGTGGCACATCACTTCCTTCTGCTGAAACCTACCTTCTTGGGAATTTTTTTGTTAGGAAATACTCTTTTGTGGTCTTTTTATTTCAGGATGCTCCTTTTGTAAATGAAGAATTGGTCATACAGTATGAATAACACTTGAAAATGGGTCTCTTGAGCGCATTTAATTGAGACTGAATATAGCACTGTTGCAATAAAATAAATTCAGTTCTGCATCCCACAGCTGGGAACACTGCATTTTACATTATAGAGTCACACAGTTCTTCCCCCTTTTCTGCATTTAGGTGGGTGTTGGAAACCATTTGTTGGTCCTGTATTGTTATTCTGGGCAACTATATTGTCTGTGGTTCTGTAAACTCCCTGAAAACAACTCTGAGTTCAGCTATTTACATAACGACTGTAGAGTTTTCTTAGGAAGTGCCCTCTGAACATGCAAATCTCTCTTCATGTTACTGGCTCATGTGGTCCCTCAGCTCTGACTGACTCCAAACATCACTTCAGGTTCTTATGTGATGCCAAAAGTGCACCAAGAAAGACTGTCAAAGATGGAGCATTCAAGGGGTAGTGTTATTTTATTTACACAAAGCCGGTAAGCACCCTCAAGGCACTCTCCCTCTGTCCTCCTGTCTCACCACTGGCCAACTGGCTGGAGATGGCCCTGGCCATGCAGCAGCTCTGCAGAGTCTTGATGGCAGCTGTTGGGCAGGGTTATTGAAAAAGTTACAGAAAGCAGTCAAGGGGAACCTACCAAATATAGGTTCCTTAGCAGCACCGTCAACGTTTTTATACTTCATTTTCTGTCTTCTGCTTAAGCCTTGAAGTTTCAGA
The DNA here is from genome assembly GCA_013397755.1 of Cnemophilus loriae. Classification (NCBI taxonomy): domain Eukaryota; kingdom Metazoa; phylum Chordata; class Aves; order Passeriformes; family Corvidae; genus Cnemophilus; species Cnemophilus loriae. The sequence goes on from VZTF01007679.1 coordinate 1,189,605, forward strand.
TTATTCGCAGGGACTTCAGGATATTTTACCAATCAATCCAGGCTTTTGGCTATTCAGACTGGAGTGTAGTTACTACATGGTAAATTGGAAGCACTTCCAAATTGGTGTTATTGCAATTCAATGGGAACTCTCACTGTTTCCCTGGAAGGTAGCCAAGAGGCCGCTCCCATTATTTTGACTTCCACTCTTAGTCCACCTCCCCTGTGCTCTGGGAGGTGGACTTTGTAAAGACATGAAACAGTTTCCTTCTCTACAATATGAGTGACAAATGACATTCTTTTCTCTTTTTACATCTTCTTGAAAATGAGACGCTATTTGCCTTTTTTTGCTTAACGTAAGCACTATTCCTCTGGAGAAACAACCGAGGCTTTGAAAGTGAGTATCCCAACAAAGCTGAAATCTCCATGCCAGGGCTTAGGCAAATGCAAACCATATTATCTACAAAGTGATTTTATAAGAAAAGTAGGGCACTTCTCTGAAACCTAGACAGCAATGATGTGTTCCCAGAAAGCTGATAAGTCTCAGGAATCAGCTGTGATCAGGGAAAGTGAAAACTCCGTTTATTTTGGTCCTGGCCTATTCTTTAAAGATGCCACGCTTCTTCTACAGCAGATAGTACACAGCATGTCTTAAATGCAGCCCAGTACTGTGAATCTTGTTTTGGAGGTTCTGACTTTTTCTAGGCATTTCCCACAGCCAAGTGAAGGTCATGATTTCCAAGAGATGACAAGAAGGAATTTGCAATCATGTGATTCCAGAGGATTTTGGTGGATTTCTGATACCCAATTTGACATTTAGTCATTTGAGAATCTATATTTATGGCCTTTATCTCTATAGTAACTACAAACTCCCCTGTACTAGTATGAACCACACCCAGGCAGATGAGAAGCAGGCATGGTACTGTAAGTAATTATGATAGTTAGGTAAAAGTCTTAATATAAAATACCTGTTCTTCAGCCAGAAAAATCTGTAGCATGTACAGTCATGGTATTTTCACTTACACTAGATTCCAAGCTACGAACATGTTGTCTTTAAGATATAAGGAAACCGAAATGCTATTTATAAGATATAAGGAAATTAAAAAATAATCTGACTCATTGCCTTGTAAGAAGACTGTCTCTCTTCTTATTAACTAACTTCAGTCTGTGTCTCCCCACGATATTTTGAGCAGCTGATCTGTCTTTCACCTCATGACTGGGTTATTGGCTATATTCCAATAGGATAAATGGAATCAAAACAAATGGTACACAAATGATGCACTTATACAGTGAAGGGGAATGATGTCAATCAGGGCTTGTGTGGACTTCACTGAAAGTTTTCAAATTGTTCAATATCATAAGCAAGACAAACTAGAAGCAGGAGTCTCTAGAGTGAGTGGATTTGCTAGCCCAACCAGATGCATTTTTCAGAGGTCCTACTGCCCGTTAAAAAGTGATTGGCTGTGTAATTACGGATATGATTACGAATATTAGATCAACAGGCTGACAATGATCATGGCAGCCAAATTTTAGTCTCTGGCAGAAATGAGATTAACAATTGAGAGGTTCTTTCATGGAGACTAACCAGATTTCCTGCGCAGCATAAGCATTTTTTATTAAGGTTGTCCAATGAAAAGGCCGCAAGACATCCTGAAATAGCAGTACGTTTCATTGTCTTCCTCTGAATAGGTCAATGTCTGATGTTCCCCTCAGTTTGTTCTATAGACCACTGACTGTGTGTGGAATGGACGCCTGGTTTGATGAGCAACCCAAACGTGGCAGGGAAGGCAGTAGAGCTGGATCACTGCTAGGTGAGGTGTCTTATCTGAATCTGAAGCAGTGCGGGTTCTAGACAAGCTGTAGGAGGCTGGTACATGGGCTGTTCACAGGCTGTTCAGGGCAGAAGCCAGGTTTGAATTGCAGAGGCAGAAGTCACCAATTTCCACACCAAGCAGGCAAAGGTTTTGGCTGACGGCAGTGCAGCCCCCAGCACAGCCAGCACCATTTGCTTGAGTCTGCATGTTCATAGCACTGGGTACCTTCTGTTCCTGCCAGTTTGCAGAGTCCACTCTACCCCTCAAGGAGGCTGAATCCATTGTAAGAAGCTTTTCTCAGACTTTTCTGCTGCCTCCTCCTGGTAATTTTTCTGAGGGAGCTGCAGACAATCCAACCCCATGCTAAAAATAGCTCACTACAGGGCTTGTGTATAACATTCACAGCACTTCCAACCCCAAATCCCAAAGCCATGCTGTAAACACTGAAAGGAGAATTGCAATATTTTCCGTGATTTTTAGACACATATTTTAATGGTTCCTCTGCCCACAGCTTTATGACTTTACAGAGTGCACCAGGACCTCTTGTTCCAGCTTTTCTTTGTGACCATGACAGAGTACTTTCTTTTATAAAAGCTGAGATTCTCCCACATGACAGTGACACAGGGCCTGGGAATTCCAGAGAAAGTGTTCAATATTGCTCAGTGCATCAATAAAATCATGGTGTTGACAAATCCCATGAATACTGATGATCAGTTCAGGAGCACAGACCTTGCAAGGCACTGATGAAACAGTAAGAACTTGTTGGTTAGATAAAAGGCAACAACAGGTGAAGCAGTGAAAGGAGAGGCAGGCAAGGGAGCAGAGTTTTATAGGGCTGTGCTGCCTGGCTGCCGGCTGAAATACAAAGGGATTTCAGCTGATTGCTGACACCTATAGCCAGAGAAGGTATTTCTGTAAGAGGAAAGTAAGTCTGGAGGAGATGTGTAACAGTGAACAGAAAAAAATGGGAACATCATTTAATTTTCATCACTAGCTTGTGGTGGGAGCACTGGAAAGTCACTGTTTACATGTGCCCCAAATAAAAAGGAGTGTCGGGCAGGCAGAGGTCTGACATGTATCCAATTAACACAAAACCAGCAGAAATGTGATGTCTCTGTGCTGTCAAACTCCTTGGAGGAGGCAAAAATTGCTGCGGGACCCCTTAACCATTTACTTGCTTTAATGTCCTGAGTTTGTAAACAATTTGATTCCTCCCATGGTAAAAGAGATGCAGTTTTGGTTCTGGGCTGAGATATTCTGACAACGCTTCACATCCCATAGAGCCATCCTAGCCAGGCTTCCCAGTGACTCCCAGTGACTTCCCAGGGCTACCGCAGAGCTCCTGCATTCACTGCTGGCAGCTGAAAGACAGCATCACGCAGAAAGGACCAGGAGGTCTTTTTTTCCTTCTTCTTTCCATTCTCCATGCATCATACGAGGCTCAACATACTTAGTGACAGCCCTGTTACTGAAGATTTCCATACATGCAAAAGACAACCTGGATTTCATCCCAAATTGTGTGACCTGAGGATATAATTTCAAACAGAGAGAAGTTCAGTTTTCATGACCCTATCTCTCTTAATCCTTTACCCTCAGCTCAGGTGGTGGCCGGGCATCCCAGCTGCAAAATATCAGCAGGTAGAAGCATCAGCCCCAGATGAACTGGGAACGGACAACTCACTTCCCAAAACAGCTGCAGAGGAACAACCAGGTACTGAAAGCATCCAGACTCAGCAGCCACCTGGAAACTTGTAGTGACCAGCCCAGAGGGAAAATCACAGATTGTCACCCTGGTGCTCCCAGCTCTCCAGAACAGACAAGTAATAAGGAGGAATGAAAACATATGCAGTAGCACCTACAGTGTGCAGGAAGCTCCCTGCACGTGCTATTCAATGATAGACGTATATACAGCTGGGCCACTTGACATATTGATTTAATTTTGACTGGGTGCACTGATGAGAAGAAGAAGAGGTGAATAATTTCCTCTCATACGGCTTGTAGCAATTGATTATTGTAGCAACTCACTGTGAGAATGTGAAAAACACGATACCTCTTGAGAGCATGTGAGCTGTTTGGTGCCTTTTTGTCCACCTCCATGTTATCTTTGGAGTAGCAGAGAAGTTCTCAAGTCTTTTGTCTACACAGCTAATTAAAAATTAACCTCCACCTCTCCAAGCATGAATGCAACACTCTGGACCAGAACTGGGTTTGGTCATTAGGCTAATTCAACTCTGTGAAAGTAAATTTGCATCAGGGCTGACTGTAAGAGTCTGCCTGCAGTATAGGCAGTGGCCAGAGCTAAGAACTCTGGTGGAAGTACAGAAGCAGCAATAATACAAATAGCGGAAGTTTTCTCACTAAAAACTGGAGTTCTATTAGAGGCCTGTAAATTCTTTCAGTTAAGCTTGAGTGCACTGGACCAGAAGCATTTCATGCTGCTTGTGGATTATGTCATTGAGCAGCTACTGTTACAATTAGCCTTAATAGAAAAATCCTCCTGAAAGAACATTTCAGTTCGTTGTCTGAACTCTGCCTTTAGCTCAGTTATTCATTTCCTATCTAATTACCAAGTCGTATTTCCTCTTTGCTACAAATCCCTTGCTATTTTATGCATTATAAAGAGCTAGTCTAAATTTCTACACGTTTACTGCTATATATCTAACAAGTAAATTGCTTCAGGAATTCCCTTGAGGCAGTTTGTTAAGCAAAGCTCATTAATTTACTTGCCTGGATTGCCTACACACTTCTCTGCAACTGGGAGTGCAGGTGCATGCAAACACTGGTGACCCCCCCTTTACAGTCTAATCCTTTCCCTTGCTGGCACTGGTAAGTGAAACATGTGTTCCCTTAACTCCCCAGAGTCTTCTCAGAGCAGGACTGTGCTCCTGTCTCCTGGGCTGGCAGCTCCAGCACCCATCTGTCCTGAGCTAGGCATGGCCAGGGCTCAACTGCCTCTGTCCCCAAGATTTTCAGTTCTAGAGTCAAGCAAAACTTTACCTTGGGCATCAGAATGAAAGAGCTAACAAGCACGTAACATATTTCAACAACTTCAAAAAGCTGGAAGGGGCTGTTTGCATCATGAAACGCAGTCCCTTATGACCCCAGGCAGCCACACAATAGAATTCTCCAAAGCATCACCTCTGTGCTATAACTCTGGCCTGGAAATATTTCCCCATTTCCTGTGATAAATATAACCTCTTTTGTACCCACTGCCAAAAGTCCACACGACTGTAACAGGCCACAGCAAAAAGGCACAGGAGATATGGAGAGAGTCACCTCAGTCCAGGCAGCAGTGGGTCTTTAACAGGTGACATGCCAATCTGATCTAGAAACTGATGGCAGCTCATCTCTCCTTCAGTTTGGATTTTCCTCTACAGATTCTTCCTTTTGTCACTTGGCAACACGGAATTTCAATGAATTTTCTCTGCCCGTAAATTGGATGGTTTTGTTACTGTGCTGCCATCTTTGCGCCTATGTTTCGAAGCTGTCAAACAGCTTTGTAATCAAGCATTTCTGATTGCAAATTCCAGATTGTTTAATTACACTTGATTTGGTTTCTCACACAAAGTCAGAAACCACACTGGCAAATGAGAGAACAGGGCTGTGTTGCTAATTAGTGTCCTGCCAATTTATAATATTTTACCAAGCCTAAGCTCCCAGCATGTGGTCATATGCTACACTCTGCTCTAAATTTGCTCAAAAGATCAAATGGAAGCTACAGTGGTTCTTTTTCAAAAAAGGCAAATTAAAATTAAAGGGAATGTCAAAGATGCTCTGAAGCCTTTTGTTCCACTTAACAACACAGAATTCCTATTGATTCATCTGGAGTTCCTGAAGTGTTTCTAGGCCACAGCATGGAGAGAATCTGAAGTCTGTCAAGAGGGAACTGGTCTGTAGAAGGACCAAATGATGTCCAGAAGAGTATCAGCCCCCATGTTCCCCAGCACTGCAAGCAAACCTCTGGGGCACCTGTTGCCCAGGCAGTGGAGGCTGGTCTTTCACCAGGGGCTGTGCTAGAGGGATGTGCTCTGTGTGCAGAGGGCAGAGATGCTGCCATGAACAGGAGTGTCTGTAGAAACGCTCACCCAGAGGAAACTGGAAGAAAATGATGAAGTACAACAATGAAGTACAACAAGGTTAGTGCTAACATTCCCAGTCTTTCAGCTGCCTTCCTGCTTTGTACATTAGTCCTGCAGAAATCGGCCTGAGCTTCCCACGGAATACACTTTTTGCCATAGCTGGCGTCAGGGCAGTCACCAATCTCCCTGCAGCAGCTGATTGTCTTCTTCTCATTAGGATGGAAAGAACAACTGTGGTAATACAAGGGCTTTTATGTTTTGTTGACCCCTCAATTTGCAGCAGCTGCTGCTACTGTCATCAAGGTACTTGGAGCTAGAGATGCAAGCAGAAAGAATAACTCATTCCCATAGCAGCAACCTCGAAACCTTCAGTGCAGAGTGAGGCATGAAGGAAGGAGTCTGCCACAAGAGAGCAGCTCCCAGGATTTTGAAGTATGAGATGTCAGTGCATCTGCCAGTCCATGGGATGTGTGAGTGGTTTAGCGTTAAGCTCAGTGAATGACTTTACATCTTTTTCATACCTCTAGAAATCACTCAGAGAAGTTAGCACAGGTAAATCCTCTCAGACGTTTGTGCCACCACTGCTCAGGGTGCCAGCTGGGAAAAGCATCTGGATTTGAAACATCTAGCAAGGACTGAACTGCCTCACAAAACTGTGACAGCCATGCTGTGAACATCCTGCACTCCAGGTCCCCAGCTGCTCTGCAACATCTGTTAATTCTCACAACATGCCATGGTGTTGATTTTGATTGTTTTCTTTTTACAGGAAAAACCCACTTGAAGAATAGGTGGCTGATCCTGGCAAGACTGTTCTGATGTGTATAATTTTACCCAGTTTATAGATGACCTTTTTAAATACTGAAGGAAATTTTACATACTGGTGCAGGGCTGAGGGAGTGTGGACAACACCAAAACTGATATCAGCAGGACACGATCACTTCCCCGGAGTGCAGCAACATTGCCATTGGTACCTGATGGTGCCATCCATTGGCACAGTGTGGAGAATGGAGGCTTTTAGAGAGAGGATTTCCCTGCTCCAAGGCAAAAGCGCTCACACAGATAGCTAAGAAGAGCATTCATGTCAATCTGATGCCATTATGTTTAACGGACCTAAATGTGTGACTTCTGCAAAAACAAAACAGAACAGCTGTTCTCTACAGCAGAATGAGGAGAGAGAGACATACACATTTCACATTGTAGCAGCCCCATGGGAATGAGAAAAAGGCTATAGATGCTGTGAGCCTAATCACACAGCTGTGGTTGTTTTGTGCATTGCAAAACATGGGATTGATATTTACATAAATTCTCTGGGAAAGCTGTGTAAAGGCAGAGTGTCTCGCTTCCTGGCTAGCATGGCCCTACAAGCACATGCGTCTTTGGCTCCCTATTCTCTGCTTTGTGATTTCTCTTTGCTTCCAGTGTAATGCCACTACAGAACTTTTATCATCATGACCAAGGCTTGGTAAAATTAAAGTTCCCAGCAGAACTCCCAGCTTCTCTCTTGAAATTTCAGAATTTTTAAAATGAATCAGTTAATAAATTGTTGCTTGTACTCTCTGGTCACATGGCATCTCACAGCAGAGTAATGGTTAACCCACTAAAGGGGTATCTAGCCAACACTGACTCTCTGGTCCCAATTTTTCTCTCAGCCTTGCTTCATGAGGCCAGACTTGCTAGCATGAGCAACAGTTAGATCCACAAAGGATTCATGTGCTCAAATTGCCACAAAAGACCACAGCAGAAAGTCTGAGATGCTAAACACAGTTGCTGCCCAGCCCTGGAGGTGCCTGGGGGAAGCTTCATCGTTATGTCCTCAGAGAGGGTCTGCATAAGGAGCTGCATTTTGACAGAGTGCCTGGCTTACACTGTGGGGCATTCAGCTGCTGCTCCAGCTGTTTTGCCTGCAGGTGTTCCTGGAGCATACCTGATTGGGCTGGGGAAAGAGTAGGCCTGGGAGGAGTGGGACCTCTCAGTTACCCTTCCTCCAAACGTGGCAGACGTAGCACTTCGAACACATGCTATTAACACTGGTTTGCCTTGAATGTCAGACATCTCTTTTTCTGCCTACTCCCAAAAGCTTAAAAAAGTCTGTACTCATAGAGGAGATGGTAAGAACAGCCTCTCATAAAAGTTATACAAAATTCTTGTGTTTATGGTGTGCAGATTACGGATATGCTGCTACCTCCCTAGATCAAGGTTCCATTCATACCCCAATTAATGACCGTGGCCTTGTTTTAGAGCCATGTACCTGGGCAGATAAGTAGTGATGTTGGTACAAGGCAGGAAACATCCCAAACTAAATGCAAAACAGATATTAACTCCCTGTCATCTTCCAGAGTTGGATATCTGGAATCAAACCACATGACTGGACAATTTTTGGAGGAAATAATGTATCTGCCATCTGGCTTTGTAACAGGGCCCACTGCAATCACTCTTTCCTCAGTGCATGTTTTCATTGTACCATTCACACAAATTTTGGAACAAGAGATGACAATGTAACTGCTAGTCAGTTTTTTCTCCTCTCTTTTGCTATAATTATGGGTCTTTGTTCAGTTCCTTATTACTTAAGGAATCTTTGGTTTAACATGACTATTAAATTAATTCAATTACTTTCCAAATGAAAAATCGCATCTTCAGTTTCTCCACTTCTCTCCTGGGTGGGAAACTGCTCAATTAGTTTCACAGTAGGGAATTCTCTGAAGGTCTGATTATAGATCAGGTTCTCATCACTGTGTTGCATCTATCACTTGAGGCTCAATCACATCAATAACCAACAGGAAAATGAAGAATTTTGAATTTAAATGTCATTTTGATCCCAGTCCAACCGAGCACTGGAGAGCTGGTTCTTCGACAGCAGAGGTTAAACAGCCTTGCAAGCTGGGCAGCTGGGGTAGAAAACCACATGGCTGAATGTTCATGGCCCAGCATATTCCCTGGTAACCTGCCTGCTCTGCTCTGGATGAGCTGTGAAGAAATAACTGTGATGCTCACGTCATGGGAGCAAACCTGGGAATGGACTACCAGATGTCCTACCAACCCTGCAACACTTCCCTTTGGATCAAAGAGGACAGACATATACGTTTTCTTCTGAGAGGATGTGAAATTTTTTTCTTTTTTGTTGTTGTTGGTTTCTTTGTTTTTTGGTTTTTTTTGTGGGTTTGGGGTTTTATTTCTGTCATTAATACAAAGTTCTATCTCTTTTTTCCCCAGGGAACTCCTCACTCAGCCTTGACAGAAGATGCTGTATCAGTATAGCATTACACCAATCAACTTGTATTTGATGACTCCAGTTCTTTAGATCATGGGTAAATGCTCTATCAAGAAAGAAAACAGTACATTTTTTTCCCTTGCTTATTTTTTAACGGTGTGATTTACCAGGGGTATAAAAGCAGAACACTAATTGGCATGAAGACCTATTTAAACATTTAATCTGTATAAAGACCTAGGTCAGTCAGTGATTTCATCCCTTGAGATCTCAGCTTGACCTTTCTTGTGAAATTCTGCCACCTCCAAGAATCACAGTGTGCTTTGTCCGGGAGCTTGTTTCTCCCATGGGGTGCACTTGTGCTTTAAAGGTCACAGTAAAATGCAGAAAATACACAATTAATGTACTGTATCCTGAGCCAGATCCTGCAAGGACACCATATGCTCCCACAGCTTGCTGAGATTCTCATCTTTTAAAACTTTCAACAAAATCATATAACAGCTGCAAATTTAAAGGAAAAAAGTCGTATCATATAGACACCACTGTGAGCCTTTTGCAGGTCTTGACTTCATTGGTCTGACTTAACTCCCCTGGTTGGATGAATCAAAGCATCTACATCATAAAGAGAGGAGCCCCGGCACAGTGCCACTGCCAACACAGTCAGATGTATTTGAGATTAACTGGTTGGGAGCAAAGTGCTCTGACTTCTGTTTGGTTACAGTCAACAGGTCAGTGAGGTGGAGGTCCTGCAGATCAAAACATCCCCTTCTGGAGGGCTTTTGGTTTTGTCCTGGGACTTCCCAAACTGACATCATTAAAGTAACAGCTGCTATGAGAAGAGTTTGTGTATTCCATGCTTCAACAATTAAGCACATTGATTCCTGAGTGAAATAGACTCTGCTGTTGAGTCATGCAGTCTTCATTACAGGGTTTCTTCCAGAAGAGGCTGCATTTCCTACTCTCTTCAGGTCTACTTATTAGTCTTAAGAATCTCAAAGTCTTCAAATTGTCAGGCAAAAGCACAAGAACACATTGGAACAGAGTAGAATTTAATATACTCTCTCAACAATTATACTAATTTGGGAAGACAATTTGTAATTGCTTTCAGTTCCATAAATATAGATCAAAAGCCCTTAATGCACAACTGCAGTGCATAAATGCTATTTACCACCGGTGCTTTCCTTTCGTACATCTTGATGCATCCTACAAAAGCAAGCTACTGCAAACTATTATAGAGGTGGGGAAAGTGAATTACAGAGAACTTAAGTTACCTTTCCAAATCCCTGCTCAGAACCAGCATTATCCAAGCAAAGTCCAGGCTTCATAAACCCATATTCATAATGCATGAAGTACTAATCACACATAGAAAAGCAGTAGAGTTGTGGTCCAAGCCACAGCTTTCCCAGCTCATTTTGGAACTCACTCTACTGATTTCCCAAACCTTAGGTGCATTGGTGTATTTGTGTGGGCAGGTGTGCTGGAAGGTGGGGGTTTGCACCTTCCCACTGCTCCCTCCTTCGCCATGGCTCTGGCTCCCACAGGGTCTTCTGTGAGGTCCTGCTGAGATTTCCTGCTGCTCTAAGTGAATAGATTCTTTTCCCCAGTGCTTGGAGTGTGGCTAAGAGCCCTCCCTTCTTCTGGCAGCAAGCTGTTGTTCCAGTCTGAGTAATCTTGTCAAGCTGTCTCCTGAGACAGCTTGTGCTTTGACTGACTATGGCTTGAGGGTCTCTAGAGCTGGAGCTACTGTTTCATAATGCAGAATCAAGCATGAAGCAAGTTACTAATCTGGTAACGATCCCCTCAAATAGCTGAAATTCCTTCAAAATATTTGCACTGACAGACTTACTAACCTTGTATTTTAATCTCCACAAAGTAATGAAGCTGGTGTAAACTCTTTATTCTGTACTCTGGCTAATTTAATAAATATGCAGTTGTGTGTATGTGTTGGTCACTTCAGGTCACTTTAAAGTTTTATTGTGTGGTCTATGGATCTGCTGTTAACAATTACAGACTGATCAGTCACAATAAAATCTATACTCAGTCATAAATATGCCCAAAAAGAGACCCTAAGAAGAGGATTCTAAAGGTTATAAAATGAGACCTGGTGACTGATTTTGTATTCCTTAGGAAAAAAATTTGAACATTTCTGCTTAAAGAACATCCAGTATTATTTGTATTGCAGGAAATAATTGCCCAGACAGGCCCAGTGGTTTGGATCAATGCAACAGCCACTGTGTCCCTGGGGACACTTTGTAATTATTCTATATTTAAACAGCAGATAGAGTCTCAACCCCCCATCATCCTGATCAAAAATACCTGCATATAATGAGGTCTCTCAGAGTCTTCCTTTCCCTACCATACGTGCTGCCAGCAAGCCTTGTTTTCCCATTTCTCACAAGCCCAAGTACACTTGGCTCTCTTTGCATCAAGTAACAGGACACAGCTGCTGCGCCGTGGCCTCTGGAGGGAACTCACATAAGGAGCTGGTGCTCTCAAATCCTTCACCAGTACTACACCATCTAACCTGTGTAACCAGCTCCCGCTGCCTCTCTCGCTGCACGTCACTCTACCAAATCTGTCCTATGTCACAGGCCAGCTCCATTCCCTGTCTCATACAACACAGCAGTTCCTGTACTTTTTTGGGCCATCAGGCCAATTTTTGTTCTCATGGTATGTTTTAGGAGAGGTCTTCCTCAGCTAAGAGCCAAAAGGGACTGTGGTACTTGCTCATGATGCAGAGCCTTTGGCACACCGAGGTTTCTCCAAGGAACTGGCAGTGCTGGAAAGAGTGATGGATTTTTCCCTCCCTGCACTGAGCCTTTCAGTGCAGGTCACCCTGCTTGTGTCTCAACACAAAGACCACAGCAGAAGAGGCCATAATGCTGCTGCTGCCATCACCCTTTCACCTCTCGGGGCAGAAGGAAAGAGAGTAAGAGGCAAAGCTTTCACTGTGCCCCACTGAGGAAGCTGTCACCAGTGTAGGGGATTTTGGTATATTTGTCTGAGGACAAGACTTCCCCTTTTTCAAATTGCCATAGAACAAATTGCCTGTACCAAACAAAGGGTCATGGAGGCTTTTCTCAGAAAGGGAAGACTTGCTTCTTGCCAAGCACACATAGCTTTTACCTGCGTCACCTAATTAGCTTCCTGCAATCCAGTCTGCATTGCTTCAGAACCTGATAAATCCCATATACGACAAAGTCATTCCTGTTTCTATGTCATGCTTCAATTGCACCAGTTTTCAGGAAGTATTTGGATGTTAAATTTGATTTAAGCCATTATGTTTCATTTTTATTGAGACTCTTTGGCTCACCATTTATTTAGCTGCTTCAGTTGCTTGTATGGCAGGTTTCCCATTGCCAAGGCATCTGAGAACCTCATCACCAGTTTAAAAATCAGCAGACTGACAAACGCCAAATCCTGAGAGACTGGGCCAGATTTTACAGGAGATGATTCATCTTTCAGTTGATAACTTCCAGCTGCTGATATTGGGAGGTTTAGCCCTCTGCATTGATAGCACAAGTGTCTCAGCCAGTCTCAGTCATTTTAGGCAATATGAAGAGACAATATCTAAACTAGCTGATCTCTGATGTGAAAAGGCCTGCCCCTGTTTATTGGTAATGTCAGGGAGGCTGTGTACTCTCTCTAGTGCCACTCATAGCCCTTGACACCAGTGAGAACAGAGTAGAGGCGGTGTGCCATTTTCTTCATCCATGCTATCAAGATTAGGAATCAAGACTAAGTGTGAGGGTTCTTGTGATAAAGCAGTGTGTCTGGGAGCTGCCCAGAGGAGCATGCATGGTGCATTCCTTAGAGCCTCAGAGGTCCTAAGTTAGCAAGTAGGTTGTGGGAGATCCTAGGGTTGCTTTCTAATTATCTTGATGACGGTCTCTCTAAACAGCCCCGTTGAGAGGCAGAATCATTTCACTAGGCTGTAAAATGCATGAACAGCAGACAAGACTTATGACACATTATGTGTGAGCAGTGAAGTTGTTTTAGTAGTTCCAAACATTGTCAGATACAATGAATAACTGAGATTTTCCAAAATTAGGGTATTTTTTAAAGTTGTCCTTAGAAAGCCTCAGAACCATTAAAAAGAACTGCAAAGCCAAATTAGGGACTTCAGAGAAGCTTCACAAAGCTTTAATGTTAGCAATTAGCTGTTAATGTTAACTTCACACAGCAATTGTTAGTTTTAGGCAACTATATAAAAACTTTAGATTCTCAGAATGAATGCCCTGTTGGTACCCAGGGCTTGAGGACATATTAAACGGATGCAGTAAACACACAGCCCTTGGGCATGCAGACAACAACCAAGGGCTGCACGGCATGCAGTGTCTTCAGTATTGTCTGACCCACACTTGCTTGCAGAACCTTCATCCAACAAGCTGAGCGCAGTGCAGTGTCATATCACCGTAGTGCCATCATTTTTGGGCAGTGCTTATGGCAGTCTCCATGAAGTTTTTCTACATCCTGTGAGACTGAGCTTAACACAAGCTATAAAGCATACAGGAACATCAGCACCTAAACTGTCAGACACTCTTGAGGCATTGCCTGGTGTTTTCTGCTGATTCCTGTTCTCCTCACCAGCTGCTGTGATCGCTACACCGAAGTTGCAGCCCTATAAGGGGCCATGATGTCATCTTGAGGCTGCTCCTGCACGGCTTTCTGACCCCACCAAATCATAGGATCAATTAGGCTGGAAAAGACCTCTGATATCATCAAGTACAACCTGTGACCGAACACCACCACGTCAACTAGACCGGGGTACTGAGTGCCACGTCCAGTCTTTCCTTAAACCCTTCCAGGGACAGTTGACTTCACCACCTCTCTGGGCAGTCCATTCCAGTATCTAATCACCGTTTCTGTGAAGAAATTCCTCCTAATGTGCAACCTAAACCTTCCCTGGCATAGCTTAAGACTATGTCCTCTTGCCCTGTCACTGGTTGCCTGGCAAAAGAGACTGACCTCCACCTGGCTACACCCTCCTTTCAGGGAGTTGTCATAGGACATGCACTCCAGAGCCTCCACCAGCTCTGTTGCCCTTCTCTGGACTCAATCCAGCACCTCAATTTCCTTCTTGAACTGAAGGGTCCAGAACTGGAAACAGTACTCAACATGAGGCCTCACCAGAGCCAAGTACCAGGAAACAATCACTGTCCTGGTCCTGGTGGCCACATTATTGCTGACACAGGCCAGGATGGCATTGGCCTTCTTGGCCATCTGGGCACAGCTGGCTCATGTTCAGCTGTTGTCAACCACCACCCCCAGGTCCTTTTCCTGTGGGCAGCTTTCCAGCTGCTCTGCCCCAGCCTGTAGTGCTGTGTGGGGTTGTTGTGACCCTGACACTTGGCCTCATTGAACCTCATACGATTGGTTTTGGCCCATTGATCCAGCCTGTCCAGAGCCCTTGGCAGACCCTTTCTACTTTCCAGCAGAACAATACTTCTATCCAAATCAAACTTTTAAGACAAGGCTGACAAACGTGTTGGGGCTGTGTGAGGGAAATTTGCAAACTGGTATTTGCATCTATGTCTTCCCAACTAGCTTTGAGCCCACACAAGAGGTTGTCCTCTCTTCGCAGGGCAACACACACCATTCCATCTCCAAGAGTCAGTGTCATAGAGGACAAAAAATAAATAGGGTGCCTGAATTGCAGGATATGAGCCTTATGAATCACGTAAATTTCATAGCCCAAATGACTACTGATGTACAAACCTGTTGAACTGTATAAATACCCGCATCAATGTTTTACATTATTTGGCCCTCAATTGCCCGCTTAGTGCCAAAACACTTGTTTGTCACAAACTCTGGCTTCTTTCTTGAACCTTTTTTTCAAAATTGTATTTAAAATACATAGGAAGAAGATGCTTTAAAACTGTTTACATTGCTAATTGAAGCATCACTAACATTAAATTTGTGCAGAATAATGAAATAGAGCAGAAACTAACCCTGATTTTGAATAAACTAGTTTCTTAACACCTTCAGCTGTGGAGGGAAAAAACAATTCTTTCTGTTCTACAACTTTTCGTAGTGTTTTATTAAAAATCCAATTCAATCACAGTTACATCCAGGGATGCAGTTTCTGGCCCTCTCCCAGGTATAATGGGGCTGCAGGGGAAGGGTATGCTCTTTCTTACATTTGGTTCTTTCATCAGCTATCCCTAGGGTAGCAGTATAACTTTTTTTTCCTCTGTCTTAGCTCAAAGATATTAAAGTTAACACAGGGAAAAATAATTTTATTGGATAAACAACGAACAACTAAAGTGATTTTCTGCCTCTGGACCTGTTTACTTGCCTTCCTTAAATTAACAGCTTCTCAGCTGAAATCCCAATGAAATCCCAATATTTCCTAGTGGAAAAACCCTCCATCCTGTTTATTTACATCTAGCAGGGTGAATAGTTCACTTAGTAGGCTCAAAAGGAAATCATTTCAAGCATCATCCGCAGCTGGAGAAAGGTTGCCCCAGAGCTCTCTGAAAGTCTTTCCTGTCTCTGTCGTTCTGAGTCACACAACGTGCCAGAGGCAGCTGGAAGGTGTCTGGCAGTGGCAGAGCGGACAGGGCAGCATTCCATGAGCCAGGAGAGTCAGGCTGCAATTCACTTGTCATGTGGCCCTGGTCAAAGGGCCTCTTGCCCTACCTCGTCCATGGGCTGTCTGCTGGTGGGACACAGTGTTTGTGAGCAGGGGCTGGATGCAGCAGAATGAGCAAGGATGCTTCCTGAAGCCAGGTGTGCCTTACCTGTCAGAGCTGGAGGTGGCCTCTCCGTATCTTGGAGGTGTTCAGTAACCAAACACTGGTTTGTGAAGTGAGACTGGACAGAGCTTTCAATGTGCTCTAGTCATTAAAGAGCACTGGCCCTAAAATTGAGTTTAAAAAAATCCAGAAAGTTTCTCAGAACTGTACAGAACACAGACAATTAACTAATTCTTTTCTAGCAATTTTTACACTACTCACTTTAAGGCAGTCTTTCTAAGCTCTGTACTAAGCTACCTCATCGTAAAGGTGTGGATATGAATGTCAACAGAAGATTTAACTTTCATGTTCTTCACTGTAAGCTCAGTTGATAAAATAGATCTGCTTTCATATGCACAAGTAGTCAGTCCCATTTTGGCTGGATTTGTTAATGCTTTTATTAATGTAACTGCATCTCATCTAGGCTGTCCTGTTTACATGTAAGTAGGAAAGTCTGGGATAATACTCTGTTCAGAGAAAATAACACTTATCTTTGGAATAACCTGCAATTATTTTCATTAGGCAACCTGTGAGGAACTTGGACAAGAGAACATACCTTTGTCCTGATATTCTTCTAATTTTCTTGAGACATATAACAAAAAAATCACAGAAGGGCATTACATTGTAAATCCCCACTTTTTGTGCTTTGTAGTATCTTTCAAAGGAGAATGTCTAATGCATGTTTCATTCAAAAATGCATAACTGAATACCTACTGGAGCTGCTAAGCCAAGCACAGAACTGTTAGAAATTCTAGGCTCTCTGATCATGATTTTTCTCTCCTTAATCAGGTGCATTAGGCTACAGTTTTTTATTTTATATGAGTGTTGGGAGAGTTCAATAGCCCCTACCAGAGTCCTTTCTTTGCAAATAAAAATCCAAACTTCCCATAAGTATTTATAGAAAATTTTTATAAAGACTAGCAAAGAGCAGGCCCACTTCTCAGCTCCAGTCAGATGAAGCATACCTGCATGAGTATGCCAGCCACAAACTCTGGCAAAGCAATGTAATTCCTTTCTTCAAGAGGGGCCCTTCTACCTAAAGGAGAAGAGGTAGAAACCATACATCTTTGAAAAGCTCTGATGCCATCTTTCCACAATATTTTCATAAGTAATTAAGGAAATGTGGCCGAAATTGGACTACTTGAAGGTGAATCAGAACTGCCTGAAAACAGTTAGAGACATGGTTCACCATCAAAATGCAGGAAAACAGATTTGGTACAATTCCACATTTTCACCAGTGAAGAGGTCAGAGTTAATACACTGTGAAGTGTTCTGCACACTGTTAATGTTACATGCACAGTCCTTGTGCAGTATAAACTTGGCAATCCAAAACCCTACTAGGATACTGTTATATAATCTGCTCTAATTTAAGGATATTTGAGTATGTTCCAAACCCCTAAGTTTAGGGAATCCAGTTACATAAAATATTCGCAGCTTTTGAGGCCACAGGTAGAAAAGTTAGGTTAAAATTTTTTTCCATTTTATCAGTAAGGTACTTGTGGGGCTTTGCAATCATTGACCTGACCTAATCATTCATCTAATTGCTGTAATCACTCCTGACATCTGATACACATATTTTCTTGTATTTAAAGAAAAGTATAAAATAGTGGTCTTAGAATTATTACTGAAATGCAGGTCTGTCCTGTTTGAGCAACTGCTACCTTTACTCTCTGCAAGACAGAAAGCCTCATGATGCTCTTTCCAGAGAACATGGGGTGAGGGAGCCACAGCCTGACTCCTCTCAATGCTTCTGCCCTCAGGTCATAGCTGCTTCTGCCATACGCTCCTCGGAAATATACTGTGACATCTGTAGCACTCCTCCCAGAGCTTGCCCTACACTGCAGAGCTCCTGATTGTGACTGGCACACAGCAAAGGTGGTTTGGGAACCCCTGGTGTAAAAATTAAGAAGAACAGAGTAGCAGCCTGTAACACTGACAATGCTCATTAACACTCCTCACTTATGATTTTGCCTACAGTAAACTATGATATACTGCAAACATGGGACTAAGTTTTAATGATCAAGTGCCAAAACCTCTCCCTTTCCACATGTTAAAACTGGAAAGTGATAAGCAATCACTATACCATTGCTAGGGCTCAGGGGAAACATATCACTGTATGTCTTTCCCAAGGACTGTCACAGGAGCTTAAATTCTTCTCGTTCGACTTAACATTAGTCATCTGCTGATTTCATTACCCATGAACAAAACCTGGAACTGTGTGTCTTGTTGGAGTAGTAATATAAGGAGACTTTATAGCACCGAACAAATAATGCTGAACTGCAAATATTTTTACAAAGAACTTTTTAGACCAAGAGCCAAAGCTGAGGAAACTTGCTTGAAACCAGACGGCAGACTGACCCCGCACACCAGTGCTGCGAGTGTCTGCGCCTGACACAATTTCCAAAGCTGTGGTACTTTGGTGTCTCGCATTACAGTGTCAGCCTTTCAGCCCCTAAATTACCCACACAGTGTGTATGTGTGCACACATTTCTCTATTTCTTGACAGTGTTCAAAAGGTACCTATTTTGGTGTTTTGTTACTCCAGG
This sequence comes from Cnemophilus loriae, assembly GCA_013397755.1. NCBI lineage: Eukaryota > Metazoa > Chordata > Aves > Passeriformes > Corvidae > Cnemophilus > Cnemophilus loriae. The sequence continues at coordinate 1,207,964 of VZTF01007679.1, forward strand.
GTAACCCCAAAGAGGTTACAAGTACCTTAGCTCTTGTTCCGTAGCAGGTTACGTACAGGCTGCTCCAGGAGCAATAAACACCTTCACATCCCTCCAAACAGGTCACCTGCACCCTTCTTCTGTATGTGGAACAATGTCCTACTGTTACTCAATGTATGGCTGTGCCATACAGCTTTGTAATGAAAAACTTTAAAAAAACTTTCAGGCTGTAGATTTTGCAGGTTCAAGTCCCGTTATCCTCAGACTGCATGTGACTCTAGGCTGCTCATCAGCGCACTGTAGGCACTGTTCTCAGCCACAAAGGAGGATCCCTCTTTCTCTTCTCAAATACTGTGGTGGCATTTGTTGTCAGGAAACTTGACCAGGGGGAAGTGCATAAACATCACAATCAAGTTTCAGCTTTCCTTAGCCACTTGCAAGGTTACATCAATCAGTATATTGTTGATTGATGTACACATGAATCTAATGGTTTCATGCCCACCATGCTATTTATTTTAGGCCTAAGCTGGGACAGAATGGGAACATGCAGAAAAGACTGTTTCAAAGCAATAAATCTGTCCTTTGGATGAAGGGTGTGCATCTATTATACTACAAGAAGTCAGAAAGCAATAAGTGAAATACACAGTACTTGCTGTTATACACCTTAAAATGAAATTATTAATAATTTAGTCAGAGTTCATAAAACTTAGGTAGCTTTTTTATATGAAGGATGCCTTAGAAGAAGACAATGAAATATCTTTGTTCTTTTTACTATTGCTGCTATCAATTATTAAGCAGTACCCATATGTCATCTTGCCTTACTTTCTTACCAGCTTGGGAAGGTGTTCAGCTGAAAGGGATATAGGTGTTTACATAGATGTAATAGAAAACCATTTATTAGAAATGAAAAACGTCTTTTCCCTGTAAAATTGGAAGAATGAGTAAATTGGCAAATCAACAAGGCTTTCTTGTCTCAGCGAGAACATCATATGATGAGAGTGAAGATGGGTGAAGATGGAAGAAGATGATTCAGTGCTTAAGGTCTTGGAGAGCTTTGATCCTTTTCCACAGAAACATCCCAGTTTTAGGAGCACAGGCCTTATTCTGCACTGCTTTTGTCCTATGTACTTTTTATAGATGTTTAAAATGTTCCATTCAACCCATGAAACTCTGATACAAGGTTTACACAGAACAAAGTAAAACAGTAACATTCATCAGAACATGACAATTTGATATTAGATGGGACAATATTCTAAGCAATATAGACTGTACCGTTCCTGGACATAAGCTACTTTCTAAGTGAAAGACATTAAAGAGACGGCTCCCAGATAAACAAATTATTTCATAATTATAGATTAATAGAATTCAGTCACTCTTCTCTAAGGCACCTTGTACTGGTTACTGCCAGACACAGATTTGATACACCATTCATCTGTATTCCAGTATTGTATTCTTCTCCCCCCACAAAGATAAAATAAAGTCCCAGTTGTTTATTCTGGAATTTTTTTAGGAGGGTGAGTAAATGAAATGAGACAAGGATTTGGAGAATTTATGGTTTTGAAGTTTTTGTTTCAAGATGCTCCCTACCATCTCTTAACTTCAAATGCATTGCGGTTATAATAGAAATAGTTTAACTACACTTCAGAGAATAAAACAAAAATTGTCACCACATCCAAAGAATTTCCACCATTAAAGGCATTGGAAACTGGATTTTAAGTAGAGCAAAAGAAAATTGCGATAAAATTTTCCTATGCAAGTTTGACGTTCTTTAAAATACAGAAAGGCATTATTTTAAGAAAGAGACTGACATGACAACAGATTTTGAAGCCAGACACGCGTCTGTTGGAGTTGGATGGGATCATCATGCCCAGGATGCCTTTATACAGCTTAATTGAGTAACAACAGAAGCAAAGCTATGACAGGCAACAGCACTAACTGCACAAGCCTGCCAGAAAACTTTAATATTAACTCTTGCATCTAGGTCAGGCCACAATGTTTATACTGAAATTGTCATTTAGTCTCACTTGGCTGAGTGGAAAGGGGGTTGCTACAGCGACCATAATCATAGAACTGATAGCAGACCTCAGAATCAGTGAACTGCAGCCCTTTAAGCATGATTCCATCATGTTCAGCAGTGAATGAAATAAAAGACAAAGCCCAGACAAAATCTAAATCAGCTTTTTTTCACCTTTCAATAACTAGCTGAACAACTTCTTTATGAAGTGGTGGTTCTGGAAGATCAGAGGCCTGAGATATCCCATCTGTTGGAGCATCACCTAATTTCCAGAAGGCAGGCTACTCTAGGGTCAGCATTTTTCTCTCTTTCTTTTATTGCAGCTGTATTAAATCTTTATATTTGTATGGAATATTTGAACAGTCACAGTGCAATAGCTTGGCCTCTTAGGCAACCTAGCAGGTGAAATACCAGGTTTTCATACCCCATTCATGGAGATGTGTCTTTATATTAAAAATGGGTCATCAGCAATATACTCCTTGGGAGAAGGAAGAAATCAATTTAAACACTTGGGATACAGGTGCAACACGAAGTTAGACCTCTTTCAAGAACCATATATTGCAACCACAGGAACTGTAAACCACTATCAAGGCTAGCAGTAAGAAGTTCGGTGGTTTTTATTGCTTACTTGTGACCATTTGGCCAACATCTGATTTTTATGACTAAGACAATTAAAATGCTTTTTTTTTTTTCTTGTCAATGTACTGTTCTGTTAAGCTTGCATTACCTGAGAAGATAATTAAGGAAAAAGTAAGTACCGAGCACTAGATCACCATAACACCAGGAGCTGGCTCTGAGCAGAGGCAGGATCAGAAAGAACATTGCCACTCAGAAGGAGGTGTGTGGGCAGAGCACAAACACAGCAGCAGAAGCACCCCAGTGGGCAATGAAGCTGGTGGGGCTGAAGGCTACAAATGACAAACGTTGGCAGCAAAACACAGATTAGAGATGGGAACATGACATTTAAGTCTGGTATAGCAACCTCCTAGTTCATACAGAGAGGGATATAGAAAGGACTGGGAACATGTTGAGAACAGAGCTGGACTAAAGGGCTGCTACAGATAAGGTCTGTAGTTGGCAAGGCCAGGGAAGGTTTGAAATGTTGGCACAAGCATGGAACAGTTGAAGGAGAGAAGATGGCACACCTATCGACTGGAACAAACTGGAACTGAAGCAGTCAGCTGCTGCTGGTTCACCACAGTTAGCAGAAAAAAGTGTCTCCAGCTGACATCATAGAAGAAATATTGTGGATCAGCAAATGAGACCTTCAAACTTGTAATTCCAAGTTGCCTGGGTTAATCATAGACAGTCTAGCACTCACCACCATAGCTCAGCTGCCTCTATATGAACATATATTTTAAGATCTAGTTACTTAATGGAACATCCGTAAGGAAGAGAGAAGCAGCAGTTTCCTTCTGAAGTGTTTATCTGAGGAGCGGAGAACACAAATGAGTGATTTAGTAAGAGATGAAATTACCATCCTCCCCTTATGAGTTCCATTTTGTATTTATCAGAGCCAAGCTGCTCTCTGAAGGCTGAAAGTACTCTTATGTCTTTTTCTCTAGCCTCAGATAATTTTCCCCATGAAAATATTCAATTGAGCCACTTGAGATTGATGAGAATTCTGAGTCTTGTCAGGAAGAGATGTAGCTGCTATAATTGGTGACCAGAAATGGCAGGGTCTTACTTTAATAAGCAAAGACAGTCCAGGCTGCTGGGGAGAAAAATAATCTCTATAGCTCCTTGGTTTCAATATAGCTTTGAATTTTCCTTGTTTCACATTCAGAAGAGGTGGCCTGACAAGGCCTAGGGATGTTTAACCAGTCCCTGTTTTTGCCACATTTGCACTAGTACAATGACTAGCATAGAGCCACTTGGCTGTTTCAAGTTCTGATCCTTGCGGACATGACCTTTAATTTTAATGTCTTAGAACCATTTTCCACTTCTCTCTCCTCAACCCTACATCCACAACCTTGTCTGGCATTCCTACCCACAGCCCATATTCAGTGTGTCTCCTGGCAGTGGAGATTAATTTAATTTCCCTCAGATGGGTCATTTTGCTGGCTTGAAAGATTCCCTACCAAACAGGATCACAGGTCACCCCAGAGAAATACCATTATGATGCAAATGCGAAACACTTAATACTCTTTATCCAAGTGTGGATGTAACTCATTACTGCCCATGGTTAAATTTGATCTCTGAGAGAAGTGAGGTAAAGTGGTAAAGAGCCAATATTCTCGAATTCTGAGATTCATTCATCAAGATAATACCTCGTGGCAACAAAAGAGAAATGTCTTATAAGCACCAGAGAACCACCTGCACAGTGGTGCTTTCTAAAGCAGGTGTTAGTCGAAACACACTTGCAAGAAGCAGAATATCTACAAATAACCTTGCAGCTTTGTGACATATTCTCAGAATATTAGAACTATTATAGATCAAAGCTATTTTGTTAAAGTGGTGCTGCATTAGGGACAACTGTGCACAAAAAGTGTCTGATTATACACTTAATGGCCAGATGTCATTCTTCTAATATTCTTTTGATATTAGAACATGCTTTTATATTTTTGCTGCAAGTGGAATTGCTCAACTTTGTGCTATATTGCTAGAGCTGGAGCAAAGTCAACTCCTATTGCTCGAGCAAAAGGTGAGTGCCAGATGACTGTGACATGCATGGTGGTGAGCACAAACTGCTGGGTGGACATGGATTTGTTAAAAGGCTTACAGGCAAGTGACACTGTCATCCTTTTCCTACTACAGATACTTCTGTTACTTCTATCTTCAGGAGTTGAAATTATAAAGTAATTTAAGTACTTTTGCCATCATACTTGTCTGCTACTAAATCATTAAGAGGTAAAGAATTCTCAGAGTTGGGAAGAGAGATACATAGCAGTAAAACCAGTGGATGACTGAAAAAAAAAAGATTATGCATAGTGAACATATTAAAATTTGTTTAGATCTAACAGAAAGTACACACATACATGCAAGAGATATAATCATGCAATTTTCAAATGCAGTTTAGCTGAATATGTCTCTGAGATGTATCTCAATTATTCCTCTTGTAGATAAGCTATGAGCTTATATTGGAGATTTTAGTTCAGCCTCATTTCCTAGAAAATGAGAAACTTTACATAGCGCTGCTGTTTAATCTATTTAGGATTATTCTCTTAAGATTTGGCTATCATCCCAGGAAAAGCACATAGATAAGGGAAACATTCACAAAATAAAGGTGAAACCTTGGAGGAGTTAATTCAAATAAACGAAACAGGATTGTTTTCTGCAGGAATCTTAGAAAACTCAGTTGCATAAATTCGAGGAACTTTAACATATAGAAACAGTTTTTACTGTAGGTATGACAGTACCACTTGCAAATAAATCCAACTGCTAGTTGTTAATTAGCTATCTGGACAACAATAGCAAAGAAAACATGACATAATAAACACATTACCAGATTGCCTGTACATAGGGCAATTGCATAGGCAGAATCCCTAGGCACTTTGTGTTCTGGTTCTTGGCTCACAATAAACCCAGACTGCCACATCTTCACTCTGATGTTTTCCCTACTGCAATCATTCCTGAACCTTCTTACCCACACATACTCCAGATCTCCCCAGCGTTGTTCCTTTTACAGTTACCTTCTTCTGAAGGGCAAGAAAAAATATCCATATTTTTGAACTGTATGCTTATAGACTTGCAAAGATGTGCACTCCAAAGTAGCTTAGACATTAACTGGCAACTCCAAAGAAAAGTGATAAACTTTTGTCTAAGGCAAAAGACTTGAGGTAAAATCCCATAACTCAAAATAACTTTTTCTTGTAGCTGTTCCCAGAGGAGACAGAATGAAGTATTCTGTATTTTCAACAAATAAAGAATGGAAAGGAGAAACATGTTTCCTTATTCTTTTTGAGGTCATATGTCCCATCACAAATTCCATTCAAACAGGCTACAAGAACCCTGGTGTAATAATCAGGGAGAAATGGAACCTTCAATCATCTCCTTTTCAATCAAGCATTTTAACTTGGAAGCAGAAGACTGAAGTACAGGAATATAAGGCAACTCATTCTGCTCCTTGATATCAGATGACTAATTCATAAGGGTGCCACATCTGCTATATGCAGGAGGAAGAGGGAGTGTCATAAAGGCAGAGGAAACTGCCAGCATATTAGGTAGAAAATTTCCATGAATGTCCTCAGATTTATATCAATCTACATATGTAGACTTCCTCTGAGCACAGCTCCTGACATTCAGATCAAAAACAATGGTCAAGAGAGGTAAATGAGACTACTTGCATTTATTTTCATCAGCAACAAGTGGTTTTAAATCATCAGTGTCATTGACATGCTATGAAAACTTCTGAGACAATCAGGAAGTAACAGGAAGTAATCAGTAAATTGGGGGAGTCTAAAAAGTAAAAAAGAGGACAAGTTTAACAGAGAGTCTGTGAAACTTGACATGAAGCACAATTCTCCCCTCAGATGCTCTTAGTGTTGGTATAAAAATTATCTTATCAAAAGTTAGTTTAATCTGCCTAAGGGGTAGTCACCCCTTAGAGTAGGAATAAGGCTTTCAGTCATGATTAAAGTAAGCATACCAACTAGAAAATATATAAACTGAACAAAACACCATCCAAAATTTGCCTCACAACTTCATTAGGACTTTACTAATAAGGATTAAGAAAAATAAGTCACCCAATGTATGTCAGAAGTAACACTGTGAATTGAAAAAAAAATGGAAGAACTTGTGATTATTTTGTCTGAAGACTGAGATTCTTAGAACTCAAAGACTGAAAAAAAAAAACCAACCTAGCAAAAGAGGTTGCTGACTAAAAGAATATAGGTTAGGATGCAAACAAATGAAGAGTACAAAACCCATAGCATAACCCCTTCTCTTCCATTGTCATGCCAGTGCACTGGCCTTGTCTGCAGATCTAATCTTTTGGACAGGCTTTCAATTCCAACCCTTTAGTTGACCGGAATTGATGAAGACTCAGCATCTGGAAGGCTGGATGCTAAACTTGGGGTCTGAACATATCAAAAGGAGTAAAAGGGCAGAGCAGGAATATTCAAAACCCGTAGCTTCCTGAAAGCTCCTCTAGTCTCCTTAGCACTGATATGAAGGAAGGGCAATACCAGGCAGTGCCAAGCCAGTGTCATGTACTCAAAGCTTTTAACGTCAAACAAGCCTGATGCTCAGGGTAAAGCACAACACATTCCTAGCAGAGCCCTTAGTGGTTGGTATGATTGCAGTGGAAACGAGGAACAGGGAGAGGAAAATGAAAATAATACTAAATTCAAGGGTACTGACAGTCAATGAATAAAGAACAACAAGATTCACACTGACATTTACATGCATTTGTCCTGTTTCAGCTTGGTAAGTACTTACCAGGCCTGCTATATTATCAGTCCATCATGCCACAGACAGTGTACTACAGTCAGGATTAAAATGGTGCTTTTTTTTTTTCAGCTAACACAACAGAGTCCTTCACCACCCCAGCTATTTACTAAAATACATCATATAGAATTTTAGGCCCTAGAACAAACTCTCTGTTGGTTAAAAAACCCCAAAAAAGTACATGGAAGCACCCTTAACAGACCTTTTCCCCACCAGTTTGCTTAATTTTCCTTTCAAATAATTTGAATTTTTTGCCACTTACTAATTGGAGAAATTTTTAGGCCCATACTATCATTTTTGTAAGATATAACCTAAAGAAAGCAGATCATGACTCCATGACTGAGACAGTACTCCAGGGGGTAGGAGCCTGCTCTTTAGAAGAACAAAAACAAGGTCTTATCATTTGTTTCCAACAGGAATTTCAATCTGAATACTTTGAAGATTGAAAGTATTGATTGAAGTATTGTTGTTTGTGTCTGTTTACACAAAGCCAATGACAGCATTTTCCTGTAGGATTTATCTTATACTAAGAAAAGCAGGAAGAGAGTAAATCCAGTTACAAAGAATCTGTAAAACATAAACCCCAGGTTATGCTCTGAGAACAACATTGTCATTTACCGACCATGCAGGACATGAGTTCTCCCGTCACTCACCACTGATAGTGTTTGTCAGGGGCACAAACTCAGACACAAGAATAGCTTCAGAAAAAATGGAACCGAAGACACAAAATCATAGTGACGGAGTTTCAGTGAACAGATGCATCTGCCTTTGGGCAGACAGCACAGGTGGAGCCTGCGCGTGGGTGCGGTGCCTCACATCAGAAGGGATGAGTGTCTCAATCAGCCGTTTGCTGAGACCATGGGAGTGCTTAGACAAGCTCCTCACACACCCCAGAAAGGTCTTTGGAAGAAACCCCAATGTGTTTCCTAAAGTCTGCTGGATTGTAGTGTTAAGCAGGTGGTCATTTTGGTCAGTGTTACCTGAAAAAAGACTTAATCCACACACATGATAAGATCACTGCCTTTTATTGAATAGAAAAATATCAGTATCTTAATTTTTGAATAACTTACAAACCATCTCTGGGCAAGAAAATAAGTTGATTGCATGCTATTAATACTCTCATAGTTCTTGTTTGCGGGGGACAAATTTGGTGATGATACTGCTTTTATAGGATCAGATTTTATACTTACGTCTTTCAGTATGCTGCACCAATCTTTCTAAAAGCTGCTTGATAACTTAATATTTCCCAGTGAGAAATTGTTATCAAAGGAATAGGTAATTCATTAAATAGTGGAAAAATCACTATGAAATACTGGAATGTCATCAAATATGAGTTTTGAGTGATACGTTAACACAGTTGCCTATCTTTGTGAAACATTAGCCTAATCACTGACGCTAAGCTTATGTACCAATTCCCAATCTCTGCATAAAACAAATAGCTGTTAAAGCAGAGTAAGATGATGGAATACAACATGTAAAATTCAACCTAAAAGATTCATACAGCTGCATATATTAGTCATACTGGTACTCATTTCCTCACAGGTCTTTTTAATGTAATTGTTCTCCTACTACTATTCTAACTTCTGCAAGAATCAGAAATGTGGGCACTCCAGAAAGCTTTGGAGAGAGCAGGACGTTATTTTAATGGGAAAGGGCTGGCCTAATATTTAGGCCTCACAGTGGCAAAGGCCAAATAATTCCTTGTTGTAAATCTGCTAGTTTACCCACACCTCAGAAGTCTGTCTGCTTCACCCTTAAACAGCTCACAGCATTTACCAAAGCTGGACAGGAACGTGGCAGTTTGCATCTGACAGCAACAAATCTGTTGCTTTTCTGAGCATTCATAGAAAGAGTAGAAAACTTTTAAATGTATGATATGGTTGCAATATATAAAAAAGTATTTTGCTTTTTCAACAAATATTCTGTTATGTGATCCACATTGCTTTTAGCACGGGTATATTGCTAAAGTAAATTTACTTTGCTTGTATATCTGAGCTTGTGTACCTGAGCACTTTAGTAACATGGGAAAAGTGTTTGGGATAACTGCAGAGGCTTATTGGTTTGGTTATGAATCCTTAATGTCAAGTGCTAAAGAGAAAACCTTCACATGCACTTTTTATTAAAAATTTTGTTTTTCAGGAGAGGGCAATTTTTTTTCAACACTATCGGCCTAGAAGAATGAAATTCAGCAGCGTTATTTTATATTAGATAGCACAATTGTTACTCATGTAGACATCAATTTAAAAAATTCTACTGCATTTTTACGTGATTATTGTACTGCTCTAACTAAACACAGTCTTAAAAGTGCATTTTTTTCCTTTTATTTGCCTTTATTTGTCTTTTTTTTCCCAATTCAATCCTTTTTAATGCTTTCAGTGACGATAAAGGGGTTTCAATATTTATCTGTTCTGTTCCTTTTATTCTACACAAGGTAATTTGGTCATTCTGCTGGACACCCTGGGACTCGAGTGAGACATGTGAGCCTTACTTCTGTTGTACCTGCACGGGAGGGAATAGCTGCCCTCCTGAGCACCCAGTGGAGCTCATGTTCAAGGACTGGCTATTCTCAGTCTTGTCCTCTGCCCCTTGCTTTTCCTCTTCTTTCCAGTCACAATATAAGCAAGACTCACACTTATTTTCATGTTTCAGATCTGCAAATCGTCCTGACTTTTTATTTTCCTATGTATGTGCCTTGGAAGCATTTAGGGATCTCAAATTTGAATGTTTTTTAATTGCTTTTCCTTGGACTTCTATTTTTTAAACCTTTGTAACCGACCTTTTGTCAAACTATTACAATAACAACCAGGATGATGACATATATTTGATCTATACAGCATAATAACATATCTTCTTTATACAGTATAACTTGTTATTTCTTTTTCACCTGCTTTGCACCTTGTGCAGATGTCATCATTCAACTGCCCTTGGAGACACAGGCAATAGCTTCTTTACTTGCCTCTATAAATGTCATTCTTCTCATGCAATTTAATGTTTTTCCCTTTAAAACAGAATATACTCAAGTGGTTTGTGACATTACATTTGCTAATGCCACTGTTTCTGGAGAGTCTCAGAGTCTTCTCTTGTTCTATGAACGTGAAATACTGTTCTTTGTTCAGGTTTTCTACCGACCCTGAAATATTCTGATATTCTCTCTTGAAATACTCTGATTCTAATTAGTTTTTAGACTATTTGTCCTGGCAGCTGGACTGAGTCAGACGCAGATTCCTTTCCCATCACAATACCTATTTGCTATCAGAAGTATGTCATGGTTACAGTGCACTGCTCAAAATTTTTGGTGGTCATGAGCTGGGAATGCAGCTATTCAGAGTCTTCGAAAGCATTTGAACCTCTTGTTTATTTCCAAACACATTAGATACAGGAGTAGGAATCTGAAAGATACTAAATTTCTATAAATTTTGTGAAGACAAGTGCCTAGGAGAGAAGTGTGCCTGAGGAAAGGGCAGGACCAGCTGTCACCTGGCCTGTTAGCAGCCTGCCCAGCCACCACCAGCTGAGGACGTGCTGGTGGGGGAGTAGAGGGCAATGCAGGAGTCAGGCATTAAAAATGGGGAAAAAGGCTTATCACAGTGGGCTTGCTATGCTACAGAAAGAAGCTAAATCTATCTGAATGTTGGATATTGGCTATCCAGCGAGGTATTGGATTAGGCTGTCATCGCAAATAGGAAGAAAGCGGATGAAGAACCTGCCCCAGGAACGTGCAGGGGATCTCAGCACCCAAATTGCTGGCAGGAGAGTGAAATCTCTGTCAGAGACCAGGCAGATGGCCCAAGGCACAGCCTTTTCTGCTACCATGGTGGGTGGCTGGGTGGGTACCTTGGGGTATGGTGCCAAGGAAGCCCAAGGGACAAGTGTCTGCCTGGCTGGAAAGCCTGCTCCTTGAGAAAATCAGGGCTGGATAACCATGCAAACAAGTCACAAGAGTGGGGAAAACCCTTGCAGCCCTCATGGGATGGGCTGGGCATGCCTTGGAACCCTCCAGGTGTGAACAGGCCCCAGCTCTGTGTGCAGAGAAGGAAGTATGTGGTGGCTGTGTGCCTGTCAAAGGAGGCATTTGTGGTGGCATGGGCACAGCCCCCACCTTCTGTGGAGCTGTGGTGTAAGGGGACTGTTGAAGTGGGCTGGTGTTGGAAACATGGCTGCTCTTTTAAGGTGACCAATGGAACTTGGCTGAAAATAACTCTATTTTCAAGTTCAAGCGCCTTAAATTATCTAGATATTTTGGAAATTTTACTTGAGAGGAACCTAGTCTAAGATATTCAAGTCCTTTTCTTCCCTTCAAAAGAATACTCTGTTCCTGTAATAATAACTCAAAGACTTTGATTATCATGCATTCTCCTGCTGCAGTTTACTATGACAATAGGATTACCATGCATTTGCTTACACAGTTCTTAAAAACTAGCCCTTAAATTTTCCCCTTTAGCATGCCATCAGAAAGGAGACCAGTGCTTCCCTTTTAGAAGTCCCAATGTGCACCCAGTCTTTGTCATCAAGTGTCACTTCCTAATGGTAGTAAGAAGATGAGGAGTATGTCTAATCAAATTTCATCACTTTCCTTTCTGTGGTCCTGTTCTACATTGTCTCTGTTGTTTGCTATTATTATTAACTTATATTTGCTTCCAGAGGCCCCATTTAGCTCTGTGCTGGAAATTGCTTACCGCAGTTATTGCTGTTGCCAAACAGTTGTGATACAACTCCTCTCATGAGCCCATTCAAGGTTTATCAAAATCCAGAGAGTGATGGCTTTACTGTACTGATCTGTTTCATACAAAGTTGATTTTGTATATTTAATGTCTAATTCTCCAGGGGTCAGAGAGGGAGCAGCATAACTTTCCTTCAGCAAGCCTTAGCTCAGGCCAGCTTTCCTGCACGAAGGGTTTGCTTATGATGGGCACTTGACGGGAATGCAAAGTACATTTAACACCTTCTTTTTTCTGTCAGAAAAGCATTTGGTTGGACCATAAGCCAAGGTGCCTTAAACTAATGAATAATGAACTCTGTCACATTCAGCACAATCATTATGAATCCACAAGGTTTGTTTCGGGGATTTAAGCAAGGAAGTTTCTATCATCTGCTGGTCACATGGCTCTATTCCTTCTGTCCTTAAGGAGATCAGTGTTGGAAAAAAGATAATCAACAGCCTGACACATCAAGGGAAGAGTGTTCTTGAAAAACGTTTTTGTCACACACACAAAAACATAGTTGTTCTGTGTTTCAGTACTTGTAGCCAGTCAGGTTTAATATGTCTAGCATAATTCCACTTCAAATAGGATTTGATGTACCAACTTAAATTAAAATAATGTTTATGGAAAAATATTCCATGCTGATGTTTGACTTTTTTTTAAATGCATTTCAATCAGTAGAACAGAAACACATGCTGTGTTCAACACATATGTGTTGGGGTTTAGTATTTTTCCTTTTGTTTCTTTCTCTCATGGAATTTTGTCACATCTATTGCTAAGAAACAATACTGATACTTAAGAGAACAAAAGATGTGGCTGGGAGGAAGAGGAACAGTGCAGCTGGCTACTCTCTTACCTGGGGGGTTTTCTCTTTGGAAGGGCAAAGATACTGCGAGATTTTGGCCGGGTGGTGATGGGCTGGGCTTGGCTCTCCTCAGTCTCAGCATCGAAGGAGGCACAGCCAGTCTGCGGTCGCTGCCCGGAGGATTCGCTGCCACTATGGAGCCTTTGTTCTCCCATTGCTTCTCCTACTGTGGGTGAGCCTTTGCTCGTAAGAGCAGCTGTTGAACTGGGACCTTATTAACACCCGATCTGACTGGAAGGGACCCTCACCATCTAGTTGGGTGCCTCACGGGAAAACCCCAGGAAAACCCCCGACCCTCTCTCCCTTCCCAGAGGACGTGTCTCCCCAGCTGCATGCAGCAGCTGCTATGGAGGAGCCTGGCTGCTGCTGCCAAGCCCTGCTGCTTTCTGCCACTGCCTCGGGCTTTTTCACTCACTCTAACCCGCACCACCTGCCTGCCAGGACACCCCACGGCTCCTGCTACAGCTGCGGAGTTTCTGATACATTTCATTTGCTACTCTGGGGTCTACTCGTCCCTGCCATCCCAGCCGCTGCTCCAAGGTTCCTGCTGCAGCCCATTTCACCACCCAGCCCGCCCGCCATTACCACGTGAGGGAGACGTGGCTGAGCTCGCGCCACAGCGCCCCCTGCAGGCGCGGAGGAACCANGTGGGTGAGCCTTTGCTCGTAAGAGCAGCTGTTGAACTGGGACCTTATTAACACCCGATCTGACTGGAAGGGACCCTCACCATCTAGTTGGGTGCCTCACGGGAAAAACCCAGGAAAAACCCCGACCCTCTCTCCCTTCCCAGAGGACGCGTCTCCCCGGCTGCATGCAGCAGCTGCTATGGAGGAGCCTGGCTGCTCCTTCCAAGCCCTGCTGCTTTCTGCCACTGCCTCGGGCTTTTTCACTCACTCTACCCCGCACCACCTGCCTGCCAGGACACCCCACGGCTCCTGCTACAGCTGCGGAGTTTCTGATACATTTCATTTGCTACTCTGGGGTCTACTCGTCCCTGCCATCCCAGCCGCTGCTCCAAGGTTCCTGCTGCAGCCCATTTCGCCACCCAGCCCGCCCGCCATTACCACGTGAGGGAGACGTGGCTGAGCTCGCGCCACAGCGCCCCCTGCAGGCGCGGAGGAATCATGGCACTGGCCCTGCCTGGCCGGGAGCCAGCAGCGCCCCTGGCGGCTGTGAGCGGAACTGCAGCGAAGGGAAAGTGCCTGCGGCCGAGAGAAGGCGGATACCAGGTGTCTGGTTCTGTTCGTTGTTTGCCTTCTTTTACATACACATACTAGTAAAGAACTCTTATTCCTTTCCCCATATCTTTGCCTGAAAGCCTCTTGATTTAAACGTTATAATAATTCAGAGGGAAGGGGGCTATATTTTTTCCATTCCAAGGGAGGTTCCCACCTTTCTTGGCAGACATCTGTTTTTTTAAAACCAAGGCAATGTGTAAAAGTCACCCCAAGTCCTTCCATGTATTGTTGAAGTACTTTTGTATTTTTCAGACTGAATTATTCCAGGTTTTTCTATTGTTTTTCTATATTTAATCTATTTCTGCAGCTCTGGGAAATGTATTATTTTATAATACGCAACTGCAAGAGGACAAAGTGGAGCTTTATGTTGGAGACTTGGGAAATCAAGATTTACATTTGTTTAATTTTAAATTTTAACCACTTTTCCATCAACTAATCGGTTGTGCAAATTCCCTTAGCATCTGAAAGCTAAATATTTTTTGGCTCATATCTAACAGCCTGGAATAAAAATATTGCAATTGCAGCTTACTGTCATTTACACTTGATGAAACTAACACAAAATGAGTGTAAAATTGATTGGGAAACAGTGTTCAGACAACAGTATGTACAGACCAGTAGTTTAGCTTCAGACAGGAAGAAGGTATCGACTGGGTTTTGAAAAGCTTGCCCTGGGTCAGTATTTTTATTACTAACTTGGATGACGGAATATAGGACACAGTTTTAGGTCTGAGGTTGATCCCAGGAAGTCAGGGTGGCAAAGATGCTGAAGGACTAGGATTCAAACCAATATGGATATGGGAAAGAGATCTGAAAAAAACAAAAGCAATTCAATAACAATCCATGAAAGATGGTGCATCAGAATAACGACCTGCATAACTGGAGGCACTAGAGTTTAGGCAACAGTTTTGAAAAAAGGAATTTGGCATTGATATCATGTGAAAAACTGAAGATGAATCAACAGTGTTTTAAAATAGCAAGCACCAGCACAGAAACAGGAACAGGATAGGTAGGTAAGATGAGGAAAATAATTGTGCTGCTCCATGCTCTATAAACAATATATTTTCTGTGTCACTCTATCTCATTTTGAGCACTGTACTTGAAAGGAAAAGAAAAGTGACCAAGAGATGAAGCACAACCTTGAGCATGGTAAGGCAATGGTAGAAAATGTCACATAAGGAAGGGGATATTTCTAGCCTGAGATAGCAAAGACTGAGATGAGATATTGTAAAAAATACCTTCCTTTCAAAAAGGAAGGGAATATTCTGTTCTCCGTATTCAGCACGGCTCAAATGCAAGCAATGTGCCTCAGCTGTAGCAAGGGAGAGTTAAATTAAGCATCTGGGAAAATGTTTAAAATTAAGATGCTCTGCAATAGGTTGCCTGGGACAACTGTGAAATCTCTAACACTGAAAATTCATTAGAAGCACAATGAAGTTCTCAATTTTCTTATCATCATGGGCTGTGGTTTGTGGATTCTAATTCTTGCTATTGCACAGACCTACTACATGGTACCAAACAAGGACCAAATCTTCTGCAAATAGGGTGAAACACTTCTGTAGTTTCAGTTGTTCATGCACAGAGCCTTAAAGCCTTAGGCATCCAAAGAAGGTAAAAGAGTGAAGAGCAGAGATAGAGCTGTGCATGAAGAAATTAAAATCCTGGCAGATTAAATGGATCTTTTTTTTTAGAGATGCTAAAATATCACAACACTTGCTGTTTACCCTTTGGATCTATGCAGCAATCTGAGGAGGTGTAAGCTCTGTTTGACACCTTCTCAGCTGATGGGGCATTCAAAACCCTCTGTGTGCCTCGCTTGCTTTTCCTCCTGACTTGCTTTGTGTGGTATATTTGGCTAACAGAAGAATTTGATGAACTAAGAAAACAGATATGAAAATGGATAAATGGAAAGGAAAAAAAAAGAGGGAGAATGGTCCTGCAAGTGTGGACTGAGAGCAGAAAGCTGAGGGAAAGAACAAGCTGACGCAAGCAGTCAGCACAGAGCAAAATCTACTCTTGCAAAACTGCAGGAATTTTCGTGGAAAATGTGTTATTTGTCAGAGTTTTTTCAGCTGAGGAAATGAATGACTACCAAACAATTCTTAGAGATAACAATCTGGGTACTTTCAATTTTAAATTGGTCTTCCTTAGATTATTATTTTGTAGACTAAAAAATGGCTCCTGGGCAATAACAAATTGCAGAACACAGCACTGCATGAGTAGAATTAGCATTTGCACAGTCGGTGTTAAAAGCAAAGCAAAAGGCTAGTCATATTTCTCTGGATAATTTTGTAAAGTGAAATTAATTCTTGTGCAAAATGCCAGATAAAGAATCCAGAAGCAAAGTCTCCACTGATTTCAGTAGAGCGGAATCCATTCCTGAGCGAGAATCCAGCCAAATCCAATGTGTAGAGCCAAAGTGCCATGGGTTGCTTGCCAAAAGAGTAATACCCCTGCCTCGGAGCGTAGGGCAGACAGACTGACTGACCTTTTCAGTCTTTGCCATCTCAAATAAAACTGCCAACAATAATGTTACCTAGGGATAAAAATACCCATCTGCTATGTCTGAGGCTGAGAAAAGCAGCTGTCTGGATGCTATTTACAAAGAAATGTGTTTAACTTAGAGCTAAGTATTTGCCCAAATGCAATAGTTCAGAGGAAGGGCTGTCACTTTCTCTTGGTAGGGGTGTTTTTCATTACTTCAAGCAAGAAGGGCACTGTCAGTGCACTGTGAACAGTGAGCTGAAGAAGCATCACCCAGAAAATTACAGATATATTCACTGAGATGGGCAGGAACTAGCTAGGCCTACTTTGGAAAAGGGTGACTGGATGGCATCCTGAGGCATCTTCCATTGTGAATTATTCTGTGAATCTCTGAACTGGTGGTCCTGGACAGGATTGTCTCTGCCTACTTCTGGCCCTGGGCACCAAGTGCAGACCACAGGACACCCAGAGGTTAATGGCCAGCAATTGCTGCTACTGCAGCACTAAGGACTCTTCTGGACACTAGTCAGTGTCTCCCTGGCCATTGCAGAGATGAGAACAATGGTGATTCCAGCCTTTTGAATGCTAACAAACTTAGCACAGCACCCACTGCTCAGACCATCAGCTCGCTGCTGCATGTAAACAGATGAACAAACACAACTTTAAAGTTCTTTCATTTGAACTGTGACTACTCACTAGTAAGACCCTTTGCTGAGGGTCTTAATAAACCTCTTTGATGAGCTGGAGAAATTACTCTGATGTAAACTTGAGTTAGGATAAAGAGAAGGATTTCACCAGCTCCAAGAAGTACATGTAAAGGTTATATAACGTCATTTTCACTTTTTCCCCCTGCCCATCTTTTTTTTCTAAAGATATCAAAAAGCAAGGTAAAGATTTCACAGATAAGACAAACAGAAAACAACACAATGTTCTATGGCTTTAAAAGGGGGAATAGCTTTGAAAAGCATTTAAAAAGATAACGTTTGTGAAAACTAAGCCATCTTGCCCCTCTGGGAGCTTCTGCATGTACCTAATAGGAAATCCATTTGAGTCCAGAAACTGCACCCTTGCTTGGAAAGAGTTGATTCTGCCTTTCATCACACTTCCCCTTTACAGAAAGCTAGGCAGCCTGTGGAAAAGAATATTTCATTTAAAACATATCTTACTATTGTGCCTCTCAAAATCTTTCCAAATTTAAATCTATTCTATTATCACAAATAATTTCAAATAATGAAAACTGCAGGTACATATTAAAGTGAAACTCTAGAAAAACAAAGTATAACATAGTGTAACTATTCCACAAGGTTGTTCTTAGACTTACTAATGCTCTTAAAAGTCTGCAGTGAGGTGGTTTTTGTCTGGTTTGACATAAAACAGCTCTATAAACACAGGCTATATCAAAAAGCTTCTGCTACTTGGACCTGAAGTGCCATTCTTTGTGTTCACAGTTTCTCTTATATCTAATAAAAAATAAGACTGTGTTGGTCCACCTTGATGAGCAATGGCTTTAATTTTTCTAGTGAAATGTGACCTTTTTAGCAAAAAGCAGAGTATTGTGTAGATCCTGCTGCCAATAGATGTTTGCAAAATAAGGAGTAGGGAAGGGATTGTATTCTTATTTCCTGGATTAAGCAAAAAACTACTGTGAGCATTCTCAAATAGACACATTGTACTTGTGTATTTGGCAGTATTTTCTGCCCAGGGGGAAGAAAACACTTGGTGATTCTCCAAAGCTTGTACATGAAATTGGACAAAATAACTTTACTACTTGAAGAAGCTAAGAAATTTCTGTATTAGTCCAGTGTTAGTAACCTAAATTAAAACAACAAAAGATGCCAACCTTATTGCTTGGAAATGCTGACCATTCTCTCAGCTATGGCTCACTGAGCTGGTCCCAGCGTGGGGACATCAGAGGGTCACACAAACAGTTCCACTTCCATAGCTGTTGGAGAGGAGTCATCCAAACAACTTAATACCCTCCACCTCCAGAGAAACTTTATTCAAATTTAATGTTGATCAAAAAGCTCTTTTCCCAACCTGACCTCTTTCCCTTTATTAATTCAGTCAGAGAAATGGAGCTGGTTTGTTTTTCATGCCTAGCCCAACCTTCTCTTTGTTCTTCAATTTGTAAATGTGTCAAATAAAATTAAAAATGACAGAGGCCAAGATTACATAAAACAAAACTAAACAAAATTATTTGGTTGATGCAAAGTTTTCATCATAAAAGGCTTTTAGATAAATGAATTCAGCTATTAGAGTGCTGCAGCACTGAAACCTTGTTCCAACTGTTTGAACTTTTCAGGGACACTGTCAGGTCACCTTAGATTCAAAACCTAATACATGGCTAGGGTTCTGAAATTGCCTAAGGGAATTAGGTACCTGACTTCTATTATAAGTCAGTGTGTGGTGGGAAGTTAATTGACTTCCAGCAGGAATTAAATGCCCTTGAAGAGTCTGTTCATGTCCTTGCAAAAAGAGGCCCATGTCTTTCATGGAGATAAATGAATGTAACTGCTTTCACACCTACACAGCAGCGAAGCACCTGATGCACACATTTTACAAAACCTAAACTAGCGAGAAAACCTTAAGAGTTACCTCTACTTATTTGATCCTATCTTGGTTAGCACTAGATATTTCCTTTCAGTGTGCAAAAATTATACTGTTCACTAATGATATTATTAAGTTGTGGCATAACTATAAGGCTAAACTTCAGCAGATTACTCCATTAAGGACTTTCAGCCTACCAGGCTGCAGCCTGCAGTTTAACCCACTGATTTTAGTGGTACTCCTGACCTTTCAAAGTGCAGATTCAGAATCTCAATCCATCCAAGGTTTTCCCCCAAGCATTTTTGCCTTAAAAACCCCACCCCCATATCTCAATAGGCACCATGAAAATTCATGGCAGGCAAGAGAAACTCAGTACTTTTGAAAACAGGTTTCTGTCTTGTTGACTGATATTTTACTGTTAAGCAATACGGCATTAAAATTTACACAGCTTTGAAAATAGATCTCTGACTATCTCCTTTAATTCCTCATTGCTACTTCAAAAAGCATTGCAAGAAATGTGATGTTATCTGTATTCTTGTTGTAACTTACTTTTCACACAGGATGGGCATTTGTCACTCCTCTGTTAAATTCTGCTCTTTTTTTGGTACGTCTAAGTTTGTATCTACACTTGTTTTACGAATTTAATAACTTGATATTACATTATGAACAGAGCTTTTTGGGATTTCTCTCTTCAATGCCTTTAGAAAAAACAACTGTAGTAGTACCATGGGACTGTAGTCAGAAATTTCTCTCTCTGATCTTAAAAGTCTTATTTATCCGCAGATATTCTCTAAGAATTCTACTGATCTCCTTGGCAAAGCTACCTCATTCAATGTTGAGTGTGGCTGCCATAAGGGGAACTCAATGACAAAGTCAGAGGTCTCTTAGGGACAGGATGACATCATGGTACAAGATGGCACAGGGACAGAATATGCCGGTCCTTCATCTCTGGCAATTGACATCTAAATAGAGATGCTTAGTGCAGCTATTCCCTCATTGTCTTCAGTGGACATGAAATCCAACCACAAAACCAGTGCAGAGATCCTGCACCTGGCAGGCTTGGGTCACGAGGAAGGAAGAACTCGAGCAGCAGAAGGTCAGGGCTGATCAATGAAAACAGAGCTAGTGTACACCAAAGATCCCTTACAGCCTTGTCAAGTCTCTTTGATAAAGACTATTTATTAGTACCTTGCTTTCACAACCATGGATGTTTTCAGACCTATTGAAAATAGCTGACTAAGATTCCTCTGTGGTGATGAGGAACTAAGGCTTGTTACCAGAAAAAACGGAACAGAGCAACACAACTATCTCACATCTTGAAACCATCTGAAGACCCTCTTAATGATTGCTGAAGCCATGGGTTAAGTCCTACACTATTTCTGCTAGTTGGCAGAGGAGTACCTCGGTAACAATGAGAACTTAGTGTTACAGGCAGTGAACAGAGGTGTTTCCGAAGGAATTTGGAAAGAAGGCTTCAGAACAGTACTTTTCTCTTTTTAGAGCCAACTATTTTTATTCAGTGAGATTGAGACAAAGAAGGCCTCGGGATAAAAAAAAAAAAAAAGAAAAAGTTTACCAAATAAGACTGCTTTTCTCACAGAAGTCAGGATTTGGAAGCTGATTCAGATTTTACATGGATGCAAATATGAAGGGATACAGAAGACTATTCCATTGCTGCACAGCTGAGGTGATGGATATCAGAATTTGGACTAATTACCTCAGCTTGAAGCTTACCTTGTAACTAAGAACAGCAGGATTTCACTTTAAATCAGGATTTTTACCCCTAATAATGTCAAAAGAGCTTGCAATTTCTTCACTAGTTAAGTACATTTGTTGAATATCTGGGGTTAGCTTATTATAGGAAAGGATTCCAAGCTTTTGTTTTCAAATTCAAATATTGATAAAATGAGTATAAAAATGTTATTCTACACTATTAGAAACCTAAGTAAAAAACTTCCGGCCAGAATGAAGAAAAAGGCTATGATATTAATTCCTAATACAAATTAAACTGAAGAGGCTATCTGCATTGTTCTGTACGAGAGAACTACATAATGGTGTTCTAAATTTCCTAAAATTGCAGTATTCTGAAAGGCTTTCCAGCTGTGAGAAAACATTTAGTCCTGATGCATATACTATTCTTTTCAGAGGATCAGGTCCTTTGTGACCAATTCTGTTTATTTACACTCTCATATATTGTTTAGCTTTAATGCGTTGCATATTTAAGGGAGAATCAGGAATTCAGCCCAGTCTTCCTTAAATTCTTGCTAGACTTTATGTTAATTTAATCCCTTATTTCTCCAGCTACCTAATACAAAGGATGATTTCACTGCCATTAAAGATCACTTCTTTTCCTGTTTTCATGTTCTTCTCACTGTTATTATTTTCTCATTGAAATTTCCTTTCTAGTCATAATGAACACTCAGAGCATTTCATTGAGAAAAACGAGGAGTTAAAACATTTTCTATTTCCCTAATCAAGACCCTGTCATTATTATCACTGAAAGCCAGAGAAATACACGAAGAATGACAGAGTTAAACTAAAGAAAAAGGACACTGCCAAAGTGATTCCATGATCACAGTAATTTATAAGAACACTCTGGATGCTGGCATTGCAATCTAATTGCATACTAAAGCCTGTTGTTTAAACTCAGTTACTAGCTGCATTAAATAGTGCTGATGCTTCAGTCACAATTGAGGCAAATACGAACAGAAATTCGGAAAGTCTTTGCTGTTGTGGAATAATTCATGCCACTCATCAGTATGTCAATTTTCAGTTTAATCTGATGTTTTTGAAACAGAAAGCCACAGTGATTCAATTCTAGAAGAAAAAGAATCCTTGAAAAAAAAATCATGTTTTGCAAATGAAGAAAAGAAAACAAAAGTAGGATAAATTTTTATTCTATCACTATTCTATCACAGTATCCTCTTATAGGAAAGACTAAATAAATTCTAAAGGCAAAATTCTCTCCTCATTCCCATTACAGTAGCTCCAGAATATACCTACCAACTTTCATACTATTTTCCATTAAATTAGATCTGCAATATCACAAAGGCGGATTCATCTTTTGGTCTCAGATAAGCCACTTCCAGGAAATAGGCATGATGAGAGTAAGACAGAAAGCTCCAGACAATCTCTGAATTAAGAATGTTTAGTAGACACTTGGTTTCTTCCCATCCCACAGATTTCTTATCCTGAAATCTGTATTTCCCATAAACAGAGAAGAACAGGACATGGAAATTTTATCTGAAGGCTAAATTAAAATCCTTTTGCAGTAACCTGCTTGAGGAGCAGAATGATGGGGAAGAAGGAAGGCTGTGACTGGTGCAATGCAAAAGTGACAACCCCCCAGAAATGCAAGAGGTCTTCCATCAGGAGGTATGCTTTTCACACCATCCCACCCTCTGGTGGCACTCTCTCCCTAGATATTTCACTTGATTCACGCTGTTTCAATACTTGTTGAAATTGTCCACGCTGTTTCACTGTTATTACTGTTCCTATTTTACCTATCCACACTTGTCTCTGCCAATCTGTTATTCATAATTGCTAGGGCTCCAACCCCACCAGAGAATCCATTTTGCTTTGAATTAGAGCTCATTTGCCTTGGATACCCATTAGCAGTTTCTGACAGCTGTTTCTGCATGATGGCCAGTGAGACTTTATTAGAGGCCAGGAAGTCTTTCATGGAGATCATCTCTCCTGACAGACGGCGCCCGTCTGTGTCACTCTCATTGACAACGTCAGTCTCGATGGAGATGTTTCTCTGGCTGCGCACATTTCCTGGCATTACCACATTCCTCCGCGAACGAAATAATCTTCTTTGGCATCTGTGGCAGCATTTGCAGGCCAACTTCTTTAATATCCAGTTTATGGACTGCTTGATGACAATAGAGATCACATTAAATAAGGAATAGATGCAGCACACCCCCATGAGTATGAAGACAAAGTTGCCAAAGCGGTAAAGGCCTTGGCTCTCATACCTGATGTTCTGGCTACTGACCAGATCACCAAAACCAATGGTGCTGAAGGCCACAAAGCAGAAGTAAAGTGAGTCAAAGTAACTCCACCCTTCAATCGGTGTGTACATTGCAGAGGCACAGCAGGAAATGATGAGGGATGCTACACATAAAATCAGCATAACATAGTACACGGAGGGCTTCCAGCCCGCCAGGCTGTCCACCTCAGAGGTCCCTGAGCCCCGCCGGCCGTTGTGAGGGAGAACCCCTTTCCTCCTCAGCTGTCTTTCGTGGCAGGACTTCATGATGTAAGCTATGACAGTGATCAAGCGTTCCAGGAACAGGTTAAAGAACAAAATGGTCCCTGCACATCCTATAAGGCCGTAAAATATCAGAAAAATTTTGCCTCCAACGGTGGCTGGGGTGGTCATACCAAACCCTGGAAGACAAAACAGAACAGGTGAAAAAAATAAACCTGTAGGTACCATGTTAGGACTTTCATCACATGCAAGACCAATGAACTGGTAGCAAATCCCTGTGGTACAGCTCAGCTTTGAGAATAAAAACATTCTCCCCAGCTGTTACCCACTTGTGCCTGACTATGTCTGAGCTGTAAGGGGAAGGAACGCATGCCAGCACTTCCTCCAGAATCAAAATGAAACAAAAAGCAGAACAAAACACACAGGAAGGAAAAGACAGTTTAGAGAAGATCTGAATTTTTGTCTGGTTGCTAGGTTCACTCTTTCCCTCTTCATGCTTCGGATTGCTTCCAGGCTTTGAGGTTATCGCAGCCACTTTGTTGTCTCTCATGCTTTTCTGCACCATGGCTCTGTCCCAGGCGTGGCTCTTGCCTTCCAGAGGTCCATCTGCACCAAATCTTTGGAACACAAGGTGAAATTTCTCTGAGGCTCACTTGACTCCTGCTGTTAGTGCAGGTGGCACATCACCCATCAGAGCACTCAGCACCCAGCACCCACTGCAGTCTGGCCGTGGAAGCCCAGGCTGGGAGCACACACCAGATGATGTAGCCCCTGACAGGATCATCAGCCCCTCATCAGAGTCCCAGCAGGAGTTAAAGATGCCCTGCATCTGACCCTGCTGTCTGTCACCCATTATCAACCCCTTTTTTAACCAGTATTCCTGAAGTTTTTCTAGTTCTCTGTGTCCCACTCCACAGCTCAAGTCTGCATGTGGATCTTATCAAAAATCTTCTCTGGTCTGATTCCCTGTCGTGGGATTTTTCAGACCAGAGGTGCTTCAGTCTACTCTCAAATACGTCCCATCCTAAAGCCTGAAAATAGCAATTTTGTTTTGGTTAAAGCTGTTGATAGGACAACCTTGCTTTAATAAGATATTACTAAAGAATAAAAAGATGTCCAGAACATCATTGAGCAAATTGGAGTAACACTCATGACAAATCATTGCTGGTGTTTTATTAGGATTATTATAGGATTACGTAAGTGACCAAAAAAGCAAAAACATTTTTGTTGAGAGGACAGAAAAATCACAAGAGACATTGAGGTTTTTTTCTTTTGCTTTGTAACTATGAGATGCCAATTATGAAATAAAGACATTAGGCTCTGAGAAATAAAGGAAAATGTAGTCAGCAGGATACACTTGGACTTCGAAGATAAGAGCACTGTGAAAAGACCATGTTTCCAACAGTGCCAAACTGCACCCCTCTTCCCTTCACTGGCAACCTGCTGCCAGCACAGATTCCTCTCTAACACTGGTCCTGCCTCACACTGTGACGTGACAGCCCTCACTCTCACCCCTTCAGCTTGACCCGCACTAACAACAGCTCCAAGCATGGGCTCTCCAGGGTCACTGCACTTTTGCCTGCATCCACAATCAGACATCAAGTGGTCCTACAGGAGGCTCCAGACTCCTCATTAAATTTCTGTACTAGAGACAGCTGGGCTGCAGCTCTGTGGTGTGGAAAACAACTTGACAAGTGACAAACCACACAGACAAGAACTTCATGACAAGAACTTCTTTCTGTTGTTGCCTTTGGCACACAAATATTTCCTCTTGTTTTCCACCCTCCCTTTCCGTTCCATGACTTGATCCCTCTATAATTCTAGTTTTAATGCTTATTTTCAGTGCAGGCTGGCTTATATGCAAGTCATGACCTCCACCCTGTGGACAGACACATAAAAACCAATGGACAAGAGGAATCTCTCAGCAGCTGGTGAGATCTGCCCAGAGAAGCTGTGGGGAGGGAAGTGAGGGGCTGCTGTGTCCCTGGCCCTCCCTGTTCCTTGAAGAAGAGAAGCAACTGTAGGCTGGGCAGAGATGGAAACTTGGGGAGCCCCTGGCACAGGACAAACAGCATTAGGGACTGAAAGGCATCTCCCACAGCATGAAGCAAATGCCTTGGAAAGAGAAATGCAGTTAAGGCTCACACTCCCAGGGCAATTTTATGCCTTTGGGCTGCTTCCCACAGGTCTCTCTCAGATTCTTGGTGATTGCATCATGGCCGGAGCCTGAACTGCTCAGGTTGTTTGTTTAGTTGACTGGATTTTGTTGCTGGGTTTGTTCTGTGACCTACTAGCAAAACCTTTACAAAGGCAGTCAATAGGCATTCCAGGGAATCATGGTAAACTATGAATAAATGACTTAGCAAGCAATTAGAGCACAAGTGCTCCCATAGAGCACATGTGCACCCATAGAGCACAACAGCAAAAGAGTGAGAAGTTATTTTGCAGATTGGGAAACAAATACGGAATGAAATGATGAAATAATATAAAGGAGGGAATAAAAGCAGAGGCTGACACTTGGAGACTATTTGAAAATACAAAATAGCTTCTTGTGATGAAGGAAAAAACTGCAGGAAAAAAATGCCAGTGATTTTATGGTATGAGAGAATGCTGAGTAAGTTTAGTGAATTTTATTTTACAAGTTGGGTGACATTTCTTGAAAGCACCACTTCAAGTAGCAATTGAGATTATAGTTAATCAAGTGGAAATCAAATCATTCTGAGTTGGGAAAATAGAATGTTTTTAAGGTACTAAAAAGTGTTTCAATCAATTTGTTAGACATGTCTGCATATATGGCATTGGATTATCACCATTGATAGAAATGCTTGACAAATCCTAATTTTACCAGCCCAGCCATGAAGGCAGCATTCTTAGTAAAAATTTCAGGATCCTATTTTGAAATCAGTATAATACTGATTTGCCTGTCTCCCATGATCCATTGACTTCTTTAAACTAGTGTGGTCTTTTTTAATATTCAGTTGAACTGAGCAAGTATATTCCTTATACTTCAATTTTCCTCCAAATATTGTGGTTTGTTTTTTTCACCTATTGCTTAAGCAAGAGTTCAGATTTTTTGGTGAATATTTATATTAATTCTGAATTT
Organism: Cnemophilus loriae; assembly: GCA_013397755.1. Classification (NCBI taxonomy): domain Eukaryota; kingdom Metazoa; phylum Chordata; class Aves; order Passeriformes; family Corvidae; genus Cnemophilus; species Cnemophilus loriae. The sequence goes on from VZTF01007679.1 coordinate 1,234,492, forward strand.
CTCTGTAGCAGATGTACTCTTTTAGAAGTTAGAGGAAATTTTAACTCCAAGTAGAGTCAGCAAAATTTTTCTAAGCACTGCACACCTCCTATAGGAAACAAATTTTTCAATTTTGTTTTGGCAGCAAAATTTCTATTATTAAGTCTGTTATTGCAAAGCACACTAAAATTCACCCATGTGTTCATCTTATATTGTGTGGATATTCCAAAAGGATACAGTTATATAAAAAAACAACTAAAAAGTGAAATCACATCGACAGTATAATATAATCATGCTTCATAATTTCTTGAAGTAAGTACTGGGTATAAATGGAGAAAAGCAAGCAGCTATAATTCTTATCAATAGCCAGTTTGATCATCAAGCACATATTAATCTCAATCTAACAGTAAAAAGATTATATTGAAATCTAACAAGAGGAAACAGGCATCAGCTGCCTATGCCAGGCCAATATTAGGTCACTTCATTCTTCTGTTGCAAACGGCTCCAGTGCTACCAACTTCTGTAAGTGTTTCTCCTGGACCATTACCCATACTCATCTCCCTCTGCCTGGTGACACATGGTTTGGCATTTTATGTTTTAATTCTAGATGTCCTGACATTCACAGGTTACATTAATTAAGACTTCAGTTTTCACTTCCTGGTGCACCTGGTGCCATGAAAAAGTATGAGAAATAGTTCATCAGTCCTAATCCCTCATGAATGAAGCCTAGGGTGCCCCATATGGCGTGTGTGTGGGGGGAGACTGGGACAGACATATAGATTTCACAGTTAATTTTAGATCACGCGATTGGGTCTTTCTATTGTTCTGCAAAATATCTCTCTTTTCTGAGAGGTCTCATTTCCTTTCTGAATGTGTGCAGTTCACTGCTCCTGCCCTTCCCACAAAGAGGAAGTGGGTAGAAAGGGGAGGCAACATTATAGCAACAATAATGAGTCATTGTGATGTTAGAAATAAAAATATCAACACAAAACAGTGCTCCAGTTTAGCCTACAATCAGAGATCTTTGTGATGTTGTATCTGTATTCCTAAGTATTTTATATTTATTTCTTCTTCTCTGTCAGTTCTGTTTAGACACTCACTGGGGAAATAATGAACTTTCAGTGAAACAGACACTGGATAATAATTGAGGTTCATGATAGGTGTGAACCAAACTAAATAGGACAAAGACTTTCAATTGCAGTGAAAAAAAATCAAGAAAATAGTAATTAGTAAAGAGAAATACAGGAAGTCTTAGATACCTGCAAAGATGCTGACCCTCCTTTTCTCAGACACATTCTGTACTGAACTGTCTACATAAGGATGTTTTGTGCTTCTAAAAGAGACAGAAGAAACAACTCTAACAGAAGCTGTACTTCAAAGACTTCATTGAGAAAATGTCCTGTACTTCACACTGTTCCAACAGTGTGCAGACACCAAGAATTTGGCAAAATTCACTTCTGCCGTGATAACCTCCTCTGGTGCTCTCTGAGCAGGATAAGCAATCCTAACAAAACTACTTCTGCTGGAGTAATTCTCACCTGTAGGGACTCTTGTAGGAACCGCTAAAGGACTCTTGAATCTTGTCCCGTCACTGCCCTCATGACACTGCTATGTTAGCAAGCTTGTAGAAGTGTCCTGTTCCAGAAAGGAAGGAGGACATTAAATCCTTCTTTCCAGAAAGAGAAGAAAAAGACTCATTTCTGTGAAGGCATATGAGAGGACGCGTCCATGGAAGCAGGCATGGTGCTGTCACAGCTACCTGACAGCAACAAACCTGCACTTAGGTCTGATTTCTGATATGAAAAAATATCTTTAGTGTTGCTGATTTTGCTAAGTCTATGCAGAAAACCACACACACGCACATGCGCTCACGCGCACGCAGACATCTCTGATTTCCCGTCAGTGGAAGATCAGCATCGGAACTGTGAGGCTGGCTGGTGAGATATACATCCATGCATGTTGTCTTAAACATTAATTTCAACATCTTGATCTTCTGTCTTATGAGGAAGGGAGAATGAGCTAGCCATGAAACTTTCCTTTGAAGCAACAATTATTTGACAAAAGAATATTTTATCGGGACAGCCTTGGGTGTGATATCATTTATTTAATTACCAATGCTATTTTCTTGTGCAGATGACTATGTGGTGGGGAAAGGCTCGGCCTGCCCAGGGAGGCAGGGACACACAGCTATAACAGCATTCCTTTGTGCTCTGTGTTCTGTTTCCAGATTTGTCTGCCGAGCAAACTCTGCACCTCCTGCCCAGCATCTCCAGCACTCCAGAGCTGTAAAACCTGGAAATGTCTCCTGGGCTATTTGAGCTGAGTCATAACTGCAGACTGCTATGATGATTGCTCAGCTGCTTGGTGACCTGGGACCTGCCTTGAGTGCTGCTGCTTCCATCCGTGCCAGTGTGCACCTGGTATGCCATGCACAGGCGGGATGAGAGAGATGTAACCTTCTGCAGACCTCCTGGCAGGGTTCAGTCCATTCCAAAAGGAAAAACGCTGGAACTAATGGTGTAGGATGTCTTGATGAAATAACACATATATGAGATCTATTTCCCTCTCTAACTTGTTTGGAGACTCATCACACCTGACAGACAGCACTCTTGACACTGTTTCAATGAGGCTGAAGGGCTCGTTGGAGATAATGCTTTGAGGACTGCATGGATGCTGTGCTCAGTCTGCGCCACCACAAGGACAGAAGACTTGTGTAAGAAACTGGGTGTAACATTTCTTGCCCTCTGAGAAAAGGCTTCTGTAGACCCAACCCTGTGACACAGATGTAGGCTAGTGTTACATCACGTGTGTGAATGGGACTTCAAGGTAAGAAATAGCAAAACCTTGGGCTTTCACTGATTTGTTCTGGAAGGCATAAGAAAAACTGGTTTTGTGTTAGTGTGTGAGGCAATGTCTCTATTTAACACAGCAAAGTTCAGCTCACAGAGAGTCACTGTTAAACCCTGTTGGGAGACCTGGATGCCTGGTACTGCTCTTCTCTCATTTCACATATAGAAACTGCATGTTCTGCCTTGAACAGAAACCTACCTTAAGAAAAGCTTCCAATGTTAAGGAATCTAAAAGACATAAGTAGAAAGAATGCTAAATGGACAACATTAAATGAACAATGTCATCAAAAAATCAGTTTTAATAGACATTTTGAGGGGTCTGTTGACACCTCTGTTATAATGTCTGTGTAGTCCTTAAAGAACATGACTGTAATTTTCATTATTGCAAGATTTTCACATAAGATAATTTATGGCAACCTTTCCATTCTGTTTATAATTAAGGTTATATTTTATTTAAAGTTCACACCAGGTCTTCTATAAGAAATGTATACAGCCTTATTACAGCTGCTGTGTGATCATAAATTCAATATGTATAAATGTTTTATGCCTACCTTCAGGTTTCTGTTTATAATTTTTATGTAGTTTTTGATGCTGGAGGTCAAGTGCCTTTCCATCACCCGTAGAAAGACTTGTACCTCTGTACAGCTTTTGTGTTACTATAGAGATAGAACACAGCTCAGTCTTGAAATACTTTATTATTATTTTCAATCTTCATAACTTGTTGAACAGTCATTTAAAGGTTTTCTTTAGCCTTAAAACATATAAACATTTATCTAATTAAATAACATATATTGAATATTAAATACAATATTTGTATTTAATATTCAATCACATTTTCATTTTTATATGGTGTATGAAAAGGCACTTGTGCCTGCATGTGCCTGGCCCCAAGACGACCTGAAATCCTGTGCTCAAATGTGCTTAACAGCTTCTGCCTTGGTATAGCTACAGTAACACTGACAAGTGGTGGTTCTGTGGACAAGATTCGTAAATACATATATATGCAAAACTGAAAAATATACAGATTACATCTGAGTCACATACATATACATATATCAAAACCTTCTTTTTTGTTGAATATAAACATTTATTTTCTGTTGAATAGTCTACCTTACTAACAAATAGCAGTAACTTTAAGCCATAATTCATCTTGGCAGGATAACAGTTTATATGAATCGTGAATGTAATTAACACTGTTTCAAGGGTTTCTTTGCAGTCATTCAGTCTGTGTAAACATAATAACCCCAACTATCAAGGAATAGCAACATAATGCTGTGTACTCATTAAGCTGTAGGTTCATCTACTCTAAAATTTTCCTTTTTAAATCATACAAAGCTGGCCATATTTCAAGAATTTTCAAAGGTTAGTTTAAAATTGCTTGTTGTTACTTTTATTGTTGGAATATACAACCTTGCTCTGGACTAAAGCTTGAGCGTGTCTTCTCATTTAGGGGTAAAACTATGGGAAATAAGGCAGGCTTTTTGGCCCCCCTCAGGGGAAAAAAACAAATGATGCCTGCTTGAATCCTCTTGGTAACCTGAGCTTGGGGACATACTGTTAGGGGCATCTTAGTGGAGGAGATTTTGTAAAATTAAAGCTCTTCCCTGGCTTTATATACCAACAATTTTAGGCAGCAATGTCACTTGTGATTCAACTAAAGCAAAAATATCTCAGCTGTGAGTATTAAGCTCAAAAAAGTAAAGAAAAGGAAAAAATCTGCAGTATTACAGGCTGTAAGAAAGCTGGACACGGATAAGAACTTATTTTTGGTAAGCTGAAGAAACAGCATATGTGCACGTGTGCTTGTGTGTGATTACACTTTCCTAAGCAATTTTAAGCCTTCTCTTGATGTCAGAGAGGAAGTTTGGTAGCCATCGTTACCAGAACCACCACGTGCCAAGGGCCTCAGAATCACTACCTTCCAGGAAGCAAAAACTTCACCCAGAAAATTAGGCTGGCCTGATGCTTGGATACATCAAACTAAAGGACAGATCAAAAGACCATAGCATAAAAGACAGTACAGATACTGCTTTAGTTTCTTGGAGACTGACAGAGAGCCCCAAAAAGCTAAGAGTAAAGGAAAAAAATCATAGTACCCATGCAGGTGCTGTAGGGACTACAAACATAAAGCAAAGCCCGTGAGCTCACACCATATAGCAAAAGGCTGTTGGTATGGTGTGTAGTAAGGATTTTGAAATATTCCATATAAAAGCAGAAGCAGATATTAATATTGTAATTAAAATTTTAAAAACTGGCAGATGATGACAGACAACATTATCAGAGATTTCAGTGAATATTTATCACTGGAGAACTGGTGATGGAGAAATGACAAATCTGCGAGGTGTTGTGATGAGCATATGATGATAAATTTCAGCTTTGATTTTATTAACTCTGAATTTCTTATCTTTTAATCTGTGTCTCAAAAGCTAGGCGTTATGAAGGGGGCAAAGGCTATTCCTCACTTTTTTTACATTTGGAAAGCAAACACTTATTCTGGGGTGGAGGGCGCTGATGGATGGACACTCGGGGAGACGATCTGAGTTTGTCAAGTAATCATAGAATTACAGAATAGTCTGGGTTGGAAGGGGCCTTCCAAGATCATCTCGTCCAATCCCCCTGTCATGGGCAGGGACACCTTCTGTTAGACCAGGTTGCTCAACCTGAATAATGTTGGACTTCTCCAAAGATTACACCACCTACCAAAAAAAGTATTTTCAGCACCTGGTGCAAAAATGTCAAGACAAACTTAAGATACCATAATGAAGGAAAATAAATCAAAGAGATGTGACAACAGTAGAAAGCACAGTGAATTTTGGCTCAGAGAAAAGAGTAAGTCATTGCTGAAACCTTGTGCTAGCTTCTTTCCCACAACAGCGAGGTGTGTACCCTTGTTTTTGAAATGTCTGGCTTTTTCAAAACATAAAAGGACTTGCTAAGTCCCTGGCTCATGGATGTCCTAAATCTAATGCATATATCCCTTCCTGTGAAGCCACAGATGCTCTTTTAGTGACAGCTCTAGTGGCAAATGTCTGTAAGACAAACATAAATGCAGTGACCAAGCCCACTCACATGATTTTAACAGGTCCAAACATTTATGTAAAACAGGACCTACATGTAAAATACAACAAGGAGGTTCAACACTGTGCTACTCCAAATCCTCCACAGGCACTTTGGCTTGCTGTCAAAGTGTTGTGCCTTTGCAAATGTAAAAACACCCATTACACAATACCAATTTCAAGGGCTGAATCTCTTCTCACCTATCTGGGTGATGACCAATCCTGCTCTCTGTGCATCAGGCATATTCAAAATCTCAGCATTTGCCTTGCCCACGCAAACAGTTAAATAAGGACAAGACAGGCATGCAGAGGTGGGGAGAACTGAATGAGATTATAGCAAGATGTTAAGGAGTAGTTAAAAGCTACAGAGCTAGGCATTTTCTGATATAACGGAAAAAGTGATGTAGTAAGGACATCCCAAAATCAGACAGTGGCTAAGGTTGGAAGGGACCTCTGGAGACTGGCCAGTCCAGCCTGCTTGCTCAGCAGGGCCTCCCTTGCACCTAGTAGGTGCCCAGTTGGGTGAGAAATCATCTAGATGATAAATGGGATCTCTGGGTTTCCAGTCAGATATTTATAGATTTGTGGAAATAAAATTCATACTTTAATGACGTCTGGAAACAGAAATGTTCGTATATGCAAAGATAAAACTGCACTGAATCCTTTCAGAGGTAAAATTGTGAAACTGTTTCTCAAACACTTTTGATTAAAGGTTAAATGGCCCATAGTAGCTTTTGACATCTTTATTTAAAGACCTTTATTTAATTAATTTATTTATTTTAATAAATCTTTCTTTACTTTCCATCTGCTTTATGAGTTTTTTCTCTGCAAGTGGGTTAACTGAACTAACAGCTTTCATTTGTGAGCAATCACTGCACTGCTGTGGGAAATGTCAGCCATTCTAGAGGAGCTCTTCTCTCTGCCCAGAGATATCTGCAGCTACTTGCAGGGAGATTTCCAACAAAATATTTGAGAGCCTCCAGGGAAAGTGAGCTCTTCTCTGATGACAACCCCTGAATGTAAATGATAACGCTGAAAAATGTAAGAGTAAAACCTTTGCGGGTGAAATGCGTGGCTGAATTTGAAGAGGTTACATGCACTCTGGAGTGCAACGTAGCGTGCTACTCATTTTCTTGAAGCCTGAAGGCTGGGTCCTGACCTTCATGCTAAGGAACACGGACTTCAGAAAGGCCCATCTTTTCAAACATTAGTGTTTAAAGAAGGAAAGACATTTTAAAAAGCAGGAAGAGAAATTTATCACAAGAATCATCCTAGAGATTTCAGATTATTTTGGAAGATAGCTTTTCCCAGTCTTTTGGAAGCTGTTAAACCTGGAAGCAGGAGGATTCAGCGGTTGGCAGCTTATGTACAACACTCAGCTTTGTAAATACCTTTTTCACTGAAAAAGCCACTGGCGTGGTTTACTTGACACTGTTAATGCCGATCAGTTAAATAGCTACATTTAATTAAAATTGTTTTTCACACTCTGCTTATGAAAATGGTGAAGCTGAGAAAGCTTTTACTAAATATGTTTCTCCAAAAACATAGTAGTATTGCTTATTTAATTCATTAAGTATTCTTCCAGAGGAAGAAAAAATGCCCAATTTACTCCAAATAAAATACAATCTCTTGTAAATTTTAAAACCCTTGACAAAACGACAAAGTAAAGTCCTGGCTCTTTCTAGAAGTTTTGAAGATACCACCTGTACTAGTAATAGGTTTAAAGGCTTCTTACCTCATCATCCACAGTACTTATTCACCAGCTGAACAGCACATTTTGCTTTGGACAAGAAGCACATAATGAAATAATAGCATTTCTTAGGACTCTTTAAGTGTCCAGTAGCTAACTGTGTGAAAAGAAATCTGAAAGTTTTGAGGCCATTTATCAAGTCCTTTCTGCACTAAAAGGACTCTGTGCCATCTTTTATCTCTCTATAATGCCTTCCTGGAAGCTAAGTCCAAAACAGTTTGCCATGCATGAAAAGGCAATAGTGCTTTGATACAGCATATAATGTACATGCTGAAAAACAGGTACAAAATCCTCTGCCACAAAGGACTCTCTTCTGAAATAAAAAGCCTGTTAGGGAAGTACTTGAACAGACAGAGTCTATCAGACTTGTGAAAGAAAGGTTTTTGAACTACACAGAAAAAAATCACCCAGCCAGGAGCTGAAGAAATTAATGCTTTCAAAGTCACAGCAACTTTTTCAAGAAGTGGAGAAAAAAGTCACATTCTCTAAAGGAGTTTTAAATGAAAAGATTATGCTTTTATGGGATGTTTTAAAAAAATTCTCAACACGTTTGATAAAGAATGATGTAGACAGAGAAAAATGAACCATTTCAGCAGCATAGGTAGACCATAGCTGCCAAACTCCCACAAGTGCAAAATACAGAAAAAAACCCTAAAAACAAAAACATACCAAACTGTTGTCGGGAGTATAATATGACTTAAACATATATTAACGTTAGAATGTTGAATGACCATATTAGCTGGTCCAGTACAAAAATATTTTGTGAAATAACAAAAGAACCAAAAAATTGACTAGTAATTATTCCAAAGTACTCGGCTTCATCAAGGCTATTAGAGCTCCTGGGGTGCTTATACTTTAATGAAAACTATGGTTTACCTGGTGATACCATATTTTGCTGTGTGCTAAGTGTTACTGCCTTCCAGGATCTTTGGGAACACATGAAAATCTGTATCACACATATTGGATTTGAGAAAACTCACCACTGTCCTTTCCTTTCTGGCCTCCTATAAAATGAGAATTAGCTAAAGTATTTTTTGCTCAGTATAAGTGTGTGCATATATATGTGTATATATATGTTTTTATATACATATATATTTAAAGATGTGATTTTAAAGTTTGATTTTGAATATAATTTTGTTTTTCAAGTGTCACAATGAATGTTTTCTAAGAAATGGTTAAGGAAAAACTAGCAAAAAAATAAAACAAGCCCCCAGCTGTTTTGCAGTCCCAAGAGTGATCTTTTGCTTACAAACATGACAATAACATTCCTTACCAGATGTATGTCTGGGCTTGCTAAAATATGTTTTTATACAATCTTGACATGCTTATGGCTTTATGATTTATCTTTTTTCAAAAGGCATTGCTAACAGTTCTCTTAACAGAAGAACTAGAATGACAAGCTTTAGGTAATTCAAATGACCACTTGAGAGGTGGGTGTGTGCAAACTTCATGAAGTTCAACAAGGCCCAGTGTAAGGTCCTGCACACAGGTCAGGGGGATCCCAAGCACAAATACAGCCTGGGCAGAGAATGGATCGAGATTAGCCCTGGGGAGAAAGACCTGGTGGTGTTTGTGGATGAAAAGCTCAACATTACATGGCGATGTGTGTTTGCAGTCCAGAAAGGCAACCAGATCCTGGGCTGCATCAAAAGATGCATGACAAGCAGGTTGAGGGAGGTGCTTTTGCCTCTCTGCTCTTGTGAGACCCCACCTGGAGTGCTATGTCCAGCTCTGTGGTCCCCACACAAGAAAGACATGGACCTGATGGAATGAGCACAGATGAGAGCCATTAAGTTGATCACAGGGCTGGAGAACCTCTCCTGTGAAGACAGGATGAGAGAGTTGGGGTGGTTCAGCCTGGAGAAGAGAAGGTTCTGGGGAGACTTTACAGCACCTCCCAGTACCTAAAGGGGGCTTAAAAGAAAGATGGAGAGGGACTTTTCAAAAGGGAATATAGGGATAGGACATGGGGGAATGGCCTCAAACTGAAGGAGGACAGGTTTATATTAGATATTAGAAAGAAATGCTTTACTTTAAGGGTGGTAAGACACTGGACAGGCTGCCCAGAGAAGTTGTGGACTCCCTATTCCTGGAAGTATTCAGGGCCAGGCTGGATGGGGCTTCGAGCAACCTGGTCTAGTGAAAACTGTCCCTGCCCATGGCAGGGGGATTGGAGCTAGGTGACCTTTAAAGTCAATTCCAACCCAAACCATTCAGTGATTCTATGAAATGATAAATCCTTCTGGTTAAGAAATAAAGCATTCAATGCTGTCCATGAGTAAAAAGCGTTTAAAGTATCTAGTGCAAAATCCAACATAAAATCCATCCTTGTTTGAACATTTAATGACTATGCTGGTAGAGCATGCATAGTTCAGGGAAAGAGGAATGAAGACATCTTGATGAGTGAATAGCAGATTAATCCCCATCCATCTTCGTGAATGTGCACTGACAGATGAGCCCAAGGATATTAAGACACTCTGCCACCCCAAAAAAGTTTTCTTTCGTGTAAGATCTGTTATTGCCCATATAACACCGATGATAAGGTGTCACCAGACAGAAGATCTGAATATACTTTAACAACCTTTGGCTAGCAATAGCAGCTGTTTCATATGCACGTTATAGCCAATTCACGTTCTCTTTCTTCTATCCTCTGATCTGCACTTCTCAATACCAGGACCTTTTCAACATCCATTTACAAGACTCTCAACTGACAACATAATGTTCAAAGCTGAAAATGTCTTAGCAGACCTTCTACTGAAGACATAACTCACAAAACCCCTGACACCTAGCTTCAAGAACTACCTCAGGAATTGTACTGTCAGGAACTGGTCCAGCTGCTTGACAATCTGTGAGTCATTACCACATACCCCATGCAGCATTTGGCAGTGCAGACGGCCTAGCAATATCTTCACCTCCTTCCCAAATCCTGGTGAGTGCAGCCTGTAGTTTACCATGTTTGGTTAGATCTCCACTGAGCAGGTGAGCTTATTGAAAGTCATATTAATTTCCATTTCCATGTCTAGTAAACTTGTCTTGAAAAAGAGACAAAGGGACAAAGGGTCCCTGCCTGTTGGACAAAGGGTCCACGAGCAGAAAAGATACCTTCTAACATCCACATCCAATGACTGCGGATGCTGAGGGAGTACAAGGGGAATGGACTGATGACTTTGACCAGGCTTGCATCCCCAAATGGCATCACCTCCTGCTGCTGTTGGAATGGCTAGAGGAATAAGGAGACCACTGATCTGGCTTTGCTGGGAATTTTTTTAGGTTTTATAGGAACCCTGCTTCCCTGCTTGCTCTGTCAGGATTTGCATGTTATTCCAACTCTGCTGCACATTCTGTCCTTCCTCCCTGCCATCTTCTCCTTTCATTTTGGGTTAGATGTCATATTTCTGTTGTGTTCCTTAGCAAACATTGAAGCTCAGAAAATCCTTTTTACTTTGTTTCATTACTTAATAAAGCATGCATATTATAAAATAACTACTATGAAACATCTTGGAAACATCTCATTACTCAGCTTCCAGCATTTCATAGAGATTAAACATGACATACTTACTGACACAATAAAAACCACAGACATGAGGGAGGCTGGGCTAACTGACATCATGCACATGATTGAATTTTGGGTACTTCCTCTCAAACAAGTTTTGATGTGAGAACCAATCTGTTCTCATAAAATTATTAAGGGATATTAGCAAACCAGATTTACTTTACTGTATGTCAATTTAAATTTGAGAACAAGATTCTGTGGCTAAAAAGATATAGTTTGAATGGCAAATTACTGTAGTGTCTCCATACATTATTAGGGTACATATTTCCCTTCAACACAGAATAATCATAACTACACGTATTTCAGTTTTTGTTCACAACTCAATTAAGAAAACACACAGTGCTCTGTAGATTACCTCCTACATGTCTTGCCACAGCTGAGGCCTTGGAGCTTGTGGGGAAGAGGATGTGCAGTTCTTCTGCTCTTGTCTTTCTACAAAACATTCACTATTTGAGTTGAAGATTTTGCCACTTTTACCTTGGAAAAATTGCGTCTGAGGAGATCTCTGATGATTCAGGCAAAGACATCATTTGCTTTGCAGCCCATTCAGCACATGGAATTATTTATTTGAGGGATGTTGCTCACCCCAGGTTTACTGAAAACATCAATGCTTATGGTATACTACTTTTGGTACATTAGAAAATGCAACTTTAAAAACCCCAAACTTCCACCTTTTATATATCACCATAAAAAACACCCTTTTAAGGAGACTATAAAGTTATGCTTCTTATAGTACAATTTAATATTGCTTTATTTGTTCTACTCAGTAAATTCAGAGGTTTTATTATGGTATCCTCCAATTTATTTTATTTTAAATATGCTGAAGTAACTGTTTTTAAACTCATCAGTGTGAGGGCATAGTCACAACTTACTGATGTGAGCAGGTGTGAAGAAATGACAGATTTATTCCAGTGCTGTATGAGTAAGCACATGCCAACACAGTCTGCTCAAAGATCAGGTCTTCCACAGCACAATGATACTGACAGAGTGTAGATATCTCTAACAATGAAACATGCTTTACTGCTTTGGCTCGTAAAATGCTAACATATGATTTTAAAACTTCTGCATTCCCTGTTTTACACAACATTTTGTTGCAGCAGTGCTCTCTTTGGAGCGAGCCAAAGCATACAGTGCTGCCTGTACTGATCCCTGAGAGCTGGGTCAGGCATACAAACAATTTGACAGGCTGAACAAATTCAAAACTTTGAACCATGGGTTCACTGCTTTGAATAGGAAGGTATCTTGTGAGTAAGCTTTTCTACCCACTGCACTGGCTAAGGAAAATCTAGGTTCCCACTACTGTTTCCATAAGCTTCTCTTCCAAGATTTATACATCTACTGTGTATTTTCCAAGCCTCTCTAAAACCCATGCTCTACATGACCAATATGAATTCATTTTCAGTTTGAGAAGCTATAATATAATTTTATTTCACCATTTTTATTAGAGATCTGCCAAACACACTTCTTTTCTAATTTATATTTGGACGTGAGAACAGCAATAGCTGTAAGAACAGTGATAATATAACTCCTTCCAACTAAGATAAATTAAGGGTAATGCACACCAAATAAGAAAATGAAGGCATTATTACCATTGATGGGGCGCAGGCTCGAAGATTTTGAAGCCTCAATGCCCAGTTTTGAGCCGCACCACTATTCTGAGTAACAACACACCCACTTCATCTGTTCTTGATCAGAGACCTCGCCACGCCCAGCCTTGTTAATTGCTGTTGCAGTTCTGCTATTTGGTGAAACGGAATTTGTGTAATCTGATGGTCAAAATCTACAGATCTATGGTTTCACAAGAACTGGCATATGTTGAGGATGAAGGACAAAAAGAAAGAGAATGCAGAAGGAGCTTGGAGTGAGGGTAAATGACCCGACGTAGAGTGCAGATCTGAGTCCAAACATCCCAATAGTAATGTTGAAAGGGACTGGGATTTCACTCTGTGGGAACAGACTTGACAGATGCTGGCTCTGTATCAGCACTGGGCATCTCATACCAAATAATCCTGTAGACTTTCAGGTGATGGGAAATTTGAGTGCAGAACTCCAGTGTATCTCACTGTAAGTGGATTCCACCTACCAAGTTCTGTGTGAACCCTGTTGCTGCAGTTACGCCTGCATCAGCACATAAATACAGAAGTTACCAGCTACACTGATAAAAAAATGTGGCTTTCCCAATTTACACTGAAATTTGATAAAAATTTATCTCAGTGGCAATGGCAGCAGAAGCAGCTCTTGCTCACTTGACCCTGGCACTGGCTTTTTCGTGCCAGTGCAGCTGTCTGTAGCCTCACATTGATCCAAAGAAGAGGTTAAACATCATAATCATAGAATGACTTGGGTTGGAAGGGACCTTAAATACCATTTCATTCCAACCCCCCTGCCATGGGCAGGGACACCTTTCACTAGACTGGGTTACTCAGAGCCTCATCCAACCTGGCCTTGAACTCTTTCTGGGATGGGCCATCCACAATCTTTGGGCAACCTGTTCCAGTGCTTCCCCACCCTCACAGTAAAGAATTTCTTCCTAATATCTAATCAAAACCTACTCTCTTCCCATTTAAAAATGAACCTTTTGTCAGAGTATTTTTAACCAGTTCAGTCTTGATCCAGTTAATTGCGCAATCCCACAAGAAGCAGCAGGTGTGAGAGGAGGTGGTGCTGGGTGTGGAAGGGGTTTGGGAAAATGAGGTGCAGCACTGATTCTGAAGAACATCAGGAATAGGACATTTCCACCAGACCAGCTCCTAGTAGGTAAGTGATTCATCAAATGCTTTTGCTGTTGGATATGCTGCCCTCTCATTCCTGGAAACTGTTGTTTTCTGGAGCTATGTTTCCTTCAGTCCTGCTCACCAGGGGAGGCCCAGAGAGCTGAGCTCTGCCAGTGCTGCTGCTGGCACTGGCAGAACTCCCATCCTCCGGGGGAGATGACAGCACCGGGGGCCTTTTCAAACGGGTGTTGCTACTGGCAACTGTGTGTAGGAGAACATAGGCAGAGGCTGAGAAACCCAGAGGGATGGAGCAGAGGGGAAACAACAGGCCAGCAGGAACAGCTCTCAGAGCAGGTTGTAAATGCTGATAAAACAGTATCTCAAGCAGTCTTTAGCAATTGCAAAAAACTACAGCCAATGCGCCAGCGGTCTAAAAGTTATTTTATTGCTCCTGGAAGTACATGAGAGTTTTCATCCTTCCTGAAATGAGGGCACTAAGGATGGGGAGCAGACAGAGAGGTGCAGAGGCACAGCAAAACAGTCAGCTCTGATGTCTTCTCTCCTCTTGCCAAAGATAAGGAGAAGCTATAGATGCCAATTTACTACCTTCCTCACATCTAACAGGGCACTTTTTTTGTTGTCGTTTTTTGTGGAATTTTTTGTGGGTTTTTTTTCTGTTTTGTTTTGGTTTTTTTGTTTTGGTGTGTATGTTTTTGTTTGTTTGTTTGTTTTTGTTATTTTGTAACCATCAGAGAAATTCACATTTAGGTTCTTTTAGAGAAATTTAGTTTCTCTTGCAGAGCGTATGACAGGCATTTGTACAAGCCAGTTTAACCTGAACAGCTCAGCTGTCCAGAAAAAGAGCAGGCTACCCTTCTATGAAACCCTCCACTGAAGAAAAATTTTCATTCTTTTCATTACCACAAAACAGCAGAAACAGCTATTGTACATCTGAGTCTAAAAGCTGACTTTTACCTCCAGTTCTTTTGCAACTGTATTTAGCAGTGTAAGATGCACAGGTCCATGCATGCCACCATGCCTCAGCTTTGTAACCTTTCCATGACTATAGCAGTGAGCCAGAAAGCACTGTGAAAGCAAGGTAACAGGTATGCATGTCAATGCTACTGCTGGAAGCCCGTGGCAGTGTTTTTTTTCTGTGTCCTCTGGTTTGCCTTTTCCTGCTGTCCTGGTCTGTCCTGTGGATACTGGTGCAGGGGAACCAGGAGTGCAATACTGCTGCTTCCATTTCAAAGGCCACCTGGACAATTAGGCAATTGATTTTTGTTATTTTAATACTCCATCGCATTGCTGTTTCCTTTCTTTTTCCAGATCCAAGATAAAGCTTGCCTGCTTGTTTTATTTTTCCTTATGCACTTTGCTGACAGAAGTCCAGGCAGTTCAGGAGGAGGGGGAGGAACTAGGACATTACACAAACAGCCTCCTTTGGGACGCACTTGTTCGGATTAGACTCCATCCACCTCTGCTTTATATGATGGCAGTTCAGCTAAATCAACCCTTTTTTAAAGTATGGCAAATTACTCACTTTTTAACACAAACCCAAGTTAAGACTAAAGTCTCCTGGGATCTTATTCAGCCAAGCATTATACAAGTGCAGCTTTGAGTTTCATGCTTTATTTATTTATTTCTAAGGCAAGAAATTGACTGCAAAGAAAAACAAGAACTTATCCTGAAATTTGCAAGGAGGTCTTTGATATCATATCATATCATATCATATCATATCATATCATATCATATCATATCACTTATTTCATTCTTCTATTTCCCAGAGGATAGAAGAAAGCTCTCTGAAGAAGTCATAGTTAAATAGTCACTGACAGTTTACATTTCACTGCCATTTTTTCAATAAAGGATGATTTTATCCAAGCCAAACCTCACTAATTTGAACTAAGTCGTATCAGGAACTGTCATATCTTCAGGTCTCCAAATATTTTCCATCATCATTGAACAGATACAGTAAAAGTCTGCTAGCAGCTCACAGAAACCTGAGACAGCTTCTAAGTAGATGTGATTCTACCTGAAGACAACATTCAGCTCTTCTGCTCCTGTTTTTTCTCTTCTCACATTTGATACAGGCATAATTTTTCTAGAAATCAACAATCTCACATTCTTCACATTTTAAGATTCTCCTCCCTACTATTTATGTGTAGGTAAACTAACTGAAACATTGCAAGGGAGAATTAAAGCTCTGTACACAAAATACAGAACAGAACAAGATTTCACTTCAAAGCAGATGCACAGCACATGTACACCCACAGATGAAGCACTGTGTTTTAGCATACTGGATAAAATGCAACATTGACACCAATAATTAAGAAATAATTGCTAACATTTCCCACTGTAGAACAAATGAACAGTTCCATCAACACAAGCATGGTCTTGCCAATTTAATGTAACAAGATGCATGAACTTGCCACATTTACTCTTCATAGAAAGTTAAGTATCTCTTCCTGGGAAATGGATACTTTTGAGTTCTTTTCACACACTCTAAAATTTCTTCTTTTCTGACCAAACTTTCTCGTGCCTTCCAGGATGAATCCCACTGAGCGTCAACGAGCAATACTGTACTGCTATGAAGGGATGCTTCGTTTTAGCTTGACAGACAGAAATTAGAGCCTTTCACACAGATGGTGTGTGGCTTATGCCTTGAAAAAAGTGAAGTGAAGACAGGAAACATGAACTTCAGCTCATTTAGAAAGAAAAGCAGTCGTTGATGCCATGTGAAGATAAGAAGCGGGTGTGCAATGTGCACAGTAAGGCTGAGTCTCAAAGACACAGACTTCCCCTTCAGCTTCTCACCAAAATGTGAATGACTGAAAATACTGTCACTACTTTCAAAAACTTGTGTATTTGCTTAGTTTATCCTATGGTGAGAAATTGCAGGCTTGAAGCCGTGACAAACTGCAGTGCATGGGTCTTTGCTTCGAAAAATGAATAAACTGACGGATGGCCGATCAATCCTACTGGTGATTCTTCATTGCACTTTGAATTACAATGGATGGATCTGAAATTTTCTTTCAGTGATACAGAAGTCTGATTGTCTATGCTCTTTATTTTTTTTTAATGGCTTAAACTGATCATGATATAGCTATAACTGGTTCTCTCAGAGATAACTTTTTTCTCTATAACACAAAATCAAAACCAACTCAAGCATTTATGTTTCTTCTTCATTGTTAATTACACAGTCATAGACTATTGAAAGTGAGGAAAACAACAACAAGAAAGTATTTCAGTAATTGCCATCTGTGGCTCTTCCGAGGATTTTTTTAGTTAGTTTGCAGTTAGTGAAAACAAGTGAGTTCTGCTTTTACATCTGGGCAGATTCCTGGGCAGCAATACACAATGCCATAATATTTTGGCTGCAAACACTACAGAAAAGTGATGATTTAAAAATACTTCCATTAAATAATCACCATGTCTGCTACTATAATGTGTTTATCAGCATATGGAGTGGTAATTAAAGGCTAGAGTAAAACATTAGACTAGCTTGCTTTCTATTATTTAGACTTCTATTTCAGAAGCTGGAGACAAATACCTTTCACAGAGCATCTTCTCATGTAGTTTGATGCCTAGAACGCAGAGATGTATGGGAGGAGTCACTTTTCCCCCTATGTATCACATGAAGTTCAGAAAACACGACAAATAAAAAAAGCAAAAACTGTTCATGTCTGAAAGGGAACACATTAAGTAAGATAGGAGATTATATTTAAAGCAACAAAACTGTTTAGATTAAGAAAAGTAATCATTGTTTACTTGGAATTACATCAATACTCTTGCTGTCAGTGCTTCTTGGCATGGTAAAGGAATGAAATTTTCAGCAGGAAAATAAAAACCCTTCTTCATAAATTCTAAATAAATGAATCTCTGTCAATGCTGATGGACAAATTCTGCCATAACTCCCACAGCTAAAATGAAAGAAACACTTAAAGTCTAAGCTGGTCAAATGATACAAACCCAACTGCTAGACTGGCTGTATCTAAAATCACTTTTCTGTTTCTCATGCAGTCACAAAAGCATCACAGCCTTCTTCTTTTTCATAGATTAGAATGACCTCTAGACTTTCCTTAGAAAACAAATCTCATTATACCCTATTATTTCCAGGACTTTTTCCTAAAAATTTTATCTTCTCTCTCTACTCTTTTTATGTAGCTTGAAGCAAGAAAGACAAAGCATAAACTCTACCAAGGGAGAGAAACCTGGTGTCTCTAATATACTTCAGGTGTCCTATTAAAGAAAAAAAAGACAAAGTGAAAAAAACCAAGCAACGAAGTAGGATATTAAAGAGAGTCTGTCATAACAAATGATTCAGTGCCCCCACATTACTTACTCTCAAGCCAGGTGAGGCACAGAATTTACAAAATGTTTCCTAATAATTTTAAATTGGTATGGGGTAACTAAAAAACCTGTTCCATTGGGTTAAGTGGACAAAACCCCCTGCATCTGGAGTAGAATCTTGGCTTGGCTGAAATCAGTGGCAAAGAATCACTTTGAGGACTGCAGAAGCTAATGAAATGATGATTCACAAGGCTTTCATACTGGTAGTTGCTTGTACTTTTCATAACTCGTAAACTCAAATATTATATTCCATTGGAATGGAAATTGAATGTATATTCCACCGTGATTAAACTGAATCTCACTGCAATTGTATTAGATAATTAAGCACTTTGCCTAATTTGGCAGATGTTTAAAACTAAGACATAGGAGAAGCGAAGTCTATCAGCTAGCGGCAAAACCTTGACTCCCTTTTCTTTTAACAATTTACAGCACTAATTCCTTGAGTAAACAGATGTACCGGGCGTATAAAACAAGTGCCTATCAGGAAAGCATATTCAAGTAGTAAATGCAACAAAACCACACTGTAACTCATAGCATCTAACAAATTAATCCCATTGGCAGAAGGCATCTGCACGGCTGGCCTCTAACGGACTGCCCATGGACAAGTTATTCTACATGTGACTGCACGTACGCTTCCACAGCTAAAGCTGCCGTGCGCTGTCGCTGTGGGGGCAGAAAGGATGTACTGCAAAAGGTCATGACCAGCAATGGCCCCACATCTTCCTGGCCTTTCCCACATTTCCAACCTCCCTAGCAAGATAGCATGTTAACCCTGCAGCCCAGTCCAGGTTTGCTGGCCTCTTTCAGTGGCTGCTCCCACCCTTGTGTGCTGTTCCCCGTGTTAGCACCACCTAAGCACCACTTCTGCACTTGTAAAAGGGAGACAGGGACTGACGGTCAGACACGCTGCCTGCTACACAGTACAAGGCAATATGCTCAGCATGGGGGCCCTGTGTCATCAGCTGGAAAAGATTGTAAATGGTATGAAATAAAGGCTAAAGCATGTTTTTAGAATTACGTTCACTTCACCACTCCAGTGTTACTGTTTGGTTTCCCAGGGAATGTAAATATGGCATTATGGTGTTGGTATGCCTAACGTGATGTTTCCTACTTCTGAAAATAACCATGTAACTAGTCTTTCTAAAGGGAAGGACTGCTGCCAATTGCATATAGGACAATATGTCTATATCAATTGGAGAGGAGTTCAGCTCTCAAAGCACAACTATTTACACAGCTTATAAAATAATTAACTCTACTTGTGTGTGTTCTCATCTGCCATGCATGCATGTTCACAGACGAAAATTTTACACTAGCCAAAGAGTTTGGTCTATGCTATGTCACTTCTTTCTCATGCCTTTGTAACTCCATTACAAAAAATCTCTTTACACTGGGGAAACACAATCATGAGTCATACACCAAGACAGAAAATTCAGTGACATATAAATGTGCTGCAAAACTTCGCACAAATGACTCAGTATCTAGAAAACAAAGTAAATATCATCTTGTAAGGTTGACAAAAACTGGGGAAAACACCAAAATCCCCAAATAATTTCAATAGTCTAGTTGAGTAATATGCTACATAATATTTCAGCTACTTTACTTTTATATTACATAGAAAAAATATGATAAGATTTAATATTCTGAAAGCTTCATGCTGGACATAGTTTTTCTGTTAAAATAAAGTTACATGGTATTCCTGAATTTAAAGTAGGATTCTTATTATATCAAGATTTCTAACTCACTGAAGTTATTAAATTGGCTAAAATACATCATGCAGTAGGACCTGCATAATGTCTAGCAAAATATCCCTCATTGACTCATAACATAATCAAAAATCTTTTCCTGTGCAAGAACCACATCTTACTAGAAGAGATGCTACATAGGTGCCTCTTCTGCTTATGACTGAGCATGTCAGTTCCCTCAGCATCTGCAAGTGTAGTCCATCTCACACTCCACTCGGCACAATCAAAAACTTGGAAGGAAATAATAAGAAAATATTCACAAAACTTTTAACTGACTTGCACATAACAGACAATCCATGTAGTTAGAACACTTAACAGTAAGCATCTTCTAGACCACTGCTGATTCAAAACTACAATATGATACCTAATGATTAATAAAATTTCCATTTTTTTCCTGATTTTTATCTTACAATTTTTCTTGCTTAATATTATTTTAATCATGCTTTTTTCAAGTTAAGTAAATCCACTCCTCCCATAAGGTTACATTTCCAAATACCTATAGATTGTCACCAGTTTATCTTGTACTATCTAGTATTTACAGGCTGTTACATAACTGACTCTTACCAAGCAATTAATATTTGCCTTTTTTTAATGCTGTCATCCATTCACACCTCAACCTGCTGGAAATTAGTGTAGCTCTCCCTTAAGCTCCCTTTATTTGGTAACAATTTTGTTTACAATAGAAAAAAAATACTCAAAAAGCTCTGTGTGTTTACCCAGATGAAGTCGTGAGAAAGCACTTCAGGGCCCCAAAAGCCTCCTCCAGTTTGGCCAGGTGTGTGAGGGACTGGTTGGGACTGGTTGAGGTGGGTAGGTGCCCCAGCTCATTGCCCACCCTCTGGTACCATTTGTCTCTCCTCTGCCTGGCTGCAGACAGGGACGGTGGCAGATGATCTGTTTGCCCCACTGCCAAACCCTGTGCAGCCCTCTGGTATCCAAACAAGCTTCTAGGAGGCTTCAAGAGGCATCAGCCTGAGGGTTTTCTAGAGAGGCTCTGTTCTAGAGAGGCAGTACAAGAGCTGGCACTTCCCTGCCACCTAAATGACGAAGGCAGAGCTCCCGACTGCAGACATCTGCAGAGCAGGGACAAGGACATCTTTCCTCTAGTTCCTTGTCACCTTCACAAAACTCAGTGAACTGACTAAGCAATAACTGAGTTTTCTGGTTTCTAGAAGTACAGTGGAAATACATAACCTGACTTGCAAAAACCAATTGTATTTTCCTTGCCACTAAAGCATTTATCATGAGGACATGCCATTAGTGCTTTTAGTGATGGCTACTCAGAGAAGGAAGGGAACTGTAGGGTTCTATTTTAAAGAAAACTCTTAGAAAAGTGTGGGTTTATTTTAAAAAGTCTGTAAAAGTCACTTTGATTCCTTAGAGTTCTCTCAAAATTACTGGAATGTGTGATGTATTTATACCTACAACAATCACATGAAGATATTTGTTAGGAAACTTGTACTGTCTGCAGCCTAATACTGTTATTTGCTCTAAAACTCAATTTCCATTGATGTTCATGTTCTGAACAGTGATCTATTAGAGTTAACTCAGGGCAGCTGTAATGAGCACTTAGGAAAAAAGTATGTATGTAGGTCCCTGTTAAAGCTTGTGGTGACTCTCCAAAATCCAGAGTTTCAGTGGTAAACAGTTAATAGTAATTTTATCCCTCCAAGTAGCCTGTGTTATAGATTAAATGGAATTTTTTCAGGGTTTTTTCTGATGAAGACAGACTGAATTAAAACTTTATTTTTAAGCATCGATTTCAAAGCACCATTCATATTTATGTGCTACGATGACTAACAAGGGCTACTTAGACTGTAGCCTTTCTAATTTCATTATTTTTTCTGGCCATGGGCAAAACTAAAAGGCATACCAAGTGCTAAAATGGCAGTAATACAAAGTATAGAGAGGCTGAGTTAATTTTATCAATAGTAATTTTGCTGTTACTATGGCAAGTGTGAAAGCATTTCCATTATTTAAGGCAGGATTTTGCAATGCTACAAGTCCTCATCTCAGAGATACTTAAACCCTTTTTTCATATATTAATTATTTCTACTATCCACCTTTGACTTTTCCCTTGTGGAAAAACATTGCCAGCCCATGGCCTCACACACTGGTTGCAGCTTTCAAGACAGTTCCAATACAGCATTGGGATCTGATTCTAAAACTGCTTACATGAACTGGCTCCCCTCCTGATTTTGTCCTTGGCTAGGGAGACCACAACTGGACCTTGAATTTGCCAAGGGAATAATTCAGTAAAAAGTCTCCCTGAAGAAACAAAAATCATCAGGCTATGGGGAAGAAAAAAGGAAAATACATATGGAAGAAGAAGCATAAACTATAACTTAAAAAAAAAACTATTTTAATGCATTAGTGTATGTATTTCTCTGAGCTAGTGAATGATTTTTTCAGCAAACTATGCCCAGCCATTCCCTGAGAATTTAAGTCAAACTCCATGCTTTGTCTTCCAAGAGAACAATCACAAAATACTTTCCCCCTAGTTTTCTGGTACACTTCTAAACTTCTACTGCTCATTTTCAGTGGATAACTTCACACTCTTTCTGTCTTTCTATTGTGTTTAGTTTCCAAGTGAAAAAGTGGTTAATCCTTATAAAGCAAGCGGCAAAGTCATTACAACAGATAAGGAGCAAACCTCGGAATGCTTATCTGTTGTTTAAGGGCATACTGTGAAAAAAATGCTTCATCCTTGCATGGGAAGATGTGGGACGACAACCTCATGAGGGAGAGCACTTTTCTCCTGATTTCTTTGTACCTTGGCAGAATATCACAAATTATTTCTATTTGGTTAGAGAGCTTCTTAGGAAGGCAGGGAAAGTTTACACCAGCAGACCATTAATCCTACTGCAGTAAAGGCTGGAGGCTCAAATCATCAGCATTTATGCATGTTGCAAAACATGAAGGACGAGTGTATAACACCTATGTGGCCACCCCTCACAAATACATCATAAACACTACATACACATTCATATATATACTATCTTATGTATCTCTTCTATACTATTCCTTAAAATCATACAAGCATTTTACTCCTGCTACATTTCTCTAAGGCCAGAAGGCAACAAGTGCTTCTTCTCATGCTGAGACATTAAGCCAGTGTTTCTTCTATTCAGGCGTGGTTGCTGTGGAGGTGGGATGTAAAGATCCCACAGCATTTAAAAGGTGTGGGGAAGTCCTGCAGCCCTACCCACATCCCCACCTTCCTGTCTGCCAAGGCACTCATCACTTTCACTCTGAGAAAGGGATGCTCCAGACATCACTGTACTGTGACATCAAATTTGGAAATACAGGAAGATCTGCAGGAAAACATCACTCCAGAGATAATTAAACACTTATTTTCAGTAGCTGGCAAATAATTCCTGACTTATATAAATGGGAACTCTAAGGTGACTGAAACTCAGATTATAGCATAGTCCATTTAAATTTTAATGTTCAAGACCATCTGTAACAAATTGACAACAACATCTTGGCTGCCACATCTGCTTAAGTGTGAGAATTAATTTTAGGATCGAGTCTCTTGCACTGAGATAATCAAGTTCACATAGTTCAAAAGGGAATTTTTATTCTAATTTTCTACTTAAAATGCCTTGTTAAGGGAGGCATCTTTGCAAGATGACACTGTTTGCAGTATTGTAAAGACCTCAATCAAGTCACCCCTTTGAGCAATATCTGGCAAGTGTAGCTTGCTGATTTCTTGGCAAGTTTCCCATTCCGAAGCGCTGAGCCAATCTCAAGATATTTCAGGACTAAATACAAATCACCACAATTAACATAATTGGATGCATCAGCATGAAAATATTAAATTACCCATTCCTTAAATACATTTCTTTCCTTCCAGATATATGTTTATTTTTAAGAACAAAGCACCACTTCTCAAGGAATATATCCAGTAATACAGAGTTTGGAATAGAGAAAAAATACGTAATCCAAACTCATGTAGGGAAGAAACTGAAATATTTCCTTTCCTCCTTTCCTGTTATAAACTGACTACCAAGAAATAAAAGTGTTGCTGAGTTCTCAAATTCAGGACTTTCTAGGCTTAGGTAATTACCATCAGGCTCTAATCCAAGAAAATAGACTTGTGACTCAAAACACACTCAGTTCCCAGCAACAATCAGTGGCATTGCCTCTATAAGAGAGGAACTAAAATCACCACAAACAGCAAATTTCATATCCCAATGTGCTACGCAAAAACATTACCATTGTAAAATGTACAATCACCATTTTTTCCCTAATGGCAGAGCAACTAATTTCATTGCAATATGGCTCCTGAAGTGAAGACAGAAGTCTTAGGATGATTTGCATTTCAACATGGAAACAAGAACCTGAGAGCTGCAAATTCAGCTTCATACACTCATATTATTAGCACTGCATTAGCAGTGATCTTTTCCTAGCAACTGACAAAATTATAGGACAGCAGGCTTCTTGCCTATGCCTGCAACACTGTTCTTTCCAGCTGGTATGTTATGTTGGTTCTAAATGGGGGTCCCATACTTTTAAAACTGTAAATAGCTGGGTGAATCGGTGTATTTTTTCCATTCTTTACATTTCAGGGTTTATTACTTGTCCTAGATTTTCACTACCGGATACTGAAAGCTCTGATAATTTATGAGCCCCAGGTTTATACTGGGGGATAGAATAGTGAAAATCTCCCCCACAGAATTTCCCTCAACTGACTCAAAGGCTGCTTTCTCCAGTAACTCTTTTCTTACAACTGCTGAGGAAGATCCATCATGCTCTTGATTTTCATTAAATGTGATCATGAGCAAAGTGTAAGAGTGAAAGATGATTCACCGGATTTTATGGTGGAGAGAAACACAGCTGTTCCATTTTTACACAGTAAGTTTTTTCATAGTCCCATAACAATGAGGAGAAATGAAATATTTCAGCAGAAAAAATGATGAAGGTAACAATAAGGATGCCATATACTAGTTTCCAAAAATGAAAGTAAAGTTTCATCTCACTCATTTTCATAAAAGATTTCAGTTTTGTCTTACCCATTTCCGCTTCCAGCTCAGAAGTTGCTCAAGTTTTAATCCAAGTATATGTGAATATCCAGTGTGTATCCTTCCTTCTTATCCTTTATATTCTAGTGTGTTTAGATGATTATTATTTACAAAGCAAAAACATTTTTGGACAAAGATTATGGTTTCCCTGCCTAATTCTGTCACGAGAAGCCCTCTATAATTCTGTTGAACCTATGTGTGTACATTTACATGCTACATGTGAATGCAAAATTATTCTTTTCATGCCTAGCTTTGTATTAGAAAAAGTAATTACACCCACTAATATGCTATGAAGCTCAAAGCTTTCAGAAATCTCAAGAAAAGCTTGGCATAGGGAAATCCAGTACTGATGGCATCTAAAAAAAAGGCATATCTTTAGTATTACTTGGGCTTTGCAATAAAATGGAGCTTATGTGCCCACTTGCCCCCATCTATCTGATTATCTGTCAGTCATACTCTGCTTCAGTAATTTTTGGAGCTGTTGATCAGTCCCTGTCAAATCTGAAAATGAGCTAGAAATCCCCAAGATAATTATGATCCTACACATTCTCTGACAACAGGACTTTAGGTGACAGACAGAGATGCTAATTCATATCATTCTAAAAGAAGAGCAGTCTGATAAAACTTCTGTGTATTATGTTTGACAGAGATCAGCATATTCACATTGCCTAGCATTTAGCAAGGTAACTTCATAAGACATAGCACGTGCTGACTTTTGTGAAATGAAGGGGATCAGAAGATACTTAACAGTTTCTGTAGAGTGGGTTGGCTGAAGGAATTAAAGGAATAAATTAAAGGAAACTCAATTCAAGTAAAAATTAAATATAAAAAGAAATCTGATTGAATTGATACAATCTTAATCAAGTTTCAGTATATCCTTACAAACACCAGACCATTTGGGACATTAACACATCCAGAGTCCAGTTGAAACCTAAGTTATAACCCTGCTTTCTTTCCTGAGGTTATTACCAGATGTGTGAGTGTATCAGGTACAGACAGAACCAAAATCACCCCTAAACTCAGCTCCTCTACGTGGACTTGACAGTCATCACTGGTCTCCCTATGACTTTGATCAAGTACACACATTTTGATGTTCAATACAGGGGTATTACTCCAGCATTTTGATTGCTTAACAAACACAGAAGTCAGCTACACGATATATATGGTTTCTACATGAAAACATCCTATCTGAAAACAGGAAGATCATACTGATAAATTTATACTGATAAATTTGAGGGAAAATTTGCAGGTTTGGTTCATTTTTATGTATCATTTCACTTTTTTGTGTAGGTGTGTAAATGAATGCAGGTCTTCTACAGCAAGGCATATGTCAAATACACATTTACACAGAGGTGTCACAACAGCCTGGGCAGCCCTTCTCTGTAACTTCAGCAAGGAAGCAATCTGTAAGATTAGAAATATTCATTTCTAAGTGCTGACACACTGAAAAAAGTAGTTTCTGCCCAAGACTAAGCCAATCACAGGCCTGAACCTGCAGATCAGCACAGTGTGCAGGCATGGTGGCCCTGGCACTTCGGCTCCTGGTGACACGTCCAGGCAGCCCTTGGCAGTGCGGCGCCCTGTGACACAAGGGTAGAAAGGCTCCCAGTTTAGGCTTCACATTTCAGGCACAGAGTTCGACTAACGACCACGAAACTTTATTGCCATGGTTCATTATGTTATGTCAAGGGGGAAAATGGCAGTTTTTCCAACAAAATGCTCTTAATTTAATGAAACTAAACTGGTATCAGTTGCAATCCAGAAAGGTTCAGAGGAGATAACAATCTCTAAAATGCTGCAGGGTTGTTGTTTTAGTTGCTAATTTGTGCATATTTTTGGCAGTAATCACTGAACCCTGAGATGGTCCCAGAGGTTCCCATGGTGCTGCTATGAGAAGTTTTGGCTGATTCTGCAGTCCTCAGATCAACACTAGGAGGATTTACTCAAGAGCACATACTGGATTTATTCCTTTACTTCATACTTCAGAACTTAAAGCCTATATATTTTTGCCACAATACTTTGAAAATTTTTAATGTAAAATTAAATGGACACTGAAGCCTTGAAATCTAATAAATCTAAAAAATAGCTGCTTTTTTTCTCCTGAGATTAAGGTTTTACAGAACACAGCACTTTCTCTTCTGTTTCATCTTGCTGTAAAAAATGCCAGTATGAAGAAAATGAGCTATACTTCGTTGTCCTGTGAAGAAATTAATAGAGGAAAAAAGGCAAAAAAAAAAGTTAACTACATTTATGTTTTGTGTGTAATTGCAGTAGGAAAAATTAAAACTAATTTCTGAAGACCTGTTTATATATTTCACTAACCCCAAGTAAGAAAACAAGTAGTTCTGTTACTGCAGGGTCATTACTAAGGATGCATAAGATTAAGCATTTGCATAAATTTGGACTGTATTTCAGACTGTATTTCATTGTTTTTCCCAAAGTACCCAAAGCACCTAAATATCAGTTGCTATGAATACATTACAGCAGTGTAGCCAGAATATCCAAATCTTGCATTCTAGGAATCATGTAAAGAGATGTCCAAACTCTCTTTGTACCCTTGACTTATATTTGGTGACTTTACTAGGCACTGGCAATTATGGATTCTATTCAAAATCACTTGTGGTGTTGCTTGATTTTATTGTATAAGGTGGGCAAGGACTGAAATAACCAAACACTGGGGAAGTCTGAAGCTTCAACTCTAAGTCCTACCTGGCCACAGGGAGGCTTCAAGCATTGCTTTCATTCCCCAGAGCAGTACCTAAACCAACCAACTTGAACACAAGGCTGGGACTGAGCCTTTTCTGTTCCTTCTTTGGACACCTGTGCCATGGTGCCAACTTAACAGGAGGAGACATGGAGCATGGACACAGAGCTGCCAGGGAAGGTAATGGTTTTGTTGCCTTCTCTTTCATTTTACCAGTATAGCAAAGTTCTGACACTGACTGTCACAACTAACAAATGTTGTTAAAGGGGTCATCTTTCATCTCTGCCCTAGGAAAATTAGGTTCTTCACATCAATCTGCTTCTGGAAAAAACACTCCTGTCAGTCCGCTAGCTTATCCCACAAGACAGCTGGCTCAGGTAAAAGCCTGAGGGAACTTCTCCAGACCTCTGTCCTAGAAAAGCGCTCTTCAGGGAAGCCAAGATCCAGTTCAACACAGCCTGAAACCCTCAGTCATGCCTGTGTTGTCATCAGGGGCAAGGTAATGGTCAGGAAAAAATGAACAAGTAAACAATGAGGGGGAAAAAAGGAAGATTGGGTGCAAAGTCTGTGGTTGTTTGAAAGCAATTTCATATAAAGTGGAAAAACCATTCATAGCAGTGTCTGTTGAACTTCTGCTGACTTCAGACCCCACGGCTTTACTGAGCCCTGAAACAAAAAACAGGACCCAGGAAGGCTCTGAGAGGGATATGTTTCTCTGAACAAGCTAATTGTGAACACAACATTCTCCATTTTAGAAATCAACTTCTGAAATTAAAAACCTTACTGCTATTGCTTCTATTTGACACAAAACTGAATTCATTATTCTAGAAAAAAAACCTAACCAGTTCATGTTATTTCTTAGTCTGATCCAGTGTTTGATTATGCATCTACTCTGCTGAGTATCTTTTTGTTCTACATTGCTTAAATTTTGTGGTATCTTGCATAGATTTACTTTTTTGGATTTCCTCTCAAAGGGCAAGTGCTAAAGACAGTACATGGCTATGAAATCAGTAGTCATATGCTTCAAAAGTATTTGTCATTCTTTTGATATGGCTGTTATTCCAAGCACTTAAAAGTTGTCTTTGATGTAATTGAGGCTTTTGCTTCGCCCTATCTATAGGGCTTTTGATCACCTCCTAATTAATGAAGTAATGACAACCAATTACATTTACATCTAACACAAAGCATATTGCTAAAGTTTGTCATTACCACTTTCCTTTCTTGCATGCTAACACAATGTTGTAACCTTAACATTTTCTGCCTCACTGCTGCAGGGAGCAGTAATCAGTAAAGTTATTTATTCCATTTTAACATTTTGATTAACTGGCAATTATATATGAAGAGATTAAATGTCTGCATAACTCATGACTCTCAAGATGCTTCTTTCAAGCCAAGTTTACAAAATACTTAAAATGCATCAGGATCCTATTGTTTTGCTCTGGACAAAGCCTCATTAAAGCTATGAAAAGGGGCTACACACCTCTCTGCAGGTCTACAGCTATGTTTTATCATTGGTTTGAATTATCTAGTCTTTGAGTTAGAGCTCTGCAAGAGCACAAGCCTCAGAAATGGTGGCAAAGGCTGACTTCACTTTCTTCCGTTCATGTTGATCAGCACTGTTGGGTTTTCTGCCAAGGAGAATTTGAATTTGGTTTTGTATTTAAAGCAGAGATTTCTGACATCCTCTATGGAACAAAAAAGTTTGTTTGCTTTCTCTGGATTTAAGTAGGATTCTACTGGCCGCCATAGATGAACTTCACCAGGCAGAACAAACTGACTTCTTACCAAGTCCCATAATAGTTACTTGACGTGAAGAAAAGCCCATGTTGCCAGTGGCTTGATTCATTTCTAATTTTAAAAATAGAGCATCTTTGAAAAATGAAAAACAACAAGGGAACAAAGAAAGAAAGAAAACTACTCATATTCTAATTGTTTCTGTGTAGTAGAATTAACTAGGAATTTTCTAACAAAACATCTTTTTACGGGATATAACAAAGCTTCAAACCCAAGTGATTCACAGAAACATTTTGGTTTTGACATATTTTTCCCAAAACAGAAACAGGATTCTGATGATTGAGCAGCCATCATCCTTAGTGGTCTGCTAAAGAGCTCTGGTTTCCTCATGTGTGGCTCAGGGACAGCCCCACTCTGTGGCTTGTCCAGTCACGAGTAACTCATAACCCCAACACGAGTTCGTAACAGAGCCAAAGGTTCATGATAGCCCAGCTGTGCCGGCAGTTCTCAGACATGCAGCACTTCTCAGGCTCCCTTTGGCCTGGGGAGAAACTACCCTTACTCCAGGAAAAGGTCCTCAACTGTCCCAACACCAGAAAGGTTCCAGAAACCACTCTCTTTTTTAGATTCAGCAAGTGGAGTCCTTGGAGAACTCAGCAGTGTGCAGAACCCCTGGCAATACATATCTGTCTGCTCCATGCTGCTTTGAAAAATGAGAAAAAACCAAATATTCCTGCAGATAACTTTCTGTGTATGATCTGTAGAAACTTTTGGAATCTCTGTGCAAGTGGTATCTTGAGCCTGAACTAGCTCCATGAGGTCACCTCATGTAACTCCTTTGAAGACAGTGATATTGCAAACTGTCCTCTCACACTCTGAGCACCAATACTGTGGCCTGGAACAGTTGCAGGGTTGAGGGCTTTACTGGGCCAGTTACCAATTACCAGCCAGCTACTTCCTCAGTAAGTTGAGTGTCTGCTTTGTAAACAGTTCTGCTAAGAAACACACTTCCATTTGATACCTTGGTCTGTATTATGCCGTAGAAATGAAGTCACAGATATTCTGCAGCCTAATTTACATTTAAAGGGTACACAAAATGATGACAAAATGTTTGGATTTACAAGACATAAAAAGTAATACCCTTTATTCCAGGTCAGAAGATTAAATTCAGCTGGTGTCAGGAGGAAATTGCCCCATAATACCCACCTCTTTGTAGCTGGTTACCTGCATCCATGATTTTGGTATTATAGTGCAATAAAGGCCCAGGGCACACTATGCATTACGTGGAAAATAACACTTGCAGAACAGAATTGGAGAACGAGGAAGAAAATATTTTTGCCAAAACCAAGTCCTTCTTCAGCTACAAGAGGCATAATCCCGAGGCAGTGGGGGAATAGTGGGCTGGATACTGACAGCCAGTAACACAGATGCCATACCCCTGTTAACAGAAGACTTACAGAGACAGTATTAGATAAATGCTTCTACATACTGCTTTGCTGAGAGCAGCTTCCTTCTCACAAATCCCAGGCATCAATCAAGGCATGAGGGGTTCAGTTTTTCCAGTTATACAGTTTGGGCACAGCTCCAGTCAGTAGATAGGACAAAACAGCTGAGGGTGAGGAGAGAGAAAGGTGACTGCATTTGCAATCAAGATGCTATTTAACATGAAATGTAAATAAATGATGTGATTTTAATGCTTCAGACCAATCAGAGAAGTCTCCTCTGCTGTGGATACTCATTGTGTTCCTGTAAATTCATAGCCCTTTACATTTATTCCTTTCTCCCACAGCTATTTTAACTTACGGCTTAGTCACCCAACCTTTCTAATATCATAGCAAGGCAACATCTGGCTTCTGACCCTCAGAGTCTCCTCACTGCAGAGAGCTGTACCTCAGACCACTGGCCTGCACTTGGAGCATGTCCTGAGAAGGGCTTATGGAAGTCAGAGCAGCACTTCTGCTCACTCATATTTCTTGCTTTCATTTCTCTTTATGCTGATAAGGTGCTAATTCTCTGTCAACTCAAAAATATCTCGAACTAATACTTAAATGTATTTCACACTTTTTTTTTTTTTAATTACTCATTATGTCAGGAGTTGACATGATTTTGTCAAGATTGCAAACACTTGCTAATGCTCTCCTTTTAATCTGCTGGGGAGGTCATTCTAGGTATGACACTGTCGTAACTCACAGCTTCAGCAGCAAATAAACACAGAAAAATGAGCTGGTATTTTCGTATGTTTTTGAGATGTTCATTTGCATGCTAGATTTGGACCACTCTCTATTACTTTTTTCTTGTGAAACATGTTCCGTCATGGAAAAAATGATCTGTTTGCCATTGAAAGTGCTGCTGATATTGCTCCAGGAAAAGAAAAAAAATATTAAAACCCACTACTTTAAGTCATTTATTCCAACCAGCACTTGACTTACCCTAGTATGGACAATTACACCCTAGATGGTCAGAGATTGCTCTACTGCAAGGGAATTTTCTCCTGAGCAGCTGAGTGGGGTGTGGGTATGAGTGTGTATGGGTGAGTTGTGGGTGTGTGTGAATGACAGTAGGATCACCCCAGGGACCCCACTGAATCGGAGCAGTTTTGAATTCCAGCTAGGATTGCACAAGAGACTGACAAAGGATGCCCCAAAAGTATGCAGAATCAGGGATAGTTAACACACTTGTGCCCTTTCTTCATCAGCTTTGGTGACTGCTTAAATACCAATCTGGCTGTCTCAGAGTAAAGTGACTCCTTAGCCTGGAGGAGAATTTTCAGCCATCAAGACAGATCCTGTCAGTGGCACTCACGGTGTAGCTGTAGCAATGTGAGCTGTACCTCTGCAAGAAGGATTGTGCAGAAATCTGCATAATTTTCTACATCCTTAGGAAGGTTCCCAGCATGTTTGAGAGAGCACAGGAGAAGGTTCTGAGCAGGAATGCCAGGCTGAAGCTGAGACAAGAGGGAAGTGATATATATAGAGAGATCATTTTTATCCTAAATATGTTCCTGGACTTAGTTTCCTGTCAAAAAAATTCTTACAGTGGCCATAGGATGGGTCCCTCCACTATCCATACATGTAGGTGAAGTTCAGCGCTCTTGTTTACAATGAGATTACGCCAGTTTTAAACCTTGCCACAGTCAAAGAAAACATGAACCGCACCCACTACAAGTGACAATATTTTCTGCAAATGCTCTAAGGGTTTCAAATGCTTCCCACTGAAATGGTGAGAATAACAGGCATTTCCTGTGTGAAATAAATGGACAGACATCACTAATGAATGGATCCTTTCATTACTTTAAAGGTCTTTTCCTCCTTAGGAAGTTAGCAACAAAGCCTCAAGCTTGAAGTCAGTAATAAAAAATTAAATGTTGTAGGAGCAAGCACCTGTGCGATGCTCTAATTGTCATGTGTAAGGGACAAGATCTGTCTTAGGACTGATTATAGACAGAATTATTTTGGTTGGAAAAGACCTTTAAGATCATTGAGTCTAATTGTTAACCAAACACTGCCAAGTGCATCACTAAAACATTAAAACAAGTAGTCCAGGAGTACGTAAGGCAGAAGGTTTTGGAGCACAGCTTCATTGTCGAAAGGCAAGTCTCTACATCGAACATGCTCTTTATCCAGGCCTATGTCTTCACAATATCTGAAGCACCTGTGAATGACGGACAAAGACATTTAGCCTGGATAATATTCACTGTCACTTTAGTGACACTAAAAGACAGCTAGATCACTTCAGTTTGAGCAAGGGGTAGTGAGTAGCTGTGCTGCTGCTGTAGTTCAGCAGGTGACTCTCAGCTTGTGATCTTCATCCTTAACACCTGCCTGCCTACTGGCCCATTACAGGGAGGTCCTTTTTGTCTGCAGTTGCCTTGATCTGGTCCTTTACTGGTCCTTCCCTCCTAATTTCTGCCAGCTTGCTGCCCAGGTATCTGCTTAAAAAGAGTGGTGATATCCAGATGACTGCAGCTCTGCCTTTAACATGGACAGAAGGTTGAAAGTAGGATTCACATATTCTTTTATGATGAGATGTTTAGGTTGATGAGCCCCAGCAATAATGGGAAAGAACTTTACGAAGAGCAAATACATAAACTAATATTAATGGAGGATATTGGATGTTTTTTATTTAATGGGAACAAAATTAAAAGTGCAAGTTTGTTACAAAACATGACTGTAAAATCACCTAGTAAACAAAGCAGATCTGTGTGTATTTTGAGTCATACTAATGTTTTCTTTAGGGTGAGAAGGCTCTGCAAACAGATTGTTGAAACACAGTATTTATCCCTTTGAACACTGATAAGATTTAAAAAAAAAATCTCAAAATTGTATGCAACAACCTCAGTGCAACAGGGTTCCAAGATAAGACATAGACTTGAAGACTAAATAAAATCTTACTTCCAAACTCACTATTTTGTCCTTGAGTTGAGTAGTGAAACACTTTACAATCTGTATAGAAGTACAGTGCAAAAGATGGCTTTTAAAGTGATTGCAAATTCACCCACCTTGTTATTTACATGCTCAATTTTTAACACATCAGGAAAATGGTTCAAAAGTTTCTACAATAAAACCTCATCCAGTTAATTTCTTTTTCCAGTACTCTCCTGAATCAGCTCTTGAGGCAGAAGATAACTCATTCTAGGGGAGCAATAGAGAAAAACCATCTCTAGTAGGTTTTTCCTTATAAAATGACAATTCTTCTCCTTATAAAGAGAAGACAAACCTTTCTCCTTATAAAATGACAATTTGCAAAGCTTTTTTTAAATGCAGCTTCAGCTGCATAAATTACAAAATATTTAGTATTTTGTTATGACAAGCCTATTACCTGCTACCTTCTATTGTTCTGCTCTTTTGGATTCCAGAAAACAAAATTGGAAGGAACAAATGTAGGAACACTGAAACTGTCACTAATGGCCCTCAAGAGTAACTAAGGACACTCATGAGCAAATGTTTTATTTCTTTTTGCAATACTTCAATACTATAACTTCTGAAAGTTGTACCCCCTGGGGTGTCAGAGATCAGCCAGAATGCAGCGTCCACCTGAAAACATGGCGAAAATTCCTTTTATGTACCTTTACCTGGAGGATCAAAATTAAACTATGGGCAAGGCTAAAGTTTTACAGAGGGTGCCAGGACCGCTCTAATGTTGCAGAGTTTTGTTTTACAGCTTGTCTGAAAGGCAGTATCTCCTTCAGCACAGGGATGTTTAAATTTGTGGTGAAAGAGGAAGGAATGGCCAGTACTGCTCCTTGGAGCACGCAGACAGTCTTATGAACCTTCCCATTAAGCCACAATCCAAACTTGGACCTGCTGACTTGATGAACTAAGAACATTGGAGCCTGAGGGGGACGAGGCAGACTCTAGCTCTTTGAGCAGATGAGACTTCCTATTTAAAGCATTATACATGAAAAATGAAAGGAAGAAGAGCAGCCTGTATAACAAAATTAACTCCTACTTAGAAAAATAAGAGAAACTGGCCATTACAAAATATTTTTCTTAGAACAAACAGGAAAACAGTGCCCGTGCATAGCATACAGGGAATGGAAAAGATATGTGATGTAGGAAGACTACAAAAGGAAGATATATTCTAAAAAGTGATTATTCTGAAATATGAAAGAAAAGTTGCATATATAGAGAAGATTTTACCCTAACAGCACTATCCTGTTTATATCTTTATGCAACTAACGACAGAAAAAAAATATTTCTGCCTCTAACTGGACTATAATATTTCTTTATTTTCCATGCCATTCATGGAACATGCTGGTTTTGCTCTAAATAAGTTGTTTAAGACTTTTGAGCTTGACTGTATAAATAACTTTATGCGTATGCATAAGAATACAGAATTCAGTATTGTGCCTGTTTGGTAGGCATTATCCTCTACCAGAGAGAATCAGCAGAGCTCAGCTGTCCCTACAGGCAGGTATGAGTGAGAGAATCACTAGCACAGATGTGCACGAGGAACAGTCTATTTTAGCAAGAAGGCTGGACAGCTGTTGCTGTGAAGTTCTGACTAATTACTGCAAAGAGTCTTGCAGAAAAGTACAAAATGGATGCAAATACATGCTTAAAATAGGAAACTGGGTTTTTTTAAGTCTACACCTACCTTTTGTACTTTTAAATTTAATGTTTTGCTACTCAGTTTGGGGTTTCTTTACAATGTTACATTTTTACACTGAAGGAATATATACTTTCCACTTCTTTAGTTTTCTAATAACTGATAACTATCAGATTTTCAGCAGAACTACTTTCTATTAAAAAGTCACACTTAAAATAGGCATGATTAGTTCTGTGTGAATAAAATCACATTTAGGGTCTTATTAATATTCTTACTGTGAGAACAAAGCCACCTCAAACTCAAAACTGGTGTGAAGTTGCAAAGAGCCTGGGCTATATTTGCAATCAACAGCACCTACTGGTATATTGAATTTTCACTTGTCAAGGAGTCTGAAACTCTTCCACGAGCCATATTCTGCCTTCAGGCATAGCAGTGTGAAATCAATGGAACACTGAAGTCTCACGAATGCTATAAAAATCTCCATGTTATAATACTAAATATTTTTCCCAGCAATTTAAATTTTAGAATAGTATTTCACTATTTAGCTACAAAAGTTTGTTTTTTTAAATTTTTAATATTGAAACAACTCTGGTTTTAAGTATTTTTCATGTGCTGAGAAAGCTTTAATATATGAACTGCTGGTATACCAGTCACCTGAACCTTTAACAGCGGAAATAATTCCACTGGGCAAACAGTACTATCCATGAGTAAACATAAATAGTAACAAAGCCTTTACTTTCAGTATTTTATATATTGACCAAACTATTCTAAAACTCAGTTAAGACAGTCAGCTAATACTGGAATTTAAGTTTGCAAGCCTTCCCCCAGCATTTATGATCTAATTTAGAACCAGTTTCTCCCTCTTTGTATATTCGGGTTAATCCAAGTCAAAATAATTATTTCATATTAATAACTATAATATATATAATTATTTAAACTGAATAGTTATTAATCACTTAAGTCAATATAGTCTTTTTTTTTTTTTTACCAGACTCACTATTCAGCATACCCAGACCCTCTTTATTCCTAGAATTCATCCACGGGACAAATTAAGACTGCTCCCGTAACCAGTAAGTAATTTGGTTAAATTAGTGTTTTGCTTTTCTCCATCCAACTTATCCCACTTCATGGCATGTCTAATCTTCTCAGCCCTGATTAGGCTTCTGCTTTCAATTAAAACAGCAAGTTTTACTCCAGGAAAACAGGACTTATGTCACCACTCTAGTCAGAAAACCCTCACAATGCTGAGTGCTACAGTTCACAGAACTGATTTCCAGCTCAGCCTGCAGCAGGCTCCTCAGAAAACTTCTGGCTTGGAAAATTAGAGATGCCTTAGAAGTAAGTATTAGGCAGAAGTAGTAGAATAATAGCAGGGCTATCAGTTCACGAGGTGAGTAGGCTGGAGAGTGGCCTGGCTGGGGAATGGATGCATTCTCCAGTTGGCCCATCCGGAGGAAGGCAACACCTCCTGGAGCTTTCCTTGGCCCGGTGTTTGTATGCCCAGTCTGCCAGGGAGCTGCAGAGGCCCTGATCTCCTCCCCTTTCTCCAAAGAGCTGCAGTGCAATAGCTTGGGGATGGAGGCTCCTTCCCATGTTCACCCAGAGAACCGGCACCATTTCTTGCAGACACACAGGGCTCCTACACGGTCCCTGCTGCATGTCACCTGAAGGACTATGTTCCATTTTCAGCAGTGTTTTGTGCAAAAAATGGACAATAACAGTACTTCCCTTGTGCTCTTTGTCTCCAAGTCATACCAGTATATGAAACACAAGCAGAAGGAGGTACAGCTGCCAAAATAGACTTCCAGCAAAGTAAGAAACTCGCAGGACCAAGTTCCTCAAAGTAACGCTTTGTTTATTTTTAGCTGGTTTTCTTGATGACTACTTTTCCATCCAGTTTTTTTATTTTTTATTCCAGCAGCAGTAAAGACATTGTTATATCTGATTTCACTGCTTTAATTAAGTAAGTGCTTCTCAGTCCATGATCAGTTCTATTTTGGGCTGGTTTAAAGTTTATTTAATTTGAGACGTATACCAAGCAAGGTAGCATAATTGCACATCTCAAAGCCTGCTTAATCCTCATATTAAAATGCTGTTTTACTTCCTGAAGGTTTAAAAAAAAAAATCTAAGAAGTTTGGTGTAAATTTGTCAAAAAATTCTTTGTATCTGCACTCTAAAAATACAACTAAAAAATGGCCAAAGAACAAGACACTATATGCAGTGTAATTAACATCTGGCCTTTTTTTTTTTTTTGAGGATAACAGGAATAATGAATACACACAATCACAGAACCTGGGGAAAAAAGCCCTGGCAGAGGCAGAAAAAGGTCATCTCATCCATTCACTGCACAGTGAGGGAGTCAAGGATTCTGCATAATTCTTGTGGCGTATCTGGTTAACCTGAGTGTAAAGGACTCTGCTGATGAAGTCTCTATGTCATTCCTAGGGAGACTGCACACTTGCTTCACTTCATTTAGAAAACTTTTTCTCACATACAATCTGAATCTTCTTTGTTGCAATTTAAACCCATTCTTTTTTATTTCCTCCTGTCATCATTCCTTTTTTAAAGACTGGCAAAATGTTTGTCATTTTAAGTTGCCTGGAATTTCAAACTCTTCCATGAATTGCCAAGGTGCTCACTATTGCTTTAGTAATTTCTTTGAATATTCTAGAATGCAGATGAGTTGGCTCAAATGATTTAAAAGGATCTGATAGACTTAGGGATTCGAACCCATTCTTTTACTTTCCCCTTTTTTACAAGTGTTAATTGTACCACACATCAGTTCAGAGTTGACCTTTTCAGAAGACTGATACAGAAGAAGCCATTACACATTTCAGCCTTTTTGGAATCATTTGTTGAGAGCTCTTCCTCTTTTCTATACAGCCGACCAATGTTTTTCTTAGTCTTTCTCATCACTATTGTGCTGATGAATCAGTTCACATCACCCATGATACCCCTTGCTAACAGCATAATTTTGTATCTGTTCTGTATTTCCACTTTATTCCTTTTATTTGTCTTCATTGATCTAATTTTCTATCCATTTTCTATATGCTTCCTTCTTGTGACAGAAATTAACTTAAAATTTATACGTTTGTCTTTGACCACAGTTCCTGTCCTGCTTCTACATTTCACATTTGGATCCCTTGAGCCAGCATCATTCATATCTTTTGTCCAGGAAACTGATAGCCTGCCTTAAATAATTTTTCTTTAGTTCTGGTTCCTCTGAGATTCCAAACTGCAGATCTCTATTTAAAGTTTCGCTGTCAAAATCCCCTGCTTTTCTGTACTTCTGCCTTTCCCTCTAAAGAATAATGAACTCTGCCACTCCATGGTCATAGAAGTTGCTTTCTACACTTACTAGGTTAAAGTCAAATCCAGAAAGGTTTTTTCTTAAGTTACTTATATGTTTCAAAAACTTACTAGGGAACTTGTGCTCAGGTCCTAGCATATTCACCTGCAAATAGAGAAATCCCCATATTAAAGTCATGCCCCGGAAAATGCCAACTCCTCACAAAAAACCTAATCCTGATCTTCTTAAGAGAGTGTAACTGATAACATGATTTCCTTTACCGAGTTTGAGTGCATTTAACTACTTACTGATCTCATTTAAGAGAGAGAGAACCTGTGGCAGAGAAGTTATAGTCAGCACTGCCAACAGTGGTGTGCTGATCTGGTTCTGCTAATGCCTGAGTGTCCATCTGTAGATTGCTAGGGTGGGATTTATTTCACCAAAATTTCAACACTAAGAGTAGAAGTATCAGCGTTGGCACTTGACACATCGGCTATTTTATTCCAGTCAGGGAACAGGCACTTTATGACATATTAATTCATGCAATTTATTTTAGATATCTTCTGCAAAATTGGATGACTGGCACTAATAGAAGTTAGAAAATTTACATATGAGAATGGACCTGGCCTTTCCCCTAACCTTGTGGGTTACAACCACATGGCTTAAATTTTTTTTAATCAGTGTCCAAGAGAGACCATGCTAGGCTATCACACCTGCACCTTTTTTAGATCTTGCTTATAAAAGCAAGATTTCCAGGTTGATTTAATTTTAAACTTCCTTTCTATTACAAGGTTTGCTTTAAGTTTTCTACATTGTTCTGCATATAGCAGAGACTGGTGACAAGCCTATCATTATAACCAATGTTCTCCTTCTCACATTTTCTCTACATCTTTGCTTTATACAGATCTGTCATATATTATAGAAAGCTTTTGGTAAAGT
Source organism: Cnemophilus loriae (assembly GCA_013397755.1). Lineage (NCBI taxonomy): Eukaryota > Metazoa > Chordata > Aves > Passeriformes > Corvidae > Cnemophilus > Cnemophilus loriae. Next base: position 1,274,227 of record VZTF01007679.1, read on the forward strand.
TAGAGTAAACCATTCACTTGAGCACGTCTTTCAAAGGTGGGCAATATTCTAGTTTATTAACAGATGCAATCCAAGGCTGGTGGCAATTACAACTTCAGTGAGTTGACAACTACATGGTAGTCTCTGTAAGGCAAGTAAATGGCCTCAGTTTACCTGCAACTTCCCTAAAAAGCCTTTTGCTCTAGAGATGCCTTTCCTGCTCTGCTTATGGCTCAATGGCTAAAACAGATTGTTTTGAATTATTAGAGCTGTTTGCAGCTTGTGTGCAGTTTTGGGCACCACAATATAAAACAGACATTAAGCTGTTAGAGAGCATCTAAAGGAAGACCATGAATATCATGAACGGCCTCGAGAGGGGGAGCAGCTGAGGTCACTTGGTCTGTTCAGCCTGAAGGAGACTGAGAGGAGACCTCACTGCAGTCTACAACTTTCTCGTGAAGGGAAGGGGAAGGTCAGGCACTGATCTCTTCACTCTCATGACCGGTGACAGGACTGAGGGAATGGCCTGAAGTTATGCCAGGGGAAATTTGGGTTGGATATTAGAAAAAGGTTCTTCACCCAGAGGGTGATTGGGCATTGGAGCAGGCTCCCCAGGGAAGTGGTCACAGCACCAAGCCTGACAGAGTTCAGTAAGTGTGTGGACACCACTCTTAGGCACTTGGCGTGACTCTTCGGGCTGTCCTGTGCAGTGTCAGGAGTCAGACTTGATGATCCTTGTGGATCCCTTTCAACTCAGGATGTTCTACAATTCTATTATTCTAAGTACTCTGGCAGATCGTTTGGTCTTTGTGACACCAGGAGTAGGCTTGAACACAGCCCCAGGTGGAGCACTTAGTGCGGCTGCCACTCTTTGCTCAGTCTATATACGGGAAAGACAGGGTGATCTCAAGGCTACAAGCAGTAGTCCAGCTCTCTGGGTTTAATGACCTTGGTGGTTTTCTGGACGTTATCACACACACTTTTCTTTTGCACAGCAGTAACTCCACTTAGCAGGAACTGCACTGACAGATGAAAATGAGGAAACAGGCACTTTCTGACACTTTCCAGAACTCCTTCCTTCACTCTGTGACATGGCTGTAACACGGACAGTGCAGTTGTTTCACCCCATGCAGACTTTCCCATTAGCAAACAACACTTCCATGAGCAACCCTTCCTAAGAGGCTGCTTAAAGCAGATGCTGTGACTCCTTCTATCCCTTCTGCACAATGCACCATGTGGTTGCCCATTGCCGTCTATGGTAAAAATCCCAGCCTTCACTCCAGGCAATTTTACCTTTTGGGCCTCAGGTAAAGCATCAGTTGACAAATCTCTTTTCTCACCTTGTACCAAGACTTTTCACCTCCAGCCCAATTTGCTGCAGCTTTTCACAGAGAGGAAGAATGCAAATTTTGACAATTTCTCTAGAAACAGATATTTTATTAGGCTATGCAAAGTGGAATAGTTTCAACAGAAAACACTGAGAGTCCCATCTTAAAATTATTCCCCAGACAGGTGGGCAGGGCACTTGGATGAGACACAGGAATTGCTTCAAGTCCTGAATGAGAAAGAAGTTGCTTTGATCTCTCACACCCTGAGACATTACTACTACCACTTGATTTCTAGGCAAAAGGAACACTACATTATGTGACAAAGGGTTGACTGAAAGCAAAGTGGGCTTTTGGAGGAGCCCACTGCACATGCGTGGATTTGTTAGGCACCCGCCTTCATGGGATTGAGAGGCTTTGACACAATTTAATTCCTTGGAATTAATTCCTGGATAGTCTAGGTAGTCTCCTAGTTGGGCGGGTATTTGTGATTTTGTTCTTTCATTCCTAATGTTTCCACTTACTGCAAAGGAAACCTTAGTACTGGGTCACACTGGACACATCACTGCGCAAAAGACGTATCAAGATTAGGAGTTACAGGCTGAGCACTGATAGGAATAAATACTTTTATGGAACAAACTCTTAAATTAATAAACTGAGAATTAATTAATTTTTACTAGTTCAGCTCTGCTTAGCTTTGTGTTTTCTTGACAAATGAAAATAGGCTGGTTATATTTAATTTTGACCTCTTGACTTGATGCACTGATATCATGTTCCAAAATCCACATGACAAACATTTTATGCAAATCTCAATTTAAAAGACAGGATTATTCCCTTAGTTGCTGCAAAACTCTCTACTTTCCTCTGAAATACATGGTGGTATTTCTTTCTAGCTAAAGTGCAGGAAGCAGTTGATGCTACAAGTAATATTTGAGTGATGCTTTAGCAGTATATCAAAATGGCTAGGTTCACCTTATTTACTGCGGAAGAAATAAATTTATTCTGGTGGAGTAGCAAAATAATTCCTATTATGCAAAAGAGAAAAAAAATTACATAAAGTTTACGAAAGAAAGAAAATGTTTGCTTTTACAGCAATGTACCTGCTAAATATAAAGCTTCTATACCAGCACATAGTACTGAATGAAGAAGGTGAGCTGATATGAAGAATGCGTCATAAGCACCTATTCCTAAAAAACTGCTTTTAACTGAAGACACCAAATTTTCTTTAGCTATATGAATGTACATAGCCATCAGAAGTATAGACTGAAGAACACATGAAATAAGCCTTCTACTTTCCTCAGAACTAGCAAGGCTGCAGCTAGAGCAATACATTAATTTTGGGGCATTGTACCGAGGCATGAAAGAAGATGCGGACCATTTGGAAAGGGCTGAGAAGAGAGCCAAAATGCTGATTTTAGATGTGTAAAACAAAATCTACTGTTAGGATGCCAATATGGTTGATACAAATGAGCGTGTGGTTGCACAGCCTGCAGGAGAACACTCCTTAGTGGCATATCTGAGGAGACCTGGTCGAAGCACAATCCTGAGAATGCCTGGAGATCCCGGACTGCAGCACAAGCTAAGTTAAAGCATTGAAATGCACAATCAGTCCCACAAAGCAGAAGTTCTACTGAGAAGATTAAAAAAGAGACATGCCATTGATATGATGAAAGAGCGCAATGCTACTGACTAGATTAAGAAAGAATGATGCAATTCTTAAAACACACTGAGAAAGTGCCATTACTGATAAGACTGAGAAAAGCAATGCCAGGTCAAAAGAAGGGACAGGATGGAAACTGTCTACAAAGTCTACAGACCATACACAGTCTGAAGGAAAAAGGAGTCTTGAGGACATTTCTGCAGAAACATTAAGGGAGCTGTAAAACGGGGGCAATGGCAATCAGCAACTCATAGAAACTACCGAAAACTACCGAAAAGTCCTAAGTGATAAGTGGATACTTGTGTTTGTGAGCATCTACAGTTAACAGGATCACAGATACGCTTCCCTCCTTAACAATCTTATTTATATAAGATGTACCTTAATGTAGAACTACTGGCATCAGTTAATACCTGTGAGAAGTAACTGTACCACTGCAAAAGGGGTTGCAACACCGTGGTTTTCTGAATTGAGAGAAGACTGAAGGCACACACTGACAATGGTCTTTGAGTACCTAAGTGGCCATTCTCTGAGTACGAAGGATGGCAAGACAAAAGTAATGCAAGTCACTGAACTGCAGTAAGGCAGACATCAGGAAAACCTCAGGGTAATAATGCACAGAGCTGGATTCCTTGTTGAAGCTGTGGAATCTCCAACAGTGTGGGTTTGAAACGGCAGCTTGGACAAACATTTATCACAAAGAAAAGAAGTCCCATATAACTGACCTCCTCTAGGAATAGAGGCAAAGCAGGTGGACTTCTGAGATCTGGTCCAGCCTGGTCTGATCTTTTTACTACGATTTTATGGCTGTAGCAAATGTTAGCATAAACACTGTTTATGTATTTTGATCATACAAGAAGCACACTTCAAGGGAGGTGTTACAGTGGCATACAAACTACAGCAATCCACAAAAATGGGCTTAACGATGTTATAAACTACTTTAAATTACCAGTTCAGCAGAACACTGAACCACAGTTCTTGGGTCTTACAGACTTTAGGTCTGAGGACACAAACCACTCAAATCTTGAAGCCCTGAGGAAATACAAAACCAGCCCAATAACACCTTTAACAATAGAATAATCCCAGACCTAAAAAAACAGTATTATAGAGGGGTGTGCTGCAGGACAGGGCAAACTCTTACACATTCCACATAAAGCAAGGCATCTCTAATCTCCTCCTCAGGAAAAAACCGTTAATGGAGATTTCCTGAAGAATTAAATAATCGTACCTCAATGCACATTTCATTTGTGGAGAGAGACTCATGCGAATTGGATATACCATTACTAAGATTTAGTGATCCCATTTGTCACAGTGATAATTGCATACAGATTGCCTGTCTTTAACTAAAGCAAGCTCCCTTCCTCCGAGGCTTTTAGCTGTCTGCAGACGCCTAAATGAAGACTTTCTGTTGACACCCATGGGCTCCCTGGGGTGCTTATGTCAGTTCCTGGTGCTATCCCTTTTCATCTTAATGTACACCTGTCAGACCGCTCGGAACTTCTCTTCAGTATCACCTTCCCCCGAAAGCTCCTTCAGCCTGAATAAACTTGGGTTTATTCACAAGCCAAATAAGCTGTGCCCACCGACTTGATGGTTCTACCTTGAAAAGCCCAAAGAGCAAAAAGCCGAGTGGTTTGAAACCCAATCCTTCCAAGTTGTGCACTTTGCAGCTGGACACCACAAAATCTATTTAATTTAATTATTGTTAAGACCAGATGATCCTCAGAAAGAGCCCTTCTGAGCGTACAGCCTATGAAACCGCCAGATCTAAGATTTTCTATAAGATTTCCCAGAATTTAAAGACATACAGCGATTGTTTAAAGCTTTCGGCGTTGGATGCGACTGGTCTCTCACAAAGTCTACCACCGTATCCCGAGGACAAGTTGGTCCGCGCAGGCAAATGACACCTGCGAAGAGCATCCTTGTGTCCGCTGCCCGGCCCGCCCGGAGCTCGGCCCCCAGCGCCGGCCGGGCTCCCCGCTGCTTCTGCGGCGCTCCCAGCGGTGCGCGAGTGGTGCGCCCGCGGCAGCGCCTCTTTGACAGGAAGAAGGCAAAAAAAGGAGCAGCGAAGGGACAGGACCGTGCCCGGCACCGGCACGAGCCCGCCGTGAGCCCGGGAGCCGGCGAGGAGGAGAGGAACAGCGCATCCCCGGGCCCCCAGCCATGGCCCCGCCGCCGCCCCGGTGCCCGCCCGTCCCGCCGCTCACCGATAGTAGAAACGACGGTGCCCACGAAGTAGAAAGCGCCGGTGAAATCCCATCGGGGCCGGATGTCATCGACGCGGATGCCGGCCACGCTCGCCTCCTCGTATTCCCGGAGGAAGTGCCGGAGCTCGGCACGGCTGAGGTTGTGGCGCCGGGTGAAGTTCTCCAGCCGTTCCTCCCAGCGCTCCTTAGCCTCCCGCTCCGTGGGCAGCTCGATGGCCGAGAAGACGGCGGCGCCGCACAGCATGTACAGCAGGATCAGCACCGCCAGCAGGAGGAACCGCGCGTTGTCCGCGTTGAGGCGACCCGCGCTGGAGCAGCAGCAGGCGCCGCGACACGCCATCCTCCGCCCGCGGGACCGGGCTGCCGCGCCGCCACCCTACGTCGGGGCCCTGCTGCCGCCGCCGGGCATCACGGCGCCGCC